>OY992891.1:14448096-14955596 GCA_963921405.1 Cepaea hortensis
AGATGCCATCAGACAGGTCAGCATTCTTACCTGTATCAACCCCGGCCTGTGCCTCCAGCTTTTAAGTGCACCTTCTCCTGCATTATCACACTTTGCAGACTATGCAGAGAGCAGAACCCTGCCGCTGTCAATGCAGAGGTTAACGCGCTCATCTATGAACACTCAGATAGCCCCGAAGTGCTCATCTATACAGATGGATCTGTTGTAAAGCAGCAGCGAAGTGCGTGGGCATTTACAGCGTTCCGCGGGCCGAACCGTTCAAGAATCCAGTGGTGCCAACTCCGTGACCACGAGCAGCAAGACGACGGAGGTGATGGCAGTAACACAGGCTTTCATATGGCTAGAATCACAGCATTATTACATCGTGTGTGCACTACGTGATTCAATGAGCACCCATGGACCTGTACGGAATGCAATGACGATACCCCAACTGATAACTGATAACTGAACGACAGAGATCCAGCGGTTACTGTACAACCAGGCTGAATCAATCATGTAATCTCCAGGCTAGTATAAGAGCCGTTGTGAGACTAGGACCCCGACCATGTTTCATACTGTCACAGGTCCTCCTCATCCGACTGTCCTGTTTTCGTCACAGAGTATGTCTGATGACATTTTATATGGTTGGACCCCCTTGCCTGCAGTTTATTTCTATTGATTTGTTTCTCCCATGTTTTAACAGTGTATCTTCATTTATGAATCGAGAAATTGTGTTGACTGGCAAGAGACATGGCAGTTAGTCGAGTTACATTTGCTCTGCGTGTTTGACATCTGTTCAATCGGTATTGGCGACTGTCCTCTTGTTGGTATGATGGTGACAGAGGAAACACCCTTGGACTGGCCTCTTGTTAGTATGATGGTGACAGAGGAAACACCTTTGGACTGTCCTCTTGTTGGTATGATGGTGACAGAGGAAACACCCTTGGACTGTCCTCTTGTTAGTATGATGGTGACAGAGGAAACACCTTTGGACTGTCCTCTTGTTAGTATGATGGCGACAGAGGAAACACCCTTGGACTGGCCTCTTGTTAGTATGATGGTGACAGAGGAAACACCTTTGGACTGTCCTCTTGTTAGTATGATGGTGACAGAGGAAACACCCTTGGACTGGCTTCTTGTTAGTATGATGGTGACAGAGGAAACACCCTTGGACTGGCCTCTTGTTAGTATGATGGTGACAGAGGAAACACACTTGGACTGGCCTCTTGTTAGTATGATGGTGACAGAGGAAACACCCTTGGACTGGCCTCTTGTTGGTATGATGGTGACAGAGGAAACACCCTTGGACTGTCCTCTTGTTGGTATGATGGTGACAGAGGAAACACCCTTGGACTGTCCTCTTGTTGGTATGATGGTGACAGAGGAAACACCCTTGGACTGTCCTCTTGTTGGTATGATGGTGACAGAGGAAACACCCTTGGACTGGCCTCTTGTTAGTATGATGGTGACAGAGGAAACACCTTTGGACTGTCCTCTTGTTGGTATGATGGTGACAGAGGAAACACCCTTGGACTATCCTCTTGTTGGTATGATGGTGACAGCGGAAACACCCGTGGACTGGCCTCTTGTTGGTATGATGGTGACAGAGGAAACACCTTTGGACTGTCCTCTTGTTGGTATGATGGTGACAGAGGAAACACCCTTGGACTGGCCTCTTGTTAGTATGATGGTGACAGAGGAAACACCTTTGGACTGTCCTCTTGTTGGTATGATGGTGACAGAGGAAACACCCTTGGACTGTCCTCTTGTTAGTATGATGGTGACAGAGGAAACACCTTTGGACTGTCCTTTTGTTAGTATGATGGCGACAGAGAAAACACCCTTGGAAGTGACCAGCATCTGCCGAACGACAGTGTGAGCTGGAGTCTGTTACAGGACACTGGTTCACGTGGCAGTTGTAACTGGACATCATCATCAACACCTGCTGTGACAGCTCTATATCAACATCCACTAGTGTATAGGTATTGTCTGTAAAATGGAAGAGAGAAGGGCGGGCGTAGCACGGTAGGAACATGTGGATCGGGCACAGGGGATGTGTCCGGGATGTGGTGGGAGGTAGCCCATTGTAGATTATCTCCAGCGACTCTAATTGGGGGAAGGTGTGTGCCAGCTGTTGCAAGTACCTGTACTTAGTTGTCCCAGGGGTTGCCCAACGTTCAGCTTTCCGTAGAAGCACGCGCGTGTCCTGTCTCTGGTTGTCCTCCACGCCACAGGTAGCGCCAGCTGTTATTTGTTTGTGGTCGGGCTTGTACAGTGTTCCTCATGATGTTGTTGACAAACACTGCATTTATATAACGTGCTTCATACCTTGTTTACATCGTGATGTGAGCGGCGACACGGCCAACCTGGCTTTCACAAGCGTGAGCTGTTTCCGGAACACACTGTGACAGGACACACACAACTTATTATATGTATGCCATGATGTTATGTGTTTGTTGTGTGTGTGTATGTATGTGTGTGTGTGTGCGTGTGTGTGTGTGTGTGTGTGTGTGTGTGTGTGTGTGTGTGTGTGTGTGTGTGTGTGTGTGTGGAGGGAAACGGGTGGTGAAGATAATTCTTGGAGTGAGAGGGGGACACAGGGTCAAGCACAAAATAAAATGCTTTCAAAATAGTTTGTGTTGTCGTTTTGCATGACTGGTTATATTTCCTGCTGCCACGCACAAGATGTTTTAGAGAGAGTGACACAATACGATGGAGCCAGCAGGATAGGAGGCTTCTGTGTTGTGTCTCACAGTTGGAAACAACACACTAGCATGACGACACGGGGTGGCCTGTAGTACATGTGCTCCCTACAGGTCGAGGTGATTAAGTGGAGTCCAAATTAAGTTGATCCAATTTGCTCAGAAGCAAGACTTGCAAGCGATACATACAAATCGTTTCCCACTGCCCTGTCAATTTGTTCTCCAGAAGATCTCCGCCAGGAAGACTCCCACAGAGCTGGTAATGTTCAAGTCCATGCCCCTGTGACGCGCTTGATCACGTTTCCGACAATCGCAGGGTGAAAGTCAAGTTTCTTCCCGCTACTGGGAGGGCGGCATGGGCGAAACTCCAGTGCACTTATTCCCAGGTTTTAGAGAGTGATCTGAGACAATTATCCATAAATGAGAAACCAGAAGATAGGAGAGATTGTACCTCCACTCTCTGCGTCCATTTGGCGGCAGTGAGAGGAAGAAAGTAGCTAGATCGCAAAAGAAATCTGCGCACATAAGACCGCAGTTGACAGTGAGAAAGAGGGCCTTCACCAGGTGTGGTAACATCTCAAAACCAGACCGCGCCCTTTTCGATCAATATGAATTGGAAACAAATAGGTATATTTAGCTCCTGCGAAAAGAAACGTACTAAACACAAAAACGTCGCACATACCTTACAAGGAGATCCATCATATACTGGAATGCAGGTGAAAATCCAAAATCAGAAGCAATCAATAACTATATAAAATGAATAATAAATAAAATACACACAAAAGCGTACAATACGACACACAGGACGGCCGACGTTTCGATTCTCAGAATCTTTGTCACAGACAGGACAACACAGATAGATAAAACAACGAAATACAAAAAAAACAAAAATCACAACTACTCGGTACCCATGCGGGAGCAGAAAAGACGGCTTTGCCAGTTGCGAAGACACTCTTTGGCTGCAGAGTTTAAGTATAGTAGGTTGCCAGATTGGATTTAGGTCGCCAAACATATGCGAACAGTCAGATATGAAAATATAGGGGTGTGGAGACAGTTAGGTATGAATATATGGGGGGGGGGGGGGGGGCAGCATAGTAATAGACAGTGTTGGAGCTGCAAGGTTTCAAGGCAGTGACTCATACATCGTCGACTCCATTATAGTTGGAGAAATTAAAATGGTTGGGGACAGGTTTGTCAGCGCCCTGATTAATGTCTCTGATGTGTTCTCTAAAACGGTCAGCAAGGCGTCTGCTAGTTTGACCAATGTATGCGGAAAAATCAGACATTTCATGGGCTTTCTCGAGGAAGTCATTATCATCCTGACAGATACGTCGAAGGCGGAGTAGCTGGGAGTGTGGGATGGAATCTTTGCAGCTTTTGTTGTGGGTTGAGCTGTAAGGAGGAAACCGTGAGCATCCGTAGGTTTGTAGTACACGGAGGTCGTGAGGCCTGTAGGGTGTAATTTAATAGTGGTGTCAAGGAAATTGACAGGGGTGGTGGAAATTTCTGTGGTGAATTTGATCGATGGATGGAAGTTCTTGACATAATTAATGAAGCGGTTCAGTTCCGCCTCTGTTATGTCATTGAGACCGATGCCGTCATCGATGTAGCGTCAGTAAAAAGAAGGGAGAAGACCATCATAGCTGAGTTCAATCTGGTGTTCCAAATGTCCCATAAATAAACGTGCGTAGCTGGGTCCCATTTTAGTGCCCATGGCGACACCGCTGAGTTGTTCAAAGTAGTGGTCGTGAACTCAAAGGAATTATTGGTGAGGACCAATTCAGCGAGTCTCACAAGTGTGCGTGTAGGGATGGCTTGATCTGTGCGTCGATCCAGAAAGAACTGTAGCGCCCTGAGGCCATCAGCGTGAGGAATGGAGGTATAGAGGGAACATACATCCATTAGGAATAGTCTGTATGTGTTCCCAGGAGTCAGTTGGAGAGAGTTGAATGAAAGTAACGCATGCGTTGTATCCTTGATGTATGACGGGAGATTCGCAACTAGAGGTTGGAAAATCCTGTCAAGAAACGCTGAGATCAGTTCAGTCGGGCATGAGCAGGCGGAAACTATCGGACGTCCAGGATTTTTGAGTTTATATATTTTGGGCAGCATGTAGAGGGTGGGTTTGCCCAAGTCAGAGTTATGGATGTGAAGAGAAGAGGCACTGGGTGGTAAGGTATTGTGAATCTTCCGGTTATAAGAGAGAGTGGGGTCTTCGGCGCAGGGGGAATAATTATCAGGTTTATTAAGTTGGGACATGACTTCCTCGACATATAGATCTTTTCGCCAAACAACCACCGCACCACCTTTATCCGCCGGTTTGATGACTATGTCCTGTCTGCGTTGTAGTTGGGATAGGGCACGCCTTTCAGGAGGGGATAGATTTGAGCGTTTCAAAAGAAAGTTGCTTAATCTCATGGAGTGTGTTAGCCATGTAGAGGCCAAGCGCGTTGGAAACTCCGGAAGGTGGGGTCCATGTAGAACAGGATTTAGTTGAAGATTGAAAAATGTCAGGAGGTTATGTGGTGAGACTGTGGGCAGGCTTATCTCTATGGTGGTACTTGAGGCGGAGTCGTCTGTGGAAGTTGGAAACGTCTTCCATGATAGTGCGACTGTCCATACGGGGCATAGAGGGACAAAACTAAGACCTTTACCTAAAACAGCATAGCTGGGTCCCATTTTATCAGGAGACAGTGGTAGGTCAGGCGGTATGCATACCAGTTTGGTGTGGCTGATGGGTGTCGAAGTGTGGGAAGAGGCATGGGGACGTAAATGGCTAATTTTGTCTTTCTTGCGTGCGGATAGCCATATGTATAGCTCTCTATTATAATGTTGAATGATGGAGGTGATGAAATGAAAAGCAAGCTGATTGTTGAACGTCAGTAGATGCAGAGTCCGGTACAGGTTGTGCTTGGTGTACTTCAGTTCGGAGATATGTCGTTGATGCACAGTCACTGCCAGCTTCATGTACTTGATGGACTGCTCTTGTGCCAGGCGATTGAAGAGCCGTGTCTCAGAAGGAATCAGTTTACATAACGAGAGATGAATATTGCCCAGGAAGCCTTTGGGTGTAATTTTGAGCCGGAGACAGTTGTTCAGGAAATACAAATGGCAAGAAAAGCGAGTGATGTTAAAAATAGTACGTGCGAGACTAATGGCTGTACGGGACATGTCCTGGGGCATGAGGGAAAATATGTTAGAGACGGTGCGGTGGAGAGATGACATAGTCCGTCTGTCAGCAGGCGTGATCGGCTATAGGCTAGTTAACATAAACTAATGGATATATACACTAAAAAAACGAACAGAAGAAAAACGGACGACGAAAAGGGGTAGCACCCAGGGAATTAAATGATATGAAATGGAAGAAAAAGCAGCGGTTGCAGCAGAATATAACAATATGAATTGGAAACAAATAGGTATATTTAGCTCCTGCGAGAAGAAACGTACTAAACACAAACACGTTGCACATACCTTACAAGGAGATCCATCATATACCGGAATACAGGTGAAAATCCAAAATCAGAAGCAATCATTAAATATATAAAATGAATAATAAAATAAAATATACACAAAAGCGTACGATACGACACACAGGACGGCCGACGTTTCGATTCTCAGAATCTTTGTCAAGGACAGGACAACACAGATAGATAAAATAACGAAATACAAAAAACAAAAAGCACGACTACTCGGTTCCCATGCGGGAGCAGAAAAGACGGATTTGCCAATTTCGAAGGCACTCTTTGGCTGCAGAGTGTAAGTATAGTAGGTTGCAAGATAGGATTTAGGTAGCCAAAAATATGCGAACAGTCTGATATGAAAATAATTTAGGGATGTGGAGACAGTTAGGTATAAATATATGGGGGGGGGGCAGCATAGTAATAGACAGTGTAAACAGTTGGAGAAGATGGCACAGTTATACAGTGGCATCCACAACAGTATTGATATCTGCTGGATGGACGCATCCCAGAGAGTTGATTAATTGACATTCAATTTAGAGCCTAATGGAGCTGTTGGAGAAGCAATGTTTCAATGCAGTGACACATACATCGTCGACTCCATTATGGTTGGAGGAATTGAAATGGTTGAGGACAGGTTTTTCAGCGCCCTGATTAATGTCTCTGAGGTGTTCTCTAAAACGGTCCGCAAGACGTCTGCCTGTTTGACCAATGTATTTCATGTCACATCGTTTGCAGATGATGAAATATATCAGATTGCGGAATGTACAAGTAAAAGAATCTTTCAAGGAGTAGGTGCCTAGGGGGAATGTAATCGCCGGTGTCTGAACAACGTATGGGCATGTCAGACAGTTCTTACGGTGGCATTCGAATGTGCCCACAGATGAAGTAACCGTGGGGAGGCGACTATGCACAAGGTGGTCTCTCAGGCTCTGGTTTCGGCGGAAAATTGCCCTAGGGCTATTGGATAATACCTCACGAGTGGTTGGATCGGATTCCAGGATAGGCCAGTGTCGGAGGAAAATGTGCTTGATGGCATAGGCATGTGGATGGAAGGTGAGGATAAGCTTAGGTTCATTGTTAGGAGGTCGTGTTTGTTTGACAATGGACATTTACCGCGAGACTTGGGTTATGCAACAGAAAGTTGTGGACAAGACATTCTCTGGGTAGGACCGTCTGCGGAAAAAGTCAAGCATTTCATGGGCTTTCTCGAGGAAGTCATTATCATCCTGACAGATACGTCGAAGGCGGAGTAGCTGGGAGTATGGGGTGGAATCTTTGCAGCTTTTGGGATGGGATGAGCTGTACAGGAGGAAACCGTGAGCATCCGTAGGTTTGTAGTACACGGAGGTCGTGAGGCCTGTAGGGTTTATTTTAATAGTGGTGTCAAGGACACTGACAGAGGTGGTGGAAATTTATGTGGTGAATTTGATCGATGGATGGAAGTTCTTGACATAATTAATGAAGCGGTTCAGTTCCGCCTCTATTATGTCAGTGAGATTGATGCGGAGAGTAAGAGAAATTCTTGCAGAAACTACGCTTAAATGGAGTCTGCGAATCAGGGTATAATCCAGTGTTTCCCAATTTGGGACCCACGACCAACAGGGGGCCGAGGGGGGGGGGGGGGGAATTAGATTGTTAAGGGGGTGGGGGGCGCAATTCGAAAATGGACTCCTAAAGAGTTTAAGTTAACCTTATGGCGACTCTCAGTCGCTACTCGAGCTGGGTAAACGTCCACTATACTTAAATTCTGTCCTTCATGTTAGCAGCCGTGATTTCATTGTTAGACGTTAGAGTTGAACTACTAGTTACACTGGACCGGCACTAAGCATTTCGCGCTATTTGTTCTGAATTTTTGATTTTAGTAGATGTTATAGTGCATAGTATATCTTATTTCCAGACTTGATTCTAGTTTGTATTTCTTCCCTTATGATGTTGGAGCAGTTGAAAATTGTACCCAGGTATTTGTATGTTTCCGTTCTTTTAATGGTCTTATCTATTTGTATGTGGCCAGAGTGTTTAGTTTTAGCCATTCCTTCTCTTGAAATTAAAATATATTCTGTCTTATCCTGGTTGATAACCAGCCCCATCTGTTGGGCTTTTTCCTTTAAGTGAGTCAATATTTCCAATGTCATTTGTTCATTATCCCCTATAATATCTATATCATCTGCATAACCAAGCAGCTTGGATGTTCCTCCAATATCACATTCCTCCTTTACCCTTCTTACAACTTTCTCTAGAGCCAGATTGAAGAGTAGCGGCGATAGTGCATCACCCTGTTTCAAGCCAAATGTTATTTGGAAATGGTCAGATTTCCTGCCTCTATATGTTACTATATCATAAGTATCTTCCATGCATAGTCTGGTCATGTTGATTAACTTCCTTGGTATTCCGAATTCCCGCATAGCATTCCATAGACTATTCCTATGGACACTATCATAACATAAGCCTTTTTAAAATCCACAAAAATGTTATGGAGATCTCTTTTATATTCCTAATTTTCTCGGCTATTTGTCGTAAGATAAATATCTGATCTATTGTTGATCTGTTTTGTCTAAAACCCGCCTGGTAGTCACCTAATATGTATTCTGAATATGGTTTTAGTCTATTTATTAGTACCGCGGATAGTATCTTATAGCTTATGGACAGTAGTGATATTCCTCTATAATTTTCACATTGGAACTTGAAATTGAGGCAATCAAGATAGCAACAGAGAAATTACTAAATACCAGCACTGGTGCACAGTCTGTGGTGCTATTGACAGATGCAAAATCAGTACTCGAGGCGCTCCTGTCTGGGAAATTGCCAGTACTAAGGACACTACTTTCTGAACTTAGCAGTCAGCATAAGGTCACCATACAGTGGATACCATCCCACTGTGGAGTACCCGGAAACGACAGAGCTGATCAATTGGCTAAGGAAGGAGCCAAAGAAGAACAGCCTGATGTGCCCGTTACATACCATCAAAAGGAAAGAATGATCAGATCAGTCAGAAAGCTCCCAAAACCTGCTCAAGATGACTACCACATTATGGACAGACCAGAACAAGTCATTATTCTGCGCCTCAGAACAGGACACAATAGATTACGCAACCACATGTATACAAAATTCAAGATTGGTGAAACAGCCATGTGCACATGTGAATTCGCGTCGCAGACAGCAGAGCACATACTTCAAAACTGCCCAAATTATAACATGTCTAGGGGAAATATTTAACATTTGGTTTCATACCCGCTGTCCACGATGAACGGTCACCTATTTGTCTTTTATGCCAACAATGCTTGACCAACGAATCAATGAAACGAGGTCGTCTTGTGGCACATTTGAAGGAGTAACATAATGCTCATATTAATTCAAATTTGATTTACTTTGAAACTTTAAAGAAATATTTTGGAAACAAAAGAGTAACATTAAAGTCTCTATTTACTGTTCATAATGCAACTATCAATCGTACCCTTGAGGCTAGTTATCAAATTTCATTACTCATCACTTAATCTGGTAAGAGTCATACTATAGGGGAGAATTTAATCAAACCATCAATATCAGCGTTTCTTAAAACGGTTCTGGAAAAAGATGACAAAGACGTTAAAGCTATGCCAGTAAGTAACAATACTGTTAGCAGAAGAATAGACGAAAGAGTGAGGATATTGAAATACAACTTGTGGAAAAGCTGAAAACAAGAAAATACTCGGTGCAAATGGATGAATCTACTGTGAGAGACAGTGAGGCCGTACTTATAACGTACGCAAGATATATTGATATAGGTGATTTTTGCTGAAGAAATGCTGTTCTGTAAGTCATTAGAAAGCACCACTACCTCCAGATATATATATATATATATATATATATATATATATATATATATATATATATATATATATATATATGTATATATATATATATATATATATATATATATATATGTGTGTGTGTGTGTGTGTGTGTGTGTGTGTGTGTGTGTGTTTTAAGCTGAAAAATTATTTAGATGTCAATAATATACCATTGAAACATATAACATCGTGTGCTGCAGATGGTGCTCCTAATAAGATGGGAAAGAAAAATGGTTGCTTGCTTAATCCAGAATGCTTCTTGTGCATTGTGGGGAAAACCTGGTAGTTAAAAACATTTCGCCTGTTCTAAATGAAGTACTAAATTTAGTTATAAAGTGTATCAATATTATTAAAGCTAGTGCCAAATGTGAACGTCTCTTCAAGTTATTTTGTGAAGAACATAAAGACCATGTGAGACTTATACTTCACACTGAAATAAGATGGCTCTCGAAAGGGAACTGCTTGAAAAGATTTATGGAACTAATTGATACTCTTATTGATTTTTTAAGCGACAAAACTGAAATGAAAAATCTGTTAACGGTCGATGGTAAGGCATTTATGAGTTATTTAGCCGATATCTTTGTAAAACTAAATATATTAAATAAACAACTTCAAGGAACAAATAACACTCTTGTCGATGTAAAAGCGAAGATATTTGGTTTCATTACCTTTACTGAATTATGTCAGACATATTGAGAGTCTCCGTGGCGAAGAGGTCAAGCCCTTTTACTCGGGCTTTAAAGGTTGTGGGAATGATTCCGGGCTGCTTCCTTTGGTTCACGAGTCAAATTTTTCGGAGACTCCTGTGGGTCATCGCTAGAGCTACGGAGTTCCTTCTGTGTGCGACGCTTTCCATGCTGCGGAAAGAGACCGAGCCATATAGGATAAAACCCGAAGCAATGAAGTCGACCCTGTCGACTTTTAAGCGACTTTTTGTCAGACATATATTTACAACACAAATTTTGAACAGTTTCATTGGCTCCAAAAATGTGAAGTGACTGATACCGCTATTTATGTTATTGGCGATCATCTGGAACTTTTATCGGCTGATTTAAAAGAAAGATTTTCTGATTTGAAACAAATTGATTTCCCAACTTGGATGATGCAGCCAATGTTAGAGGATTTGTCTGATATTTCAAATATGCAGTATCAAGAAGAACTCGCAGAAATGCAAAATGATAAGTCAATTAAAACTGTATATAATATAAAAGGAGAGATGTCATGGCATTGTGATGAAACCGAAATCAAATATTCAAATGCAACCAAATGTGCAAGAGAACTAATGTTACCGTTTCCATCTTCATATTTAGCTGAATGTGGAGTTAGTGCCTTCAATGATTTGCTGTTTGAAAAAAAAAAAAAAAATCGGCTGGATATAACAAAACGGGGAGACTTGAGATTGAAGTCTCAAGTTGTTGTTCAACATTTTCCAAAATCAAGTTGTTGTCTCAAATTGAAGTTCCAACTAAATTGGAACCTGACATAAAATCTCTTTGCAGCAAGCATCAAGCGCAAGGATCTCACTAAATTTAAATAGTAAATAATTACTAATAATTAAAGTAATATAGGAAAATCTGTCATTAAAATAATGTTGTACGTACATTTCAATTTTCCATTATATGTTTTGAAAATTTACTTACTGTGTTTCCTCAATAATTTCCTAGTGATATCTTCCTGAAACCTATCATTCAAGTTTCTTTAGTAAAAATATGAATAAAATTGGGTGGAACTGCGGTAAAGCTGTGAAAATGTAAACAATACAAAATTACACAAAGTAGTACAGCTTTACATAACATATTTACGACACATACAGGACGTTGCGGCGATTAGCCTTCATCAGCAAACAAACACATTCACAAACACAACATATAGTCAAGGAGATCTCCTGTGACTACATCAAAAGGTGACGACAGGATGAGAAGAACAAAAGGATGAAAAAATGAAAGCAATGAAGAGAAAATGAGAATTGGAAAAAAAAATGTTCATACTTACCTCACAATTCCGATCTGTGTGTAACTCAGAATATCGCCGATGTCTTATCTTTATACCCAACCGAGGGAGTGAGGTGGAGGATGATGACGGGGTGATAGGTGTTACGGTTCAGTGAGCACATTGAAAGAAAGGGGGGGGGGCGGAGGCAGAATGGGTATGAAGCCTGCACAGTATCACAGTATCACAGTATGACGGAAGCGGTGATGTTGTTGTTGTTGTTGTTGTTGTTTTTCTTCTTCTTCTTCTTCTTCTTCTTCTTCTTCTTCTTCTTCTTCTTCTTCTTCTTCTTCTTCTTCTTCTTCTTCTTCTTCTTCTTCCTCTTCTTCTTCTTCTTCTTCTTCTTCTTCTTCTTCTTCTTCTTATTGTTGTTTGTGAATACTATGATAGACTGACCACTAACTCTAAACTTCCAACCATCGGCGTTCACGTCGCCTGAGACTATAAAGCATCTATCGGAGAGAGGTTTCTGTAGATACTTGCCTCCTGACCTAGTAGCAAAGTGCTGCCTCCACAGGGGATGAGTTGTAAATCTCGCCTTTACCTCTCTAAGCTCAGACATGAAGTGTGTACAGTGGGTATTGTAATTTCCCATCTGTGGAAAGACATATAATGGTGTAGCCAAGTTCATGCTACAGGTCTGTACACGGTGGGTACTGTAATTTCCCATCTGTGGAGAGACATATAATGGTGTAGCCAAGTCCATGCTACAGGACTGTACACACAGACTGGCTGGGAACTGGTCCAGGTTGGTCATGTTTGCTCAGTGTGTTTTAGGTATTCCACTGTCAACAGACTCATTGTGTTTTAGGTATTGATTGATTGATTGATTGATTGATTTAGGAACCGACATTACAGCATTCGCGGCATTCCTATAAGCGCTCCGTCCCCATCCTCAGCAGCCAGCGAAGAGTTCCAACACCAATAGTTCCAGTAGCAATCTGATTATATGTCCGTCTCGCCTTTCCTCTGAGCGTCGATCGTCGGCCAGATCCCCTCGTCACTCCTCGCTGTCTCATTCTTGCCAGACCATGGTGATCCGTTTGCTCCTCCGAGGTGTACACGTGCTCCCACTAGGCCGCAACCACGTCTACCTTATTATGTATCACTACTCCACCAAGTTTTGCTGAGCCAGCCAATCTGTCCGCTGTTCATTCGCCAGCCCACAGGCATGTCCCTGAGAAAAGATCCAGGTGATGCTTGTTTTAGGTATCTCATTGTCCACAGACTCAGTGTGTTTTAGGTATTTCATTGTCAACAGACTCAGTGTGTTTTAGGTATTTCATTGTCAACAGACTCAGTGTGTTTTAGGTATTTCATTGTCAACAGACTCAGTGTGTTTTAGGTATCTCATTGTCCACAGACTCAGTGTGTTTTAGGTATTTCATTGTCAACAGACTCAGTGTGTTTTAGGTATTTCATTGTCAACAGACTCACTGTGTTTTAGGTATTTCATTGTCAACAGACTCAGTGTGTTTTAGGTATCTCATTGTCAACAGACTCAGTGTGTTTTAGGTATGTCATTGTCAACAGACTCAGTGTGTTTTAGGTATTTCATTGTCAACAGATTCAATGTGTTTTAGGTATTTCATTGTCAGCAGACTCAGTGTGTTTTAGGTATTTCATTGTCAACAGACTCAGTGTGTTTTAGGTATCTCATTGTCAACAGACTCAGTGTGTTTTAGGTATTTCATTGTCAACAGACTCAGTGTGTTTTAGGTATCTCATTGTCAACAGACTCAGTGTGTTTTGGGTATTTCATTGACAACAGATTCAATGTGTTTTAGGTATTTCATTGTCAACAGATTCAATGTGTTTTAGGTATTTCATTGTCAACAGACTCAGTGTGTTTTAGGTATTTCATTGTCAACAGATTCAATGTGTTTTAGGTATCTCACTGTCAACAGACTCAGTGTGTTTTAGGTATCTCATTGTCAACAGACTCAGTGTGTTTTAGGTATTTCATTGTCAACAGACTCAGTGTGTTTTAGGTATCTCATTGTCAACAGACTCAGTGTGTTTTAGGTATTTCATTGTCAACAGACTCAGTGTGTTTTAGGTATTTCATTGTCAACAGATTCAATGTGTTTTAGGTATTTCATTGTCAACAGACTCAGTGTGTTTTAGGTATTTCATTGTCAACAGACTCAGTGTGTTTTAGGTATCTCATTGTCAACAGACTCAGTGTGTTTTAGATATTTCATTGTCAACAGATTCAATGTGTTTTAGGTATTTCATTGTCAACAGACTCAATGTGTTTTGGGTATTTCACTGCCAACATTTTCTGTGTGTTTTAAGTATTTCATTGTCAACAGACACAATGTGTTTTATGTGTTTCATTGTGAACAGGCTCAGTGTGTTTTATGTATTTCATTGTCAACAGACTCTGCGTGTGTTAGGTATTTCATTGTCAACATAATACACAGAAGCTAGTTCACAAGAATACATTTATGCGTTTAAGATGAAGAACTTTCATCTGTAAATTAACAAAGCAAGGATAACAACAAATGTTCAAACAAAGAGAGCTGTATGTTGTATAAATATGTGGGGTGGGTGATGTTGTTAAACAAAAAAAGCCTGCAAGTTGATTGATCCTCTTGATGGATTACTGTGCCCGGAATTTGGTAAAATACTGATCAACTACAATGACATTTAGTTTTTGTTTTTTTAGTTTTAGTCGATAGATCAACATCACGGCACACCGGTGTAACCCATAAGTGCTCCATTCGCCTCCTAACTCAAACCTGAATCTGGAGAAACTCAGCTCAAATCACGAACTCCGTAGCGCCGACGAGGATCCTTAAATACATTGGGTAGATTTTTAACTCGAAATTCTTGCCCGGGCAGCACAGTTAGGCTACTCTTTTTCGATTTCCAACTGCCAAGGGAGTTTTTACGTGCGTAACAATACACACGAGCGTCCGATCTTACTACCCAGAGACCAGGGGGAATTTTATTACTAGAAGTCCACGTGAAAACATCCCGGTCCATACCGGAGCTTGAACCCGGGACCTCCACAAGACCACGCAGCCCCCTTTAACAATTACATTTGCGAGCTACAAAGATGGATGACGGACATCAAAAGCAATTTTGTAATTTTTCATGTTTACGAACTGAAATAGAAACTCAACGACAAAATCCTCAACCAGTATGATTATATCAGTGTTACTCAATGTTTAAACAAAATGTGTAAGTGAACTTTAGCAAACCTTTCGATGCTTTAAATCCAAGAACAATGGGAAACAGGAATCGTGGGGTTGGTTGTCATCAACCGATGTCACAGGCATTACGGGATAACTTCTCTCGCACCACACAAAAAGATTCGTTAGTCGTACGAGAGGAATTGATTACACATTTTATTGCCATTGGCTCTTTGCATCACATCAATGTACAAAAAACAGTCGCTAACAAATCACACAAGAATGCACAGAATTGCCTATCACTAGTCGTTTCCTAACCCTACTGCTAATCTATCTACTCGGCTAACGAAATAAGCATCGACGCTAAGCGATGCGTTCACTACGAAGTCTGTGTCCCGTCTGATTCTACTCCGCGTGCTGTTTACACAGTACGCGGAAGGACTTGGGGCGCACTACGGCTTTTTGCCTGCGGCATCATTCAGCACGCTAGAGTAGTGGCCTCTCTTGAGTTGCAGTCTAGTTTTCCGTGTCTATCACGTTGGCGTGATTATGCCGTGACCAGAGTGCTAACTCTCTGGTTGACACCTCCGTGTCCCATGAGAGAACTATTTAATAGTTCCCCGTCCTATTGATTCCCTACACCTACCCTGCCCTCATGTAGGGGTACTGGGTTACCTCTATTCTACTTGAGGTAGACCACTCTTTCAGGGTGGTCTTCATTCCTATATAACTGAGTCTTTGACACACACCCTCCCCTCCTGTGTTGCGTTACAAACTTTGACTCATGGTTGTGACGCAAGAGGTTTCTAAAAAATAAGTGTATCTAATTTTTGTCAAAGACTCCTGATAACTTGGTTCTGGGTATCTCAATAGACCTTTACTGACTATTGTCACAGTGTAGTATCACTTTACTTGGCTACTGCTGATCGCCACAAACTTGTCAGGTTGGCGTGAGCCCTCTTCTCAATCGCAATATTATATAATTAGAGGTTTGTCTGAACCGGACCATTGTCTTATAAGACCTGCCCTCAAATAGTAAATTAACTCACTACCCATACAAAGTTGACTTTCTTAGGGTCAACACATGAATTGCTTCATGTCCCCCATATAATATTAAACAACCCTTGCACATGCTGTGTGCGAAAGGCTTTACCTATCTCGCTTCCGCGTGTAACGTTATCTTTCACTGTTAAGTTAGTGTTTCGTTGTCTATTGTGTCCCCTGACCCGAAGTTATATCCCTTTGTTCTAATAACTGTATGTGCTTTACATGTGTGTTTTCCTGGTTGTTTGCGTGTTTGGATCTAACGAAATATAATTTAACTTCTAACATGTGTGTCTGTCTATAAATATGTATGCAAGTTAGTTTTCAAGTGCCATAGTTGGGTTAAATGTGGCCACAAACAAGTGTATAACACTAATTCGTGACTACGTTTCCGTCTTATGAGACTTAAAATACTCTCTCTAAGGTTTACACTAAACTACACACAATACATTTGAGACAGCACATTTCAACATTGAAAGCAAACGCTTGACGCAGACAAATAATAAAAAGTCGCGTTGAGCGGCAGAAAAAATCCGCTGGATGCCTTCACTCTCCATTGTATATTTACCATTTTCTCTCACTTTCACACTTCTGTCACACATCTTTTATTCTCACAATTATTTAAAAACCTTGAAGTGACACTGTACAAGTTTGGCTCAGTTTGAAAAGAATTGAGCTTAATGACTGTGCGTAACTTACTGCACGAGTCATGTATTTATCAAATATTTACATGGATGAAATAGGGTTGATAGACTGTACCCTGATATTATTAAACACTATATTCTAATGAAATACTAATACTAATTCTCTAACTATATATATTCTAATTTGTTGTACAAAATTAACCTAATTTAAGGGAAGTAATTTAACTATGTAAAAAAAATGAAAATGATGTGAGATGAGTTATGTATCTTTATGAAATGGGTATTGTGAAATGTAACAAAAATTCTAAATAATGTTTTTAATGTTTAAATGAAAAAAATATAATGGATATTTTTAATCTACATGGTATAAATGATGTATGTTCATCTGTATGATCCTTTTATCCTATACAGTATAACTTAATTTTAGTCCTAAATGATGAGGTTGTTAAAGTGTTCATAAAGATGGAATGAAATACAATGAAATTAAATGACTAAATGGTGCTGTTCCTATCTGAGCTTTTTTATCCTAATCTTTAATTCGCTGTTATTCAGTTTAAAGTACTATTCTAATCTACTTTTATGCTAAGTAAGTGGGTAAATTAATGATTTATCTAAACTAAAAAAAAAAAATCTATTATATTCCCTAAATCTAATCTAACTCTATATTAAAGTAACTAACCTAACTATAATTTACCACTATATTAAAAACGTTATATTACATATCACAATAAATATATATACATTGTATTTATTTACCTCAGGTTAGTGGTTGCCATAACGTATAGAAATTGCTTTCGTTGGCATAGTTTATATATACACAATTGTCCTGGGTATATTAAATACACTACACAGTCATACTTGTGTCTTATGGGTATTCTTCCACTCGTAGAATCTGCTGGTGTCGTAGAAAAGTATATTCGTGTCTGTTATTTATGCAATGTTCTGACACTGTTCTTACATGATTAACACAGGTGATTCACTGGAACACAAATGGAGCATAGTAAGTAACGAGCTGTCTATGTACACACGGTGGTTTCCTTGTTCTTGGCGCACAGTTCTTATTTTGCTGTCTACGGACACATGGTAGTTCACTGTTCTTAGCACACAGTCCTGATCCTGATGTCTATGTATTACATAGTCTATTTTACATAGGATATTTTAAGTGTACTAAATTAACATTTCTTACACTAACTTTTCCTGTGGAATATCAGGTATTTCTACCTCAGATGGTCGACTAAGGGTATCAGCAAGAATGTTGTCCCTACCTTTAATATGCTCTATACTGAAAGTATAATTCTGTAATATTAATGACCATCTGTAGATGCGGTCATTGCGATGCACCCCACTTTGGATGACCGTGATTGGGGAGTTGTCAGTCTGGACTACGAAGTGATTACTCGCCAGGAATCGATGCAACTTCCTCACCGAATAGATGACGCTTAGGGCTTCCAACTCTGATATGGAATATCTGGATTCAGCCGGTGTGATCTTGCGGCTCACGTAGCAAATTGGATGGAAGATGCCATCATAAAACTGGCCTAGTACTGCAGCGATGGAAATCCTGCTGGCATCTGTCCTAAGATAATAAACGAGCCTAGGATTAGGCAAACGGAGGTTTGGTACATTACTAAATAGGATTTTCAATTTTGACAATGCAGAAATTAATAATGCATCTTTGACATCTAATTTTACTGATGCTTTTAAAACATTTGAAAATACACTTGTAATTTCAGCTAAGTTCGGTATGAACTTACTATAATAATTTACTAAACCCAAAAGGCTCCTGACCTGCTTCTTTGTTGTAGGCATGGTCAGGTTCATAATTTTAGTAATAATTCTATTGTCAGTTTTTAGTTGTCCTTGTGAAATGACATAACCCAAGAAATCAATTTCTTGTAGGCCCAATTCAACTTTGCTCGGTTTAACAGTGAGACCGAAGAGTCGCAACCTATCGAAGACATGTCTGAGTTTCAGTAAGTGTGTTGTCCAGTCATCTGTATGGACACAAATATCATCTATATATGTCACTGTATTCGTCACTCCATGTAGTAAATCTCTAGTTAAGCGTACAAAAGTAACAGGAGCATTACGGAGTCCGAAAGGAAGAAACCGCCACTCGTAAAGACCTAACGGTGTTGAGAATGCAGTAAGATGGATAGATTGAGTCTGCATAGGGACCTGCCAATATCCCTTAGTAAGGTCTAATTTAGAGAAGATTTTGGAGGTTGACATATCAAGAATAAGATCTTCGCAGGAAGGAATTGGTTCTGCGTCGATCTTTGTGACATTGTTGAGTTTTCTATAGTCCACACAAAGACGAATTGTGGAGTCTTTTTTCTTGACCAAGACGATTGGAAAGGAGTACTCAGATGTAGATTTTTGAATGATTCCACTAGCTTCTAAAGTAAGAATTTCCTTATTTAGACTTTCTCTATAGCTAAGTGGGATAGAGTACGGCCTGCATTTGATAGGCTTAGAGTCCGTAAGAAGGATGGAGTGCTCGATTCTGTCCGTCCTACCTGGAATGTCGGAAAATATGTCCTTATATTCAGTCACTAATTCTATTGTCTGTCGTCGTTGCTCGTCTGTTAGTCCCGGTTCTAACCGTATACACTCTAATGTCGCAGTCTTGTCTATAATTGGAACAGGTAGTTCCATCCCGTCGTCGTCTACCTGATTCAGTACGGTTGTGGTGCTAAGTGCGTTTTCTGTAAGCTCACTAAGTGTATGCATCTCGTCGGCTTTGCCAGTCTCGCTAACTAGTGTAGTTGCGTTGTGTATGTCTGTCGTCTGATCCATAGGTGTGGGTGCATTGTGTTCGTCTGTCTCTAGTTCTGTCTCTTGTCGTGAAAAGTAGGGTTTCAACATGTTGATATGAAATATCTTTAAGTGTCCGTTTATCGATATTTCATAATCGACATCTGAAATTTTTCGTACCACTTTGAATGGCCCTTGCCATGAGGTCAATAATAAATTCCGTTTGTCTGGGAGTAACAGCAGTATGTCTTGATCTGGTTCAAGATTAATAGTTCTCGCACATTTGTTGGGGCTGTGATGTTTGAGGATATCTGCACTGTTCACTGGAGTTAGTCCATTTTACTCCTCCCAGGCGGATATTTCTTCATCTGTGCAGTGCTTTAGCTGCGGTAGACACCCAAGAATTAAATCAGTACAAGGGTTGTCTAGTATTGTACACGTAAAGGTACCAGAAAGGAACGGGGTGTTTATACGGGCTCTTGCCAGAGGATAGGTTTCAATATTACCAGAAAAAGTACGGCATTTTACAGAGTCACCAGTATAATCCTTTGGATTAACAAGTTCCTTTTTAACACCAATAATAGAGCTCCCACTGTCAAGCAAACATCGGCATGGCTTCTCATTGACCATTGCATAGTGAAACAATAGATTGCCTCTGGAGGCTACAGCTGCATTTGCATTCTCCAAGGAGGATGTTACAATATGTCCACATGTAAGTTTGCCGTCTGCATGAAATTGGTGACATCGCTCACAATTGTCAAAGTTTAAAATATCGTTTACACAACAAACATCTTCAGATTGATTAAAAGGTAATACATTCTCGACCTCACACTCAGTCTCACTACCACTATCAGAAGATGTATCAATCAAAATTGCATTGTTGGCCTTCATTCTTTGGCGGCCTAGGCACTTATTCGAATAGTGCCCGTAGCTTGAACAGAAGAAGCACTTGACTGCACGCCTGTATGCAGATCTCTTGTTTTGTTGTTTCTTAATGACCATCTCAAGATGTGTTGGATAGTTTGGTGATTTATCACACATAGCATAAGTATCATGCAAAAGTTGGCAATAGACACATTTAGCTAATATTTTTATCTTTGTTGTCGACTCTATGAAATGGTTTTTTTATTGGTCTTATAGCTTTTAGGTTGGTCCTTAACAAAAGAGACTATTTCAGAGTCGCTATTTGATGTTTTAAAAATATCCCTATTTGAGGAAAAATATGCCGAGCCTTTCTTCTCAAATTGCTCTATGGTCTCGATGTCTGACTGCTGAAGAAATTTAGCGAAAGGAGATGGTATTGTGTTTATGACTTTATCCATGGCTATCAAATTTTTAAGTTTTTCAAAGTCCTTTCCTATTTTTGTAGCATTAAGCCATCTATTTAGTACACTTTGGACATTTGAGACATAATCGATAAAGGTCTCGCTCGGCTTAGGTTTTAAATTGGAAAACTGTACCTGATACCCAGGGGCATCAAGTAAGAAATGTTGCATTATCCTATCATGGATGTACTGATAGTTAGATCTAAGATCAGTTGGTATTGATTCTATCACTTTAAGGGGCTCCCCACTGAGGTTCTTCATGTAAATCATGGCCCACATATCGATTGGTACTTGGTGGTATTTCAGTTGATATTTGACATTTTCTGTCCACGCTGATATGGAATCTTCTTTACAGAATGGCTTAATAATATTTTTGTATTTATTAAATTTATTTTCTTCTTGCTGACTTTTTAGTTTTGTAGCAGAGATCTCTAAGTGTGAATCTACATCCAAACCTTTCATCTTTAACTGTGTCTCTGATTCTACCTGTATTTGTTTTTCTTTCACTCTTGCCATTTCATCTATCTCTTTTTGCTTTAATTCTGTCTCCTGATCCAATTGTTTTTGTTTTAATTCTAATTCTTTTCCTTTAATCTCTAATTCCTTCTGTTTAATTTCCTTATCATGTTCTAATTGTCTTTGCTTAATCTCCTTATCTTGATCTAATTGTCTTTGCTTAATCTCCTTATCTTGCTCTATTTGTTTCTGTTTAGTTTCTTCAGCTAATTGTGCCTCTTTGTGTTTTATCTCTAACTCCTTTTGTTTAATTTCCTTGTCTTGATCTAACTGTTTCTGTTTAGTTTCTAATTCTTTTTGTTTTGTTATTTCAGCTAGTTCTACAATCTCCTTCTGATGTTGTCTTTCTCGTGCACGTTCATCTCTCTCAGCATCTTTTGCTTCTTTAAATTTTTGATCAGCATATTGCTCTAATTCCTTTCCTGTGTATTCTAATTCCTTGCCTGCTTTTATGAAATCAGCTAAAGTTGCCATGTTGTTGGGAAATTAGCTAGATTTGATAGGCACTTAAATATTTACTCACTTATTTCTATTAGATATGTTAACTTTTTAAATTCCTGTTTATAAAAAATATTAGATTACACCCTGAAAAATAGATCACAAAAAATATACTAACAGATCACACGCTGAAAAAGAGATGCATTATTAATCATCTTGCATGCAAAATACTTTGGGTATACTCATCTTAACATTCCAGATCAATCATATACAATCGTTTGGCACCTCAGGTCCAATCGTTTGGCACTACGACATACACCTTGCGTTATGCTTATGACCAGCTGTTGTTCTCCCTGGTTTACAAGAACAATAATAATTAACGCATTGCAAACGACATATGACTTTAGACAATTTTGTACAATCACATGCCCCCGGACAAAACAATGTGGTTTAATTAATAATAAATGTCACTATCCTGTCTTCGTTCTAACGTCTTCTGCCTTCCCTACCTATCTCTGTTTAATTTATGGAAGTGCTGTGCAGACTGCGTCTTATTTGCATAGCGAAAGTAGTGCCATCGCGACGGTAACAAATAGAAAAAGTATACAAATAATTAAATAAATGCTTTGAAATAAATATAAAGGTAATAATAATGTTCAAATAAATAAATATATCCAATAAATAAATTATATAACCCAATAATATTTGATATAAGCCAACGATTCAGGCGAGCAGCCGCTTTGCGATTTGTAAACAATCCGTCGCTGATTGCAAATGGCGCAACGCAGCTGTTTGTCAGTCGCGATACGTCAGAGGCGCAGCGCTATTTTTAGATTGGAAAAATCGATATTGTTGTCGGCTCATTTTTGTGTATCGCTCCGCCGTGAATCATATTTGACAAATTCTCGTAAATAAATAAGTAATTACAGAAATAAATGATACAAAACTATAATAATAATACTTACAAATCAGAAGAAAACATGCTTATAAGCACAAAACAATTAAATAAGTATAAATAAATGTAAATTGGTCACGATGGGCACAGCTCGCACTTTGTTCTGTCTGCACACGTCATTATTCACTAACACAAATTAAACCCTGTGATTATTAATACTATTCCCGAGCCGTGGGTGAGTGTTTTAGCTTGAACAATTGTCCAAGCTACACTTCTGACACCACTTTATCCTAGCCTGTCATCAACCGATGTCATAGGCATTACGGGATAACTTCTCTCGCACCACACAAAAAGATTCGTTAGTCGTACGAGAGGAATTGATTACACATTTTATTGCCACTGGCTCTTTGCATCACATCAATGTACAAAAAACAGTCGCTAACAAATCACACAAGAATGCACAGAATTGCCTATCACTAGTCGTTTCCTAACCCTACTGCTAATCTATCTACTCGGCTAACGAAATAAGCATCGACGCTAAGCGATGCGTTCACTACGAAGTCTGTTTCCCGTCTGATTCTACTCCGCGTGCTGTTTACACAGTACGCGGAAGGACTTGGGGTGCACTACGGCTTTTTGCGTGCGGCATCATTCAGCACGCTAGAGTAGTGGCCTCTCTTGAGTTGCAGTCTAGTTTTCCGTGTCTATCACGTTGGCGTGATTATGCCGTGACCAGAGTGCTAACTCTCTGGTTGACACCTCCGTGTCCCATGAGAGAACTATTTAATAGTTTCCCGTCCTATTGATTCCCTACACCTACCCTGCCCTCATGTAGGGGCACTGGGTTACCTCTATTCTACTTGAGGTAGACCACTCTTTCAGGGTGGTCTTCATTCCTATATAACTGAGTCTTTGACATTGGTAGTGAGGCAGGGCCCGGGTCTCTGAGAAATAAAGACATGCTTGCAAACTGTAGCCACAGACGTGTATATCAGAAATGGAATTCCCAAACGGGATTTCTAAAATTAAAGTTATTATTTTCTGCACGACATGTAATTATGGGAATTCCATTTCTGATATAGACGTCGGTAGTTCATCTGACCTTGTCAGACTGGTTTCACAGAGAGCCAGGGCGTGGACCACTAAATTGTGATTTTTGGTGATCTTTAATTTTGGATTCACACCTCGTAAGTTTTGCAGAAATGTGCTTACACATTGTGTTTAAACATTGACTTAAATTAATGTTTATAAACACGTTTAGTTCAAACACTTAGTTCAGAATAACGTAAAAGACCAGTTATTCAGTTAACACATATTTATTGAGCCATATTTCATAATAATGGCGTGTGGAAAAAAACAGGAATTAAATGGCTAACAAGACATGGTAATATAGCCTGGGAGGAAAGAAACGTTCCAGACGATTGACAATGTCTCTATTCTTCCACAAGAGGTAGCCACAGAATGGACGAATCAACACTTCGAACTGCGTCTCTAATCTTCCACAAGAGGTAGCCACATGATGGAATAATCATCCATTCAAACTGCATCTGGGGCACAATAAATGTTTTATCTAGAAAGGCAGAAAAATTAATCTACTTAAGATAACATCTACACCATTAAAACACGACATGAAAAGTGCAACTTTTGAACACAGCATACAATATAGCATACAAATATAGGAGCCGGTCGTTCAGAAAGCAATGGCAAACTACTGAACGTAAACTTTGAAAGGAATCACGAACAGCGAAAATGCTGGGTTTGACTGCTACGTCCTGTGCATTTTTGTTTTAAAGTGTTCTTTGCTTTCTTTCTTTGTGTCATTTTGCTCAAGATTACATCAGTTATCCACAAACGCTTTTTCTTATTTTCCTTCATTTGTAAATTGGTATTAGCGAGGTCTTGAATCCAAAAAAGGTCATCAAGAATCACGGGCCAGTGGTCCATGGCCTGATTCTCTGGAACACAATCCCTTACTAGCACATTACTGTAGTTAGAGTGAGAGACAGAATGAATGAGCGTGAGAGGGAATGTGTGTGTGTGTGTAAGTGTGTGTGTGTGTGTGTGTGTGTGTGTGTGTGTGTGTGTGTGTGTGTGTGTGTGTGTGTGTGTGTGTGTGTGTGTGAGCATCACTATTTTTTCTTCACACACTGTTTATGTACACATTTTTCTCCATGTTTAACATTTTTATGAGACTGCTCACGACAATTGTCAGTGTATAAGTGTGAGTAAAGTGTGGGAGTTTGTCCATACTAGTTTTAATGCTCACGTGAGGCATTTTGTGTGTGTCTAGATGTGAGGATGTGTGAGTGTGTGTGGAGGATGTGTGTGAGTGTGGGGATATGTGTGGGTGGGGATGTGTGGGTGGGGGAATGTGGGTGGGGGTATGCGTTTGGATGGGATGAGGTGTGTGGGTGTTGGTGGGTAGTGATATTTGTGGGTGTTGGTGGGATGTGTGGATGGATGTGTGGGGATGAAAGTAGGGGTGTGAGAATGGGTGTGGGGGATGTGTGTATGGGTGGAGGATATGTGTATGGGACGGGTGCGGGGGATGTGTGTGTGGGTGGGTGGAGATATGTGGATGGTTTGGGGAAGTATGTGTGGGTTGCGGGGTTGTGTGGGTAGGGGATTGTGTGGGTAGATTGCGGATGTAAGGGTAGGTGGGAAGAAGTGTATGATGTGTGAGTTTGGGATATGTGTGCGGTGTGTTGGTGGGGGATGTGCGGATGGGAGGTATGTTTGTGGTGGTATGGGTGAGGATATATGTGTGGGTGGGTGATAGTTTGTGGTGTGGGGGATGTGTGTGTGGGTGAGTAGGGGGTGTGTGGTGGTTGGGAGAAGTATGTGTGGGTGGTTGGGGTGTGTGGGTGGGAGATGTGTGAGTGGATGGAGAATGTGTGGGTGGGGGTGTATGAGTGGCTTAGGGATGTAAAGGTGGTGAGGGATGTGCATGTGTCGGGGTGGGATGCGTGAGTGGGTGGAGGATGTGTGTGGGTAGGGGTATTGTGATCGAGAGATGTTTGGTTGGGGGTGGGTGGGGGTGTGTGGGTGCGTAGTGGAGGATGTGTGCGTGAGTGAGTGAGTGTTGTTGGATGGGTGGGAAATGCATGTGTGGGTGGGGAGAGGTGCGTGGTGTGTTGGTAGGGGATATTGTGTGGGTTGGGTATGTGTGTGTGGGTAGGGGCATGGGGTGGATGGGTAAGGGTATCTGTGTGGGTGTGGGTGGGAATATTGTATGGTATGCGGGTGGGGGATATGTGTGTGGTGTGTATGTGGGGATGCATGGTGGTATGTGGGTGTGGGATGTGTTGTTGAGGGATATGTGTGCGCTGTGTGGGTTGAGAATATTGCGTGGTAGAGGATGTATGTGATGTGCGGGTGGGGTGTGTGTGATGGGGGATTGGGTTAGGGCATGTGTGGGTGGGTGGAGGATGTATGTGAGGGTGGTGGGGTGTGTGAGAGTGGATTTGGGATGTGTAGGTGGTTAGGGAGATGTGTGTTTGTCGGGGTAGGGCGATGTCAGTTTGTGGGAATGTGTGTGTATGGTTTGGGGATGTGTGAGTTGATTTGCGATGTGTGGGTTGGTGGGGGATGTGTGTGCGTGGGTGGGTGGTCGATGGAGATGTGGCTGGGTGATGGGTGGTTGGAGGTGTGGGTTGGGGAGAGGATGTGTGGGTTAGGATGTGTATGTGGGATGTGTGGGTTGGCGGGGGATGTTTGTGGGTGGCGAATGTATTTTGGTTGGGGGAAAAGGTGAGGGCAGTGTGTGTGGGTGGGGGGTGTGTAGGAGGGGGATGGGTTGGTTGGTGGGGTATGTATGTGTCCCTTGGTGTGTGTGTGTGGGTAGATGGGGTTGTGTGTATGGGTGGGGTGATGTATGGGTAGTTGGGAGATTGTCATGAAATCACTGTGGAGTCACAATCAGATAATACAGATAACAAGGACAGTATGATTTGCAGCTGCAGTTGTTTGCTACGGCGAGTCGGTAAGATCAGGCAGTGGAATTATCTTTGAAGTTTCCACAAGTCAGGAAATTGTAGGCATGTGGTTGTGACACGCGGGCTTGTATTGGTGGAGCAAGGGAGATAAGAACTTAGTCTGAAATTGATAATCTGCCCCTGTGACCATCTGATGTGTTTTGTTTTGGATGTTGAAACAAAGGGGAGACAACTGGTGACATGGATTAAACCAAAGGGACATAAGATTTCTGGAAATAGTTAGTGCCCCTGAGGACACCTGCGTGACATCAAAAGAACTTCACTAGAACACTCCCAGCTCTTGGTGACAAAAACATGACTTGTTTACCGTTAGTGTTGATGAAAAAGTTGACTAGAGCTGACGTGTGTGTGTACCGCTGTGAGGAAATTCAGAGAGCATCTAATGTGTTCGATTTAATTAACATTAAATAACATACGTCTTTATGGCAAATTGTAGATGCCATCCAGGAGTGATGCGTATTGCATAAGGTATTATAGATAATATATTTAAGCCTAATTAATATAAGCAGTAGCCTTGGTAAAACTAGAATAGAGTAGTGAAGTGAGAATTAGCTCTACTATCAGTTATCAGTTATCAGTTGGGGTATCTTCGTTGCACTCCGGACATGTCCATAGGTGCTCAGATCCTCCCCCAGCATATGCATCAGCGTCCGGTGGCTAATAGTGCCAGTTCTGTGTTGGTTGACGAGGCACTTTGTTTTCCCGATGTTCCCCGATTCTTACTCCCAGGTCTTTCATCCTGGACAGCGATGTGAAATCACTGACGTCAAAATCCTCTGTTCTCGCCAAATCTTTAAGGACGTTAATAACATCGGCACGATCCATGGGCTGGCCATCTACAGGGGGTGCAGAGCCAGCCATTTTGTAAGCTCGTTCATTTCCCTCGACTCCTGCATGTCCCGGGACGAAGATGAAGGTGACTTTACGGACACCAGACTTCCGCAGCGATTCAGTCCACTGTCTACGTACAGATCCAGCTTCGACCTTCTGAATCATGCTCATTGAATCATTTAGTACACACACGTTGGTATAATGCTGTGATTCCAGCCATATGAAAGCCTGTGTAACTGCCATCACCTCCATCGTCATGCTGCTCGTGGTCATAGAGTGGGCACCACTGGATTCTTGAACGGTTCGGCCCGCTGAACGGGTTGTAAATGCCCACGCACTACTCTGCTGCTTTACAACAGATCCATTTGTATAGATGAGCACTTCGGGAATATCTGAGTGTTCATAGATGAGCGAGTTAACCTCTGCATTGACAACGGCAGGGTTCTGCTCTCTGCACCGTCTGTCGAGTGTGATAATGCAGGAGAAAGTGCACTTAAAGGCTGGAGGCACCGGCACCCATTCCTTGCCGGGGTTGATACTGGTAAGACTGCAGACCTGTCTGACGACATCTTCCGCCCGACCCATCCATGATTTGCCTCTCTTTAGCCTGTCACCCTTTTCTCTGAATATAGCTTCATGCAGAGGGTGTTGCTCATCTGCACTTATTTTTAAGTTTGCACGAGCTCTCCAGATCTTGATCCTGTGTTCCATTGTTGGGAAGTCAAGGAGGTATCTCATTGCTACACAGCTGGTGTCTCTCGTGCAGCCCAAAATGATGCGAATGGCTTCGTTTTGTACCTTTTCGAGTCTTCCAATCTGTGTAGGGCTGACGGTGAGGATGGCCAGGGCATACTCGATGCGTGAAAGTACAAGTCCTTGGAACAGAAGTATTAGCAGTCTTTGCTCGATATTGGCAGTCGCCATGACTCTCATTGCTGACAAACCTTTTCGAGCCTTCGTTGTGACATAATCGACATGATCTCTGAAGGACAGGCTACGATCAAACCTCACGCCAAGATATGTCATGGACTGGGTTCTACTCAAACTGCTCCCATCCATTCTTACTGCCGGCAGGTCTGTTTTCACAATATGGTTGTTTAGTGAGAACCATGTAACCGTTGCCTTTGCAGGGTTGACAAGGGCATCGGCATCAGCACACCATGAGGAAATTCGATCTAGTTCGCCCTGCATATCATTGGCAACCGCCTGTCTATCTCGACCCTGTTGATACACGAGGATGTCGTCAACGAATGACAGAGTCCTACCCCTCCCGTCCAACTGTTGTTCAGTGATCGGCACCGTATACACGTTGAATAGTACTGGTGACAGTGGTGAACCCTGCGGCAATCCTGGACATATCGTTATAGGTTCAGAAGACCAACTCCCGCATCTTAGCACCACCTTCCTTTGGAGCAGAACTGCAGCTATCCATCGTACAAGGTGTGCGTGCACTTTCAGTCTGAGGAGGGTTTGCGTCAAGTGCTCGAAAGATACTCTGTTATATGCGTCCTCTAAGTCTATGGCGGCCGCACATGTCTCTTCTCTGACCTGAAAACCTTCGTAAACATCTTGAGCCAAGATAGCCGCATTCAGCCATGACTCTTTGTTGCGTCTGTATCCTCCAAGTGTAGGCGGGAGGCAGCCGAGCTGTTCCAAGTCCCAAGCAAGTCTGTGTGCTACAATTTTCTCTAGTAGCTTGCCAACAGTATTCTGCATCGTAATGATTCTGTAGCCGCTTATCTTGGAATGGTCTTTGTTCGGTTTTGGCAGCGGCAGCAAGTAGCTGTGTAGCCATTCTTCTTTGACCTGACCCCTCTGGATACTGGTGTTGAATTCTCTGGCCAGTTCTTCCATGTCATCATCTGATATCACCAGTAGGTCACCATATCGGATGCCGTCTGGGCCTGGGGCGGTGTTAGGTGATTTCTTGAGCATCGCACGCAATATCTCAGCCGTGATTGTCCATTCTTCGTCTGTCCCGACCCCCTCGCACAACTGAGAGAGTGTCGTCGTGGTCCTCTGTCTGGCTGGCTCGTCTTTCTGGTCAGTCTGTTCTATGTTGCGTGCAAGAAGGGCCTTACCTTTATACGCATCCGACTTTTTCCATGCGAGGTCTGTGCCTTGAAAGTCTGGAATACTCCTACGTTGTGCAGCACCGTTCATGCTCTTGTGGAGGCGCCAGAATTTCGTAAGAGATCGCTCGGAGCACACCTTCCTGCAGAACTCGTCCCATTTCTCCGCCTTGGTCTGTTTCGCGCAGGATTTGAAAAAAGTCGTTGTCCTATCGACCTCAGTCTTCAGGTTCGCCAATTCAACCTGTGGCATGTTAGCCTTTCTGGCCTTTTGCCAGTCTTTGACAGCCTGCCTCTTTCCCAGCCGTGTCTTCTTGACCTCTCCATTCCACAATGGTGGCTGCAACCATCTTTCTTGTCTCCTGCGGCTCTACTAGCTCTACTAGTGAGAATCGTGTAGTGGGGTGATATTTGGAGAGATTTAAGAATGGGTTGGGAGATGGGGGAAGTGTCCAATAGTGGGATCTTTCAGTGGGGTGCCCACTGGGGTTCTGCACTCTGTTTATTGGTCGTTCCTTGTCATAACCTGATTCAGATTGAAGTGATAGGCCACTCTGATCCATGACAGAGTTTAGTTCACTGATAAATCTCTGAGCAAGGCAGTAGGCCTACATTCAGCTAGTAGAGATTAGTATCAGGCGGCCTTCACCAGATGTGGTCTCTTTCTCTAACAGGTTCCCCTACGTCTATGAGGAAGCTCTGCACTGGGTTTGATGGAGGTCAACTCTCATTAAGAAGAACATCCAATGAACATTCACTTTATTTTATAAGATGAATAAATACCCAGAAGAAAGTACAATCAGCACTGTTTATGCTAGGCCTAGGATCCAGAGGGTCCATACGAAACTGGCTCAGTGGAGCAAGACATTATAAACGATTCATTTACAATAGGGATTTACCCAGGGTGGGTGATACTCGTTTCTTCACCACATACCACAGAACATTAGTGTGTAGAGAAAGACATTTGAACATGAAATTCTCGTGGAATAATTTAGTACAGTGAAGAAGTACTTTAGAACCGTTTGTGGGTGACAATCTATGAACATGGATTAGAACAAATGTGAGACCTGTGACATTGAAACCTAGTTTTCACGGTACAGCGATCCGAACTTATTTGAGTTATAGGGACCTTAGTCTTTACAGTGAGTGACAGATCCATGATTAAGGTTATACAATAACTATTTTTGGTGGATCATGCATCTAGTAGACCCAGTTGATCCCAGAGAAAATCAACGTCTGAAAGAAAGGACGCATCAATCGGTGAGGTTTTCACGTACTAAGCTATCATGCTGTGGTGTACCTTTGCTATGATGACCATCTGATATGGGCTCCTGATCTGCTGCTCTGAATCTACATACACACTAGAATATTCGACACACATTCTATACAGTACACACACACATTTCTCACACACATACTCTTTGCTTTAATAAATTATTTTGTATTTATTTGTTAAAGATAGAGTTGTTGAGTATGTTGTGTTGGGGAAGAGTGAGAGGGGGCATGATCTAGGGGTGAGTGAGAGTAAGAAAGAGGTGTCTACAGACTGAGGGAGTTTTGTGGACGGATTCTGGTGGTTTCTCTAGGACAATAATATTGGGTTAATAAAAATGTGGGTGTTGATTGCCCTCACTCCAGGGACGACACTAAAGTAAGAAAGGCTTACTTAGGACAGAGATTGGCCTCATAACATGGTAATTTGTCTTGATTATGTTTACAACATTCATTTCACAATGTTTATCTTTCTTCCTATGTAAATGTATAATGCTCTTGATGAACGAAAGACGAGTGATTGGAAGGACCGGATGTAAGACGGGCCTTCGTGCCCAATTTGTTACCCTTTTAAAATAAAGTTGATTTGATTTGATTTGATTTGATTTAGCCCTACTGCAACTACAGAAGTCCACATCATAAAGGGAATTCCCAGAGTTTAAATAGAAATTTTGGAGTTACTTTCAGGAAATCAATCCTTTTCTGACACGGACTTGTGTGGCTGCAGAATAGCAAGCAAGTCTTATGACTCAGACCCAAGCCTTACCGCATTGTGAAGCTGACTGCCAACCAGCGATTCCTGTTGTCCATTGTTCTTGAATTCAAGGTTTTCTAAAGCTTAGTTACACATTGTGTTTAAACATTGAGTAACAGTGACATAATTATAATATTCTCGGATTTGATCGTTACGTTTCGAATTCAGCTTGAAGAACTTGAACTACACAATTCTGAAGTGTATCAAGATGTCCATTCTCCATCACCTTAGCTCGCAGATTGTATCGTAGTTTGTCAGTATTTAACCAAGGCCTGGGTACAATGAATCCATCAAGTGAATGATCGAACTAGTACAACACCACCCACCCCACATACGTATGCAACATACAGCTCTCCTTGTTTGTAGATATGGTGCTACTGCTACCCTTTCTTGGTTTCTTCACTGATGAAAGCTTTTAGTCTGTAACATCCGCCTGTTTTCTTGTGAACTAGCCTTTGTGCATCGTGTTAGAGTCTATTTACAATCATCATCATCATCATCATCATCATCATCTTCCACTTCTGCCGTCAAGCATTGTGGGGAGGAATAATTTACGTTCCAGCGCCCGGTGGACGGCACTGGATAGTGTCATTCCGTGTGGTTGTACAATGTCTCTGATGTCGTCAATCCATTTTCTTCTTGGACGTCCTCGTGGTCTCGTCGCAGATGATCTTTACAATGAAATACCTAAAACATACTGAGTCTGTTGTCAATGAAATACCTAAAACACACTGTGTTTGTGTATTTTCATCTTTCACATTATCATTTTGTATGTATGACACTTGATTTTATCATGTATAATATAACATTACTGTAATGTGAGTGAGAGCGTTAGTGAGTGGGAGAGAGAGAGAGAGAGAGAGAGAGAGAGAGAGAGAGAGAGAGAGAGAGAGAGAGAGAGAGTTGAATTGCATCACTAATTTTTAAGTTACAAAATGTATATGTACAATTTTTCTCCATTTTCTTTACAATTTTGCGACAATGCTCACGACAATCGTGACTGTATGTGTGTGTGTGTAAAGTGTGGGAGTTTGATCATAATAGTAGGTTGGGGGATGGGGGTGTGTGTGTGTGGGTGGATTCGTGATGTGTGTGGGTGGGCTCAGGATGTGTGGGTGGGCGGGGTGGGATTGTGTGGGTGGGTTGGGGATTTGTGTGTGGGTACGTGCGGCATGTGTGGGTTGGCGGGGAGATGTGTGTGTGTGGGTGGGGATGTGTGTTTGGCTAGGTGGTTGTGGGTGAGTGGGTGGAGGGGGATATGTTGGTGGATGATTGATGGTGTGTTTTGGGATGGGTGGGGGATATATGTGTGGGTGGGGAGATGTGGTGGGTGGGAGATATGTGCAGGTGGGGGTGGTTGTGGGTTTGGGGATGTGTGTGTGGGTGAGGGATGTGTATGGGTGTGGGATGTTTGGGTGGATGGGTGGGGAGTGTGTGTGTGGGAGATGTGTGGGTGAATGTGTGTGGGGGATGTGTGCGGGTTGGGGGAGGGGTGCGTGATGGGTGTGGGTGATGGATTTGGGGATGTGTGTTTGGGTGGGGGATATGTCTGGCTGTGTTGAGGTGTGTGTGGGTGGATGGAGGATGTATGTGTGGGTAGTGAGGGTGATTGTAGTTGGGGGATATGTGGATGGGTAGGAGATGAGTGGGGAGATATGTGTGTGAGTGAGGTATGTGTCTTTGGGATGTGTGTGGGTGAGATGTTGTGTGGGAGGGGAGCTGGGTGTGGATAAAGGATGTGTGTGAGGGTGGGTGGGGTGTGCGGGTGGGTGAAGGATGTGTGTGAGGGTGGGGATGTGTGTTTAGATGGGTGGTTGGGGTGTGTGAGTGTGGGTTGGTAGATAGGAGATGTATGTTTTGATGAGTGGGTGAGGGATGTGTGGGTGTTAGTGGTTGAGGGATAAGTACGTGTGTCTAGGGATGTGTGAGGGGATGAGTGTATGGGTTGGGGATGTGTATGTGTGGGTTGTGTGTGCGTGGAAGGGAGGTGTGTGTTTGTGAATGGGGGATGTGTTGGTGGATGGGGATGTGTGTGAGGGATGTGTGTTTGGGTGGGGAGATTGTACGTGGGTGGGGATGTGTGTGTATATGGGTAGGGATGTGTGGTTAAGGGATGTTTGGCTGAGGGATGGGTGGGTGGAGGATGTGTGTTTGGATAGAGGATGTGTGGGTGGGTGATTGTATATGAGTAAGGGTGTGGTTAAGGGATGTTTGGTTAGGGGATGGGTAGAGGATATGTGGATGGGTGAGTGTGTGTAGGTTAGGAGATGGTGGGGGTTGTTTGTAGAGGTGGGCTCGGGATCTGTGAGTGGGCTGGAGGAGGTGGGAGATTATGTGGGTGGGTGCGGAATGTGTATGTGGGTAGGTGCGGAATATGTGAGTTGACGGGGAGATATGTGTGCGTGCGTGGGGGATGTGTGGCTGAGGAATGTGTGTTTGACTGGGTGGTTGGAGGTGTGTGGGTGGAGGAGGATATGTGGGTGAGTGATTGTTGTTGGGTAATGGGACGGGTAGAAGATATGTGAGTGGGTGGGGGGATGTGTGTATGTGGGTGGATGTGTGTGGGTGGGGGATGTGTGGGTTGGAGAATGTATGTGTGCTTGGGGTGTCAGTGGGTGGGATGTGTGGTGGGTAAGAGGTATGTGTGGGTGGGGAGATGTGTAGGTGTAGGGAGGTGGTGGATGGGTGGGGGAATGTATGTGTGTGTGTGTGGGTTATGTATGTGGTTGGGTGGGGGGGGGGGGGGGGGTTGGAGTGAATGGGGGATGTGTGGGTGGGTGGTGGATGTGTCTCAAAACATAGTAATATGCATTGTTTATGTTTACAAAATTTATGTGACAATGATTTTTTCCTATGCACTGTTGATGAAAGAAAGATGAGTGATTGGAAGGGCCGAATGTAAGACGGGCCTGCGTGCTTAATTTGTTACCCTTTTGAAATAAATAAATACATAAAGTCTGTGTCTGTTGACAAAGAAATACCTCAAACAGACAGAGCAAACATCACCAATCTGGCCCTGGTCCCAGCCAGTCTGTGTTTACAGTCATGTCGCATGAACTTGGCTACATCATTATTTATTCTTCGTGACAAACATTTGTTGTAGAGTGGAGACATTATCTCCTTCTTATTGACTATCATTTGTGGTAGAGTGGAGACATTACTCACTCCAACTGCTATCACTTGTGGTTGACTACCAAGAACTGTCTTACTGCCTTCTACGTTTTACTGCCTTCCTTGTTTTACGCTACAGTCAATCAATCAATCATGTGCCATGCCGGAAAGCGTAGGCGGTCATGACTCGCCATATCACTCGATCACCGGAGTCGTGGATCAGCTCAGTGTTCCTGTCTCGTCCATGCCATGTGGCCTAGCCATCCAGGTATTTTCCTCTCGGTCTTCCTCTTGGTCTGTTCCCCTCGATCTTGCCAGTTGTCAGTAAGTTCTCCAATCCATTTCTTCTTATAACATGTCCAACAAATTTTGACTGTCTTCGTCTAATTTCTCAGTCTACGATTTTCATTTGTCTCCTGTAGTACTTGGTCATTGGTTTTTATGTCTGTCCATGGTATTCTTTGCATTTTCCTCAGAAATCACATTTCTGCAGCCATCAGATGTTTTTCAGCTTGACTGCACATTGTCCAAGTTTCACATCCATACAAAAGAACAGGCTCTATGTATCCCCTCAACACTCTTTTTCTCGTTTCAATTGACATCTTTTTATTGGTCATAATGTCTTTCATCGTGCTAAAGGCTATTTTTGCCATGGCGATTCTTGTTCTAATCTCTTCAAGGCATCTCCCATCAGATGTTATGACTGTTCCGAGATAATTGTATCTATTCACTTGTTGCAGAATATTCCCATTTACTTGTATATTACATTGTGGTACTTCGTTCTTCCTAGTGACGACCATAACCTGTGTCTTCTTACAATTTAATTCCAACCCCAGCTGCTCACTGTATACCACAACTGTGTCTACTAATTGTTGCAGATCCTGTGCATTGTCTGCAATCAATACTGTATCATCTGCATATCTAATGTTATTGATGTTTCTTCCACCAATGCTGATTCCATTTATATCTTCTACATTTCTGAAAATATTTTCACTATATAGGGAAAAAAAGATCTGGAGACATTACACATCCCTGCCTAACAACTCTCTTAATATGTTGATATTGTCCCACTTCATTATCAATCCTTATGGCAGCTTGTTGTTTCCAATATATGTTTTTTATAAGTCTAATGTCTTTCCCATCAATTTGTAGATCTGCAAGCATATCCACCATGTTGACATGTCTAACTCTATCAAAAGCCTTTTTGTAGTAAACAAAACAAAGATGTATATCCATGTTTACTTCTATAGCACGTTCAATAACTGTTCGCAGCATATACACAGCATTTACTGTACCCTTTCCTTCTACAAAACCACATTGTTCTTCCCCTATTTCAGGTTGTATTTTCTTCCTCACTCTTTGCATGATAATTCGTAACAAAATCTTTGTGATGTGACTCATTATATTAATTGTTCTATGTTGATCACATTCCAAGGTTCCTGATTTCTTTGGGATTGCAATAAATACAGAATTACATAATTCAGCAGGTATATCTCCAGTATCACATAATGTGTTCAGCAGTCTGGTGACTTGCTCTAATCCAAATTCTTCTAAATCTTTAATCATTTCTGTTGTGATGTTATCTACACCGGGGGCCTTGCCAGCTTTCATATCCTTAAGAACATTTTGAACCTCCATCTTTAAAATTGGTGGTCCTTCATTATTAAATCTAATATCATACTGTTCCTCTCAGTTATCATTATACAGGTTTTTCACATAATCTGTCCATACATGTAGAATCTGATCTTTTTCTATTATGATTTTGCCATCTTTAGTTTTTAGACAGCCTGTTGATGTACTTGGACTTTTATTAGTAAGTTCCTGAATTCTTTTGTGCACTAATTTGGTATTTTGACTGTTGTGTTGTTTTTCAATTTCTAAGCACTTTTCTTCCAGCCATGATTCTTTTGCCTTCCTACATAATATTCTGACTTGTCTGTGAATTTCTTCATATTTGGCAGGATTATTTTTGTTGAGTCTTCTTGTTTCCATTAGATGTAAAATTACTTCAGTCATCCATTTCTTACGGCCCACCTTCTTTAATTTTGGAATAGTTGTTTCTGCAGCCAAACTGACTGAATTCTTCAACATTTCCCATTGATCATTCACATCCTGGAATAATATCTCTAGATCAGACAATATATCAAATCTGTTCTGTACTTCTATGTTAAATTTGTTTTGTATTTCCTTGTCATTACTCAATGTACACAAATCATATTTAGTGTTTCCTGTTATAGATTTGACTTTCTTCAGCTTTATCCTCAATGTTCCTATAAGTAGTCTGTGGTAAAACGTAACTATGCTTTGTTGCAATAGTAACCTTACCATTAAATTGCTGAGATGTTTATTATCAATTTTCCTAGGTCTAGACATGTTTATTATCCACTTTCCTAGGACTAGACATGTTTATTATCCACTTTCCTAATACATTTTTTTAAAAATTCGCATATCCTTTACAGGACATAGCTGTCAACAGCAGCATCTTTCAGCTGTATGTTGATTTCTTGGCAAGATTACGCTCAGTAGTTTGCCATTGCTTTCTGAGCGGCCGGCTCAGTTATTCCGAAAGTCACCAGCGGGGGTAGAACCGCTTCCAGTTCTCGCCCGCTACGAGACTGCGTGATAAACGGGATTACGGAGAAAGTGGTGTAACCCCTCGGCCAGAGAGACCGGCTTCCTAATACTAGACATGTCTATTATCCACTTTCCTAGTATGTAGCGAAACGCCAGTGGTCCATGTCCTTATGCATTCTTTTATTTTGGGTAGACAGGGGGAAACGGCTTTCGGAAGCTCTCAGTTCTCTTGTTCTCTCAAATCTCCATGAAAGATGGTTCTTTGGGTTATCTTCCTATCACAATCTTTACATGGAGCAAGTAGCCAATGTCTTTCACATCGGGTAAACCCGATGGAGCGCCTTGCGCCAAATGTGCGCTGGTGCGGCTGCTAAGCAATTCATGGCCGTGTACACACCTACCGTTGGATAGTGGCATCTTGTCAAGTCGATTTGAAGATTGGGACAGAGATGCAACATCCTACTGAAGTGGTGAAGAAAGGTAGGGCTTGGGTTGTGGGTACTCCAGCCAAACATGGAGTTATAAATATACAATGTGTTGAAGGGGAAGATGAATTGGCGAAAGGCCAATCATAACCAATGACGAGTTGGGTGACCGTTAGCCGATCTGGCTGCGCGTCTTGTCCTTGGCATAGCCGGGGAAGTGAATCTGAACCATATATCTCCCAAGAGGATTTCATTTGTTCTTGGCGTCAGATGAGCTGTTGCTATCTTTCTGTCTACGGCTTGAATTGGACAGATTGTCATCTTTCTGTTGTATATACTCAGTGGATGGCTATGGTATTCTTGGGGATGGGGTACACCAATCTCTGATCTATCTTCTTGAGCCAGAAGAGGCCATTCACAGGACTATCTCTTTCATCTGTTACTAGATAGGATGATGTAGGGAAGATAATGGACTTCTTTATCTCATTTAGAGAACCTGCATTCCGCTAAATCTATGTGTTCTGTGGGGCACTGCTGGTACATTGCGGCGACAGCTCAAACAAGAGCAGAGCCGGGAGGGGGTAGTATCTTCTTTCCTATTCTTGCAGGGAGTGGGGAACTACACTGCGTGCCATACAACCCCATTACTATACTATTAGGTAATGAGATGTAACACACAGATTACTGGGCGCACCACACCACAAGATCTTGCGGGTGAGAAAGGCATGGTTTGCAAGTGAGAGGGAAGCATGGGAATGAATGTGCCCAATCATAATAAAGGCTTGGTATGAGTGTGGAGGGTGTGTCTTGTGGCCAAAAAGACAACCGGACTTCGTCCAGCTGGAGGTCTACTCAAACCCGGACGTGGCCAATCCAGGGGCTACCTGACAGGTCAGGCCTAGTCAATCAGGTATTAAATATAGTGTATTTGTGTGATACATGAGTCAGCCCAGTCGCTCAGGTTTTGTTTATCATTTCCAGGGTTCTCTTCTATGGGAAGTGACTATGTCTTCTAAGGGACATTATCACCAGTGCTTCTAGGCTAACGCCAATATGTCCAACGAGGCCAACTCAAGGTTTGGTGTGCTTAACTCTGAGACAGAGGCAAGGTGCAGGTCTTGAGGCAAGGACAGTTTGTATGACTGGTGCATTGCCGGTTTTGTTCTAACAACATACGCCTGAGAGCAGTTGTTGTCTGGAGGGAACCTGAGAGTGATTTTCGGGCCTACCCATTTTATACCGGACATTAAAAGGACCCATCCATTATCCTTCACAAACACCTCACCTTATCGGCAACACTAAAGCCTTTCATAGGTCAGTGAAGACCTAGTGCCGAACTAATTCAGATGACAATGAACAGAAGTCCTCAACACACCAGTCGCTTGGATTCTACAAAAGCCGGTTGAACCTACACTCAGTTGCTGGAGAAGGAAGGAGATTCGGACATCTTTGGTGAGAAGTGTGTGGACAGATCAGACAGTATCTGAAGCTGGATCTGTGACTGTGGCGACTTGAGGCTCTGTGTTGGAACTTTACCAGTGTAGTGTCTGTGTAGATCTATCTGTTTATCTGCCTTTATGTGTTCCTGTGCTGTTCTTGATTAGGTTAATAAAATTACTTCCAAGTTGTTCTGACGACTGCCATGTTATTTATGCGTCAGCCAGAAGAACACTGCAGGAAATAGGTCCCTAGGTCGAAAGGAAGCGTGACAGTGTGTCCAGGGAAAACGGGAGGAGGGTTGGCAGGTAAAGACCTATCCCAGCCAGGGCTATAGAAGATATTTGAAATATTGTGACCGGGCTATTTGGGACCCTCCACGTAGCTTGTTACAATTTCTGGGGGCTCGTCCCGGGATATTTGAAATCCTGGTGGAGTTTTGGCTGATGTAGTGATAGGGGACAGATATCCTTGTCTTCTATCAATAGGTTCTGCCTACCGTGCCTGGCTATTGTCTATACTCTTCCTGACACAGACTGACCGACATACGACGTGTTGTGGTCGTGTAATGTAACTTGTTGTGTAATTGTGAGAAAAATTTTATTAGACAATTACCTCTTCCCTTACCCGCTGAGTTCAAGATGGCATCAGCTGGGTTTAATGTCGCTGACGTACAGGCTACAGGGCGTGAGATGGGATATGATGGAGCGGAGTTACAGAAATATGTACAGGAGGTGGAAAGAGACTACAGACAGGCTGTGCGCGAAGCCAAGAGGATTGAGGCGGAGGCTGAGGTTAAGAGGATGGAGGCTGAGGCTAGGAAGATGGAGGCCGAGCAGGCAGTCAGAGACCATGAGTTCCGTATGAGAGAGTTGGAGCTGAAAGCTCAAACTGCCAAGGAAAGAGACGGTGCAGTGGGAGACGCAGTTCTCCCTGACTCAACAACTTCTGGTAGCGGTCCATACCAGGCAATGAAGTTCCCATTACTCCCGTTCGATGAACACAAAGATAAGATCGACCAGTATCTTCACAGATTTCGGTCGATGGCTTTGGCTATGGGATTGGAGCGAGGGAAATGGAACTTGAAACTCTCACAGGGCCTGAGGGGGACCGCGTACGAGGTCTATTCTAGGTTGCCACCTGGTATGGAGAATGACTATGAAGCTCTGGAGAAGGCACTTTTGAAAAGGTTCCAGATGACAGCTCATACTTATCGACAACAGTTCAGAAAGTCGAAGAGAGAGCCAGGAGAGATGTTCGCAGCCTACAGTGTCAGATTGAAGTCTTACCTTTTGAAGTGGATGTCTTTAGCTGGATTTGCTAACGACTATGAAAGTTTGGAAGAATTGGTGGTTGTGGACCAAATGAAGAGAATGATGCCTAAGCCATTGCAAACCTTCTTGCTTGAAAATGGGGCAGAAAGGTTGGACATAGTGAACACGTTGGCGGAAAGGTATGTGCTAGCTCATGGGGATAATGGGGAATTGTCACAACCCAATCCCCGACCACCAGACACATGGGCTGGAAAGAAGAAGAACCCTAAAACAGCTCACACCAAGAAGGAGGATCCTTTCGATAAAGTTCCTAGTAAGAAACCCTCTGGTAAGAGTCCACCTGGATCTCCTAAAAGAAAGTGGAGTGAAAAGTGGTGCGCCTATTGCAAATCTCCCACACACAATACGGTAGATTGCCGGCGTAAACAGAAAGACTCTCACTATGCTGCTTGTCTTGTAGAAACCGGGGAAGGGTCTCACAAGGAGGTAGAAGGGAGGGATCTTGGGAACAAAGATTTAGAAAAACCACCAGTAGTAGAAACGGTACTTGTGAACGGTCAACCAGTTGAGTGTCTCTACGACACAGGTCTGCAGTTTGAGGCTGTAATTTCATCACATTTAGTGAGCCCAGAGCAGCTAACCGGGGAATCTATTGAGATTCAAACGGCGACAAAGAGTGCGGTAGCGATGTCTCTTCCAATTGCGAAGGTGGACATCAAATCAAAATATGTTACCGGCACTATACAGGCAGCCGTTCTGCTAGATCCTATCTTCCCAATGATCTTGGGTTGTCGCTACGTCTTTCTAGGGATTCCAACCGAACCCATGTACGTAGGGGCAATGCAAACCAGATCTCAATTGGAGGATGAGCAGACGCCGGCCTTGATTGTGAATCCCTTGCCTGGGGAGTTACGAGCTGCTCAAAGCCAGGATGCTACTTTGCAACCTTGCTTCAACCAGTTGCCAAAAGGTTCTGACCCACCAAGACGGGGTCAGTATTATATGAAGAATCGGTTACTGTACCGGAGAGCCGGAGTGGAGGATCACCAGCATGGACAGCTGGTGGTTCCTAAGGCTTATCGGGAACAGCTTCTTCATATGGGACACACCATTTCTTTCAGTGGACATATGGGTGTCGGGGCAACTCTCCAGCGCATTGCCTGCCATTACTACTGGCCAGGGATGACTGGAGACGTGCGTAGGTACGTCAAGTCGTGCCCAGAGTGCCAGTGTGTGGCACCAAAACACTGGACAGCTCCGGTAGTTCTGGGAGACATGCCCATTATGAACTCTCCTTTCGAGAGAGTTGCCATCGATCTTGTTGGTCCTCTTCCTAGGACTAGGAAGAGGAATAAGTACATTCTCACGATGGTGGATTGCTGTTCCATGTGGGGCGAGGCGATACCTTTGGCCACAATCGACTCTAAGCGAGTGGCTGATGCACTGATGGAGACCTTTACTAGGTTAGGATTTCCCAACCAGATCCTAACGGACAATGGGTCTCAGTTCTGTGGTAAGCTGATGGAAGAAGTCTTTCGTATCTTCCAGACCAACCACATTCACACAAGCCCGTATCACCCTCAGTCTAATGGGCAAGTGGAGAGGTTTAATGGTACCTTGATGACCATGCTTCGGAAGCTGGCACAAGAGAAACCAGACAGATGGGATGAGTATATCTCAGCCGCCTTGTTCGCCTATCGGGAGGTTCCCCATGGGTCGACCGGGTTGCCTCCAGCCACTCTACTATTCGGGAGGCCAATCAAGGGTCCCTTAGAAGCCTTATTGAGATGTTGGACAGAGGAGGAAACTTCTGAAGAAGCTGTATCCTCATATAAATACGTCGAAGAGTTAAAGAAGAAACTCCAGACGGGTTGGGCTTTGGCAGCTCAGAATCTGAGGGCGGCCAGAAAGAGACACGCGGCCTACTACAATAGAAGGACGAAAGATAGGTCTCTTAAGGTGGGGGATCGGGTTCTGTTGTTACTTCCAGTAGGTTCCAATAAACTCGAGATTGGTTGGCAGGGGCCTTTCCCGGTGGAAAGGATTGTCTCCCGCACCAACTATGCCATCCGGATCAGGGGGAAATCCAAAATCTTCCACATTAACCTTCTCAAAAAGTATGAAGAACGATCTGATGGTACTTCTCTCCCACTCATGACTATGGCGGTCGCGATGGAAACTGAATCGGGCGAAGAAACGGATAGGGGGTATCCATTACACCCTGGGGAAACCTATAGGGATGTACATATAAATCCTGATCTGTCGGCTGAAGAAACAGACCGTGTCATCCGTTTGTTGGAGTCCCATCAGCAGATTCTTACCGATCGGCCAGGGCGGACAGGGTTGGTCGAGTTTGATATGACTCTGACTACCCAAGACCCCGTTCGACAGAAAATATATCCAGTGCCATTTTCGAAAGAGAAGGCCCTGGAAACTGAAATCCAGAAGCTTCTGGACGACGACATCATCACTCCTTCGACTTCTCCTTATAATGCCGGGGTTGTCTTGTTGAGGAAGCCAAGCGGGGAACACCGCTTATGTATTGATTACAGGCATTTAAATAGTTGTACGACATTCCAAGTTGAGCCGTTACCAAACACAAATCAATTGTTTGCCAGATTAAATAGGGCAAAGTACTTCTCAAAAATTGATTTAAGCCGGGGATATTATCAGATCCCTGTGAAGCCTGAGGTTCGGCCCATGCTCGCTTACAGTACTCCGAGTGGCCATTACGAATTTAAGGTGATGCCTTTTGGGCTGAGCAATGCGCCCAGTGTGTTCACACGCATGATGAGAAAGTTATTAGACCCTTTAAAGGATCCCTCTGTCGTCTCGTTTATGGATGATATTCTCATCGCGTCTGACAATCTGAAAGATCACCTGAAATCCTTGGAAAAGATCTTCATAAGATTGAAAGAGGAGTGGTTAACCGCCCGTCCAGCCAAATGCATGATTGGATATCAATCCTTGGAATTTCTGGGACACACTATTACCCCAGGGGGACTGGTACCGGAAGAAAAGAATATTGAGAAGGTCCGTCTCGCACCCCGTCCTAAATCCAAAAAGGATGTTAGGTCTTTCTTGTCTCTGTGTGGGTTTTACCAGAAATTCATTCCAAAGTTCAACGAAATTGGAGCGCCGTTAACCGAAACCCTGAAGAAAGGATCGCCAGATCCTATAGTCTGGACCCCGAGCTGTGAAGAGGCTTATGGGAAGCTGAAACAGGCGTTGGTGGATAGGCCAGTCCTGCAACTCCCGAATTTGGAGAAAACGTTTGTTCTGAGAACCGACGCGAGTAACATAGGGATTGGAGCAACTCTGTTGCAGGAAGGGCGAGATAATCCTTCGGTGTTGTGTCCGGTGGCGTATGCCAGTAGAAAACTGTTACCCGCCGAACGGAATTATTCCACCGTCGAACGGGAATGTCTAGCTCTAGTGTGGGCGGTACAGAAATTTCAACCTTATCTGTATGGAGTCCAGTTCAAAGTGCAGTCCGACCATCAACCTCTGACGTTCTTGGCAACTTCTAAGAAACTGAACGCGAGGTTGATGAGATGGTCATTGCTCCTACAACCGTATCAGTTCACGGTCGAATACATCCCCGGAAGGGAGAATGTGGGAGCAGATTTTTTATCACGGCATCCTATGGTTGAATGTGAAGGTGGGGTCATTCGAACAGAACCACTGACAGTAGAAAGTTCGTAGGGTTCGACTTTCTTAAGAGGGGGCCTATGTAGCGAAACGCCAGTGGTCCATGTCCTTATGCATTCTTTTATTTTGGGTAGACAGGGGGGAAACGGCTTTCGGAAGCTCTCAGTTCTCTTGTTCTCTCAAATCTCCATGAAAGATGGTTCTTTGGGTTATCTTCCTATCACAATCTTTACATGGAGCAAGTAGCCAATGTCTTTCACATCGGGTAAACCCGATGGAGCGCCTTGCGCCAAATGTGCGCTGGTGCGGCTGCTAAGCAATTCATGGCCGTGTACACACCTACCGTTGGATAGTGGCATCTTGTCAAGTCGATTTGAAGATTGGGACAGAGATGCAACATCCTACTGAAGTGGTGAAGAAAGGTAGGGCTTGGGTTGTGGGTACTCCAGCCAAACATGGAGTTATAAATATACAATGTGTTGAAGGGGAAGATGAATTGGCGAAAGGCCAATCATAACCAATGACGAGTTGGGTGACCGTTAGCCGATCTGGCTGCGCGTCTTGTCCTTGGCATAGCCGGGGAAGTGAAACTGAACCATATATCTCCCAAGAGGATTTCATTTGTTCTTGGCGTCAGATGAGCTGTTGCTATCTTTCTGTCTACGGCTTGAATTGGACAGATTGTCATCTTTCTGTTGTATATACTCAGTGGATGGCTATGGTATTCTTGGGGATGGGGTACACCAATCTCTGATCTATCTTCTTGAGCCAGAAGAGGCCATTCACAGGACTATCTCTTTCATCTGTTACTAGATAGGATGATGTAGGGAAGATAATGGACTTCTTTATCTCATTTAGAGAACCTGCATTCCGCTAAATCTATGTGTTCTGTGGGGCACTGCTGGTACATTGCGGCGACAGCTCAAACAAGAGCAGAGCCGGGAGGGGGTAGTATCTTCTTTCCTATTCTTGCAGGGAGTGGGGAACTACACTGCGTGCCATACAACCCCATTACTATACTATTAGGTAATGAGATGTAACACACAGATTACTGGGCGCACCACACCACAAGATCTTGCGGGTGAGAAAGGCATGGTTTGCAAGTGAGAGGGAAGCATGGGAATGAATGTGCCCAATCATAATAAAGGCTTGGTATGAGTGTGGAGGGTGTGTCTTGTGGCCAAAAAGACAACCGGACTTCGTCCAGCTGGAGGTCTACTCAAACCCGGACGTGGCCAATCCAGGGGCTACCTGACAGGTCAGGCCTAGTCAATCAGGTATTAAATATAGTGTATTTGTGTGATACATGAGTCAGCCCAGTCGCTCAGGTTTTGTTTATCATTTCCAGGGTTCTCTTCTATGGGAAGTGACTATGTCTTCTAAGGGACATTATCACCAGTGCTTCTAGGCTAACGCCAATATGTCCAACGAGGCCAACTCAAGGTTTGGTGTGCTTAACTCTGAGACAGGGGCAAGGTGCAGGTCTTGAGGCAAGGACAGTTTGTATGACTGGTGCATTGCCGGTTTTGTTCTAACAACATACGCCTGAGAGCAGTTGTTGTCTGGAGGGAACCTGAGAGTGATTTTCGGGCCTACCCATTTTATACCGGACATTAAAAGGACCCATCCATTATCCTTCACAAACACCTCACCTTATCGGCAACACTAAAGCCTTTCATAGGTCAGTGAAGACCTAGTGCCGAACTAATTCAGATGACAATGAACAGAAGTCCTCAACACACCAGTCGCTTGGATTCTACAAAAGCCGGTTGAACCTACACTCAGTTGCTGGAGAAGGAAGGAGATTCGGACATCTTTGGTGAGAAGTGTGTGGACAGATCAGACAGTATCTGAAGCTGGATCTGTGACTGTGGCGACTTGAGGCTCTGTGTTGGAACTTTACCAGTGTAGTGTCTGTGTAGATCTATCTGTTTATCTGCCTTTATGTGTTCCTGTGCTGTTCTTGATTAGGTTAATAAAATTACTTCCAAGTTGTTCTGACGACTGCCATGTTATTTATGCGTCAGCCAGAAGAACACTGCAGGAAATAGGTCCCTAGGTCGAAAGGAAGCGTGACAGTGTGTCCAGGGAAAACGGGAGGAGGGTTGGCAGGTAAAGACCTATCCCAGCCAGGGCTATAGAAGATATTTGAAATATTGTGACCGGGCTATTTGGGACCCTCCACGTAGCTTGTTACATAGTACTAGACATGTTTTTGATCTACTTTCCTAGAACTAGAGAGTACCCAAATATTGCCCAGATGGCGTATGCGAAACAGAGGAAAGCAACATTCATTTCCAACAAGCTGACATTCTTGAAAGATCAGGGAGACGAATTGATCAGCGCTGTTGGACAATATGTCAACAGGGTATGTGTTATATAGTTATTTAATGCTATGTTTATTATTATTTTTTAAGCAGCTAAACTTCCCGAAATGTTTTCATCATCATTATCATCATCATCCTCTTCCTCGTCATTGTTTTCATGATTATTACTATCATTAACATCATTAGCATCCTCATTATCATCATCATTATCAACAATCTTGCCAAATGGAGTAGTCGATCATGCTGCTGCTCATCCTGCCATCCCAGCCCTAACACATCAACCCGTGTGTTATGTTTCTATGCCACGATGGCAACTGGCGGCCCTGTGGTCCTGTGTTCGAATCCCCTTATATGTGTGGATGTCTGTGCCAGTCTACCAGGAAATGATCTGGGAAATAAATGCGGTTATCACATAGCAATTGTCGTTTGTCTTTAAAAATATGGGACTGGGGGAATATTCTTGTAGGATAGAACATTCTCTTAGAGTGCAGGTCACAGGAATATGCTTGTAGACTAGAAGATTTAACATCAATATGTCTTTTAGACTAGAATATTTAACATCAATATGTCTTATAGCCTAGAACATTTAACATCAATATATCTTTTAAGCTAGAAAATTCCCTTAGAGCAGACATCAGATGGAAGCAGTGAGTAATTTGACAGCCCCACCGTGGTTATGTCAACCTCTGACATCGGTATTTCCCCAAGCTAAGCACGTCACCAGTTTACATCCGCCAAAAGTTTAGGCTCTTCAATGTTGCAGCTGGACTTAATCAAGCTGAATATCTAGACTGCAAGGAGGCGTGGTGACATTATGGTTAGCCCGCTTACTAACCAGTATAGAGGTTCGGGTTCAATCCCCAGCATTGACCAGGCCCTTCTATTGCAGTGGTTCTCAACTGGTTGGGAATTCCCCCCGGGTGGAGGGGAATTTTAGGGTTTCCATGGGGGGGGGATGAAGATCATTTCAAGATCGCATTAATACAAGAACCGATTACTTGATATTGCTTTTCCCTTCATACTTTACAGTTATGCACGTCTCATCCTTCTAAAATTCATTTTATAAAGTAAGTAGACCCACAAATCACGTTTTATGTGGATGTCTAAACCTGTTTTAACATATTTACCTTCCATTTTTACGTATACTGTGTAGGGGTGGGGATTTTTTTTTATTTTAGGTAGGAAATATGAAAGGGGGGGGGGGGGGTTGGTTGACGTTCTGAAAATATGGTGAAGGGGGGTACGAGCCAAAAAAGGTTGAGAACCACTGTTCTTTTGTTTTCCGACCAATGCGGCTCTGGTGGTCGACCCAGTCTCAAATAATGAGGACAGGATATTTTTCTGAATGTTCTGGAATTGTCGGAAAAAGGAAGCGGCTATAGAGGAAATTGACCACCTAACATCATTGTCACGTGACCTAGAATATGTGAGGTCCTAACATATCACACCACAACGGTACTTTCTACAAACGAACTTCGTCACTGTATCCCCTATTGGAGCATAGATCCTCAACCAACCCACACTGAGTCGTCACATCTTTTGCTATCTCCTGCACCTGCCCAAAGTGTTAATTTTCATGTCTAGTACTCTTCTACGTGAATATGAGGGTTCCCTCTTTGTCTTTTGTTCTGTGGGTTCCCTCTTTGCCTTTTGTTCTGTGGGTTCCCTCTTTGTCTTTTGTTCTGTGGGTTCCCTCTTTGTCTTTTGTTCTGTGGGTTCCCTCTTTGTCTTTTGATCTGTGGGTTCCCTGTTTGTCTTTTGTTTTCCAGAAAAAGTACTTTGTATTTATGCAGTTATCGGGCTTTCTCATTGTGTATCCCGCCACTTGCTTATCTTTATCTGTCTGTAACATAAAGCTGACATTCAAGCTGGTAATTAGGCTACCTACCAATCGTCTCCCAAGAGCCCATGAACTGACAGAAACCAGATTTTGACACTCACATACTGTCTACACTCGTCTTCTTATAATCCATGCTGTGTGGATTTTGGGGATCATACCTGTTATGTGTCTCATCAACATTATGTGTCATATTGCTAAGCTTGGCGGCCATGTTTCGCCATGTCACACGATTATTATCGACATCAGCATCCTCAAGAGATTGAAGACCGGTCCCCAACATCAAATGCCCCCCCCCCCCCCCGTCAAGTGGGGAATACCACAAAAGTTCTTGTGAGCCATAGTCCAGATTGAAGATCGCTTCGAAAGGAGTCAGAGATGCTGAATCTCAGAGGATTTCCTTACCTCTTAGAATCCTCGATCAAGATGAAAGTGACCACTCACCGCTACTCAAAATGTCTCAGTGAAGTTGCTCAATCATAGTGACGCACGGGAGGAGTCCTACATTAATCAGGTGACTTCCTACCTGAGACACAAGAATATCCACACATCCTGACATTACAGACCTTGCTTTCCAGCAATCTTAGTAATGATACGACACAATAAGGCTGCTCTCATGTATACTTAGACAGTCTGCGACGTTTCTAACAGTCACACTCAACATCTAGCTTTATTGTTTTGAAGGAAAATGTTCTACCATTAAAAATATGTTTGTTGTTGTTTACGTTAAAGAATAGTTGGCTAATTTCCTTGGATGTGTCAGGAAAAAAAAGAAGATTAGAGAGAGTATCTTACTCGTTTGTAGTCTTTTGTCTGTTGCCTTGTGTTGGATGACGTTTGACAAAAACTGGGACGGAAGTACATTACACTAGAATCAAGTAATAACGGCAGGTGACGAGTAGCCCATCCCGTCGTGATACAACTGTGCATATTGTATAATATTGATATACACAATGTATATAAGGTGTTTAAGACAGTTCTAACACACCTAGGCAGAGGTTCCCAAACTACGGCCCTCGGGCCACTTGTGGCCCGCCAGCTGTCAGAAAGTGGCACGCGAGGCCCCGAGCATTCATTTTCCGCTGGCCCGCCAGCTGTCAGAAAGTGGCACGCGAGGCCCCGAGCATTCATTATCCGCTGGCCCGCCAGCTGTCAGAAAGTGGCACACGAGGCCACAAGCAGTCATTTTCCGCAATGACCGTTATAAAAAAAAAAAAAAAAACTAAGCAGCGTTCCAGACTCACCGACAGTAACCTAGCTGCGCTTATGACTTTGGACATGACAGATATGTGCCTAGACATTAATAAACTGGCATCTGAACTTAAGTAATTGGTTATGAAGAACAGTTACAATTGTAAATTAATTAAATTAATAGTGATTTTCGAAACTGATTTAGAATTTAAGTTAAGGAATGATATTTCACGACATTTATCATTTTATAACGGTGTGGCCCGCTTAACTACCGAAAATAGTAAATATGGCCCTCTGCTTGAAAAGCTTGGGAACTACTGCACCACGGTAAGTGTTCATTTTGCTAATAGTATCAGTACCGTTCCTATTTCCTACTGTTTAGGTATTTTTTAGCTGTAATACATTATCTCATAGTAAGTGTTATATGATACTATTGTGATTAGGTTTGATTGGCAGGGAGAAAAACTGCCTTATCTAGTAGTTCCTTAATGTACATAAGTCTAGGCATCAACAATACCCCTTCCTACTCCATATGGATACCAAGACCAGCTACATTCACTTTTTCTACGAGCCATTTCCAGCTGTGCACTTGTGTATCCGGGGACTGTGTCTTTAATCGGTCTAAGAGAGACATTTGTTCATAGTTTGCTGGCTTGTTTTGGTAGTTTCGGCGATTTGAACACGCACCCACTACAACGTCAGTGTGAGCACAACTTAACTTATAACAAAGTAGGAATTGCTGGCCTGGTTTAGAACCCAGCCCGGACTTAATTTGGTGACAAGGCCTCCAGATATTATAGGTCGTAATTCCATGAAGTTTTGTGTTGACATCTGCAGTTGAAATACTCAGTTCTGTCCATCCACACTTCTAACGGTTGCCCCTCGGTGGTGTTTTTATTCTTTTTTTTATTTTTTCATCTCTCTGGGCATCCATGTTGAGGAACTTATTTCACATTGACTGTTCAGTGACTGACCTCTGAGAATGTCTGTGCTTTTGCAGATAACCGCAGCAGGAAATTCATGGACACAAGGGGGAGACAGCAAGGTGGGATTCCAGGAGTTATGTCTGATGATAGAATCTGCATCCTTGTTCCTATGTGAAAAATGTCAAGAACTAGCAGGTGAGAATAAGCGTATAATAACTAGTACGTAAACACAATATGGCAATAAGTAGCAGATATGATCAGTGACAGTGTACTGTTTGACGGTAGCAGGAATTTTACTGACAACGGTCAGTGTGTTCAACGGGGCTAGTCAATAACAAAAATTAAAAGACATGCATGATGTTTGTTTCAAGAATGCACATGAAAATATATTTGTTTCCTCAAACGCACTGCATGTCAGTTGTGGGCTATTGTTATGAGATTTTCTATATGACTGAAAAAATTACCCATGTTTGCACTAAGTGATTCATTTTGTGTGATCTAGAATGTACAATTATCTCGGAACAGTCATAACATCTGATGGGAGATGCCTTGAAGAGATTAAAACAAGAATCGCCATGGCGAAAGTAGCCTTTAGCAAGATGAAAAACATTCTGACCAATAAAAAGATGTCAATTGAAACGAGAAAAAGAGTGTTGAGGGGATACATAGAGCCTGTTCTTTTGTATGGATGTGAAACTTGGACAATGTGCAGTCAAGCTGAAAAACATCTTATGGCTGCAGAAATGTGGTTTCTGAGGAAAATGTCAAGAATACCATGGACAGACAGAAAAAAACCAATGACCAAGTACTACAGGAGAAAAAATTAAAATCGTAAATTGATTAGAGAAATTACACGTAGACAGTCAAAATTTTTTGGACATGTTATGAGAAGAAATGGATTGCAGAACTTAGTGACAACTGGCAAGATCGAAGGGAACAGACCAAGAGGAAGACCGAGAGGAAAATACCTGGATGGCTTGTTTACATGGCATGGACGAGACAGGACCACTGAGCTGATCCACGACACTGGTGATCGTGTGAAATGGCGAGTCATGACGGCCCACACTTTCTGGCAAGGCACATAATTGATTGATTGAGAATGTTGACACAGGTTTCGCACTCGAGCAATCTTTTGAATTCCTACAGAAGTCCATACTTTGGTCACGCAGGCATCAGTGGCAACGAAACAACAGACATGCTGACTGATACTGCCACTATATCAATGAAAGAGCAGATATGAATTTTTTTTTATTTTTTTTTTTGCATCGCCACTATATCCTAAGATCAACCAATGAAAGAAGGACATAGGCTGGCCACCACTGCTACTATATCTTAGGATCAACCAATGAAAAATCAGATAGGTAGTCTGACACTTCCACTATAGCCTATGGTCAGCAAAGTAAAAAGCAGATAGGCTGGCTGGCAATACCACTATATAAGAGGGTACCACTAACGGACTAAGCCGGCAGCATGAACACGCTTAGAGAATTGAGCTTAAATAATGGTCCTCAACTGAATGAATTAGTTAGCATGGACTTACATCAATACTCAAACACTAAACTTTCAGATTGAAGATCTTAGTGGCTAGAAATTAGCAACACAAGAAGAAGTTGGCCAGGAATTTGAGAATATCACAGATAGTAGTTGAATTGGAAAGACTACACTAAGCCATTGATTTCGAAATGGTAAAGCCAGTCATTGTGTGGATGAATTTATTATGGGTGAGATCGGGGGCTGATATAAGGAACATTTAGACATACAGGACATGTACATTTGGGTACAGGCTTAATCCTCTATATGTGTGGCGGAGTGGCTTGGAAGAAAAGTTTTAGGCGTGTGCAGACATGTTTGAATTCACTGTGAGGGCTGTAAATGATTTACACACAATAAGAAAATTATGTCAGATCTCCCCCCTTCCCCAACCGATACTGGTGTAGTGAATCGGACGTCTAACATTCTCTGACAAGGGTGAAAAAGAGGAGAGCCCGCGTGCACGTTGCTCGTGATTAAATTGTTTCACCAATGGCACATCGAGAGGAGTGGACCAAATAGGCCGCTGCCCGGACTATATTCTGCAATGAGAAAACCTACCCACAAAGGAATATTTATATGACGTGTGATTCTGGTATAGACATGTTTGGTTTCTCGCCGGTACTGCTTGTGGAGTTGGAGCACTGTACTGAAAGATCCCTTGTGTGATTCCTGGGGGGGGGGGTGGCGGGGGAGGGGGATGAGACTGGAGCACTTATGGAGATATCCGTGAGCAATTACATTGACCCTTAAACCAAAACTTAAATATGATTACTGTTTCTGTGATAGTTGATATTATTGGATTTATTTGTCTCCTCCATTTTGTGCCAGATCTGTCATCACAGGCAAAAACAGCTGCAGCCTCTACTCCAGCAACATCTGACAGACAGCCATCAGCACCACTAGCTTCTACAGCGACAACATCCTACAGACAGTCAACAGAGTCTGTTCAACCTGCAGGTTGGTCTCGGATGTTGGAATGATTTATATAATGAAACAAACAATAAGCCTAGTTTATGTTTGATCTCTGGACACTCACTACATGACCTCCCAGATAATGCAAGACATCAAAATTATGACCTGTCAATATTATCTTATTCAGTTATTTAGTTATAACTTGTCACTTTGTCCACCATTTGGTCAAGTTGTGAAAGTCGCAAGGCATAGATACTTGTCCTATAACTCCATACACGAGGGAGCTTCAAATTAAAATCTTAAAAGTGTGATATAAATTACAATAACCATGCATTGTCTTGTAGCCTGCCAATAATATTGTTAAGAATGTCAAACGTGTTATGCACGTGGTATCACAGTGCAGATGAACACGGTGACATCATAAGGACTTTAAAGATGACCGCCCCACTTTTGACGTGCACCAAAATGGAGCAGAGTTCTGTTATCCGTTTTTTCTTTTAATCAGTGTTGTGGTGAAACCTATAGAAATTCATTGGCGAGTGAAGTTCTGGGATGGTGATGCATGCCTGTCAGTCCAGCAAGTGTGTGAGTGGAGTAGGAAGTTTCAAAGCGGCGAGACTTCTGTGACAGACCGTTCACGACCGGGTCAAGCACACCGAATAGTAAGAATAGTAAATCCAGAGCCTCTTACAAGAAAACCGCTGATTACCTGTGAGTCACATTTCCGCACATCTTGACATCAGTCACGGTTCAGCACATCATATCATCCATGATGTGCTACAGTAGCGTAAAGTGTCTGCAAGGTGGGTACCACTGCAGCTAACTCGCGAATTGAAACAACGACGCATTGATGCTTGTCAAGAACTTTTGCACTGCTTTGAAGCAAAAGGTGATAGTTTACTATCAAGAATTTTTATTGAAGATGAATCCTGGTTTCACTACCATAAACCGGAAACGAAGAGAGCTAGCAAGGAATGGCGCCATCCCTCCTCACCGAAACCAAAAAAAGTTTGGCACGCAGCTATCTACAGGGAAGGTTATGCTGACTCTCTTTTTTGGGATGAACGAGGCGTTACTTTCAAACACTACATGCCAAGAGGGAACACTGTCACCAGTGATACGTATATAGATCTTCTCGGGAATCATCTTAGACCCGCAGTGATATCCAAACGACGTGGACTTTTGCGTAAAGGTGTCCCTTGGCAACATAACAATGCTCGACTCCATACTGCCCGTACACCGGTTGAAACCATCGAAGATCTCCATTCTCAGTGTGTATCACGCCCCCCGTACTCGCCATAGCTAGCCCCAAATGATTTACACTTGTTTGGACAACTTAAAGAGTATTTGGAAATTATACATTTTGGTCCAATAAAGATGTACAGCCGGTAGTGCATGAGTGATTACACACTGATTTGTTTGCTGAGACCACAAGTAGCCTGACTATGGAAGTCATGGCAGTAAGTAAAGCAATAACATGGCTCGAGACACAGACATTCACTAGGGCATGTTTCCTTAAAGACTCAATGAATATGCTGCAGAGGATAGAGATGGAGGGGGGGGGGGGATCCGAAGAGAATGGTTGCTGTCTCTGGAGCGGTCTCGGCTGGCAAAGATTAGTTTCATCTTCGTGCCAGGGCATGCGGGAGTACAAGGGAATGAGCGGGCTGACAAGCTCGCAGGTAACGCTACTGTGGAGGGCTGACAAGCTCGCAGGTAACGCTACTGTGGAGGGCGGACACGCCATGGACCAGGCTGACATTCTGAATGCTCTACGAGAAGTAAGACTGTTGCGAGAACCAAGTGATGACTGTGAATCTACAACCATGGCCAGACTGCGAGAACAGCAAATTAAAAGAGGAGTGGCCAAACAAGAACACTACACAGGAAGCCAAAGAAGATTGATAAACCAACACAGAACTGGTGTCGTTAGCCGCTACAAGCTGCGGGATTTGCTGAGGAGGGGAACCGAGCACTTATGGACTGAATGGTTCTATGTGCAATGAGGATGATCTGTCGACTAACTAACTGACTGACTGACTGACTGACTGACTGACTGACTGACTGACTGACTGACTGACTGACTAACTAACACGCGCGACCGAGAGCAATTTTGTCTACAGGAATCCAAGCACTTTATCGGCGCCTGAGGACTTGCATTGAACACAGTAGTGACTACATCGAACATATGTTCTTAAATTTTTCAGAATATATTCATCAAAAGCTAACAAATATAATCTTTTTTCTTTTAAAGCCCCCTCATATACTGAGTGTAACTAACAACGAATGCCTGGACGAGTCTAATGACACTTGAACCTCAAATAAAACTTCTTTTTTTTTTTAAAGACAATTTGAGTTCTTTGGTAATAAATGAGCAGAGAGGCGTTGGTGACCATTTCGACGATATGAAAGATCAGTGATGTAAGAGGCAGAGGCAATCAGGACAAATGATGCTTGGTGGACTGAGACTGTGGCATGGGGGAATATCATCAATAGACGTGAGCCATAGAAACAAGGACGGAGAGTGGTATGGAGATGCATTAACTCTTAATTCAGTTGGCAGGGCACATGATGATGATGACCTCTCAATAAAGAGTGTTTTTGATGGGAGATTTTAATATTTTAGTTGTGTCCTTACATCAGCCACTGTAGGGACCATAAAAGACGGTGAATGCATGTTTCCTGTTCCTGTTCACTGAAATGATTTCACTCTGGCAGCATGGTCTGTGGTCACGTGATGTAAGTGTATGGCCAGGGCTGCGTGTTGTGTTTCTAGTCTACAGATTGTATTCTAGTCCTGGTGGTGTAGGCTGTTGATGTCCTCTCTAGGGTTGGGCTGTGACATGTTTGAATACAGAGCTCTTGAGGTTGTATATGAGGTCCAACTGTCCAGCCATTACTGTTTGCAGTTGTTGATGACACCATGCCAATAACACATTTTGAAATAATACATTTTGATGTTAGTTAGCGTAAATATGTTCTTTAATTGTATGTACAGATGGAGCTCACATGAAACCAGTTTTAGACAGAATTGCTGTCATAGAAGAGGCCATGTGCTCCTTCAGGAGCAGAACAGAAAAAGTTGCTGAACAACAAAGTGACATTGATCAAGAACTTTAGGAATTGTCATCCAAACTATCAGAGTCAGACAAGGACATTAATAAACAACTGAAGGAATTGTCATCCAAACTATCAGAGTCAGACAAGAAGCGCAACTCAAGGTTTAAACAAATCAAACAACAAATCAGTGATATCAGTGAAACACAAGATGCAATAGAGCAAGAGCAGAAGACAAGATTACAAAGTCTGGAGAAACAGATGCAGGAGATATCTACTGCACAAAAGAGACAGAAAGTAGAGATGGAATCTCAGGAAGAACTCGTAGAGAAACTTGTTCATGTACCTAATCTACTTGAGTCTGTCAAAGAAAATGTCGATGCATTAGATGATAGAATTGACGGAATCATTGATGACTCCAGTAATAAATATAAGGATTTAGAAACTGAAATGCATGACATGGCAGACAAGGTCATGGCTAACACACAGAGTGTCCAGCTCATATCTGAAGGTCAAGCTCAGAACACGACCTTGTTGAGAGAACTAGAGACCAGGTTGCAGACATTGGAGGCAGACGGCGGGAGAAATGTGAAGGACGTCCAGAAACAGGTTGAGAAAGGGGAGGCAAATGTGAGTATGAACTCTTCAACACAGAAATTGTGTAAAAGTATGACTGACGTTAACCCTGGTGTGTAACTGCGTGGACGGACGTATTTGTTTCTGGTATAAAATTGAGTGTTTGTTGTGTCTATCGTCTTCTCCAAGTTTGTGATCTATTAACTGGACATGCTGCCACCTTGCCGGGGTGAGGTTCATCGTTTTCTCCATGTCAATGCTCCATAATTTCTGCTACAACTCAGCACGCTTCTGGTACGTCTGGTAGCGTGGATCTCCTAAGGTTGGGCGGAACTGAACGATGTACTCAGTGGACTCAGTGTCAGGTCTACGAGAACAGTGCCTCAGTTTGAGACTTTGAGACCGGGTAGATGACCAAGTACTCTGAGACTTTGAGACCGGGTAGATGACCAAGTACTCTGAGACTTTGAGACCGGATAGATGACCAAGTACTCTGAGACTTTGAGACCGGGTAGATGACCGAGTAATGAGACATTGAAACCGGGTAGATGACCAAGTACTCTGAGACTTTGAGACCGGGTAGATGACCAAGTACTCTGAGACTTTGAGACCGGGTAGATGACCAAGTACTCTGAGACTTTGAGACAGGGTAGATGACTAAGTACTCTGAGACTTTGAGACCGGGTAGATGACCAAGTAATCTGAGACATTGAGACCGGGTAGATGACCAAGTACTCTGAGACTTTGAGACCGGGTAGATGACCAAGTACTCTGAGACTTTGAGACCGGGTAGACGACCAAGTACTCTGAGACATTGAGACCGTGTAGATGACAAGTACTCTGAGACTGAGACTTTCATATGGTGTATGTGGTCAGGTACTCTGTTTTGGTGCCTTTAAGTCGGTATGAATGATCAAATAATCCGTATTTAAGACGTCATACACGATCACATGTTATGTGTTTGAGATGGTATAGATGAGCAATCACTTCACACTGGCATGCCATCAGGAGAAAGATGTTGCTGCTTCTGCAATTCCATTTGTAATCTTGTTTCATTGAAAATATACGTTCTGGATATTTTGATTGACTCTTGTTGTTGTAAACGGTATTTGAAAACAATTGCTATTATAAATTACATTTCTGAAAGAAGGTGTTACAAGAAGTAGTAGTAGTATATTAGTAGTAGTAGTAGTAGTAGTAGTAGTAGTAGTAGTAGTAGTAGTAGTAGTAGTAGTAGTAGTAGTAGTAGTAGTAGTAGTAGTAGTAGTAGTAGTAGTAGTTGTGGTAGTATTAGTAGTAGTAATAGTAGTAGTAGTAGTAGTAGTAGTAGTAGTAGTAGTAGTAGTAGTAGTAGTATTTGTTGTTGTTGTTGTTGTTGTTGTTGTTATTGTTGTTGTTGTTGTTGTTATTGTTGTTGTAACAGTACCAGTATCAGTACAGTGGTGGTCATATGAAGAAAAATGTGGAGGAGGAGAAAAAGAAGTAGAAAAGAGGAAGAAGAAGAGGAGTAAGTGGAAGAAGAAGAAGAAGAAGAAGAAGAGCAGCAGCAGCAGCAGCAGCAGCAACAACAACACAGTCAGAGAAGACAATTTTGAACATTAAATGCAGACAGTTTTCATCGTGAAGGCGGCACTTGATTGATTGACAGGTATGATAACAGTCTATAATATCATTGATGTTCTATATATGAACAGTTCTGTTGTCAATTGTACAGTTCCGGATCCTGTGTCAGATGTTAAACGATCGACTGAGGCCACTAGAACAACTCAGAACATGTCTCAATGAACGGGCTAGCACGCGAGATGATAATGTCACAAAGGTTCGTGTTTATTTAAACTTCGGTCAAGCTGTAGAAATGTAAACAACAGGAAAACACAATTTGTGGGATTACTAAAATACAATCACACAACACAGAACAGATTTCAAAGCGATTTATTCTGCAAACAATAACAAAAACCAAACTACAACATAGAACAAAAATATCAATAACACTAAAGTAACTACATTAAAATAAACCAGAAAATGGAAATGATCAGTTGGATTTTTTTAGAAGTGAAAGACACTAACAACATATGATAACATTAATAGAAACAATGGTAGAAATGAATAGACTTCTATATTTGTGCTCCACTGATTACACTAAAGCATTCGATAGGATGAAACACGAAGAAATGGTTACAGTGTTGGGAAATTTTAACATAATGTAAACAACTTGCATTATGTTGTTGACGTGGTTTTGGTCACTGCAAATGAAACGCTGTTACAAGAAATGTCAGTTATAAATGGGTCAGAGTTCCAGAGGAGCAGTCAGACTTGTGCAGAGTTATAATCACATTGAGTCGGGAGTGCAGGGAGTGAGTGGCTAGCAGGAGTCACGGAAGTGGAAATCCAGTGTAACAGAATAGGTGATGGGGGGAGTTAATGAAAGATAGATAATATAGTTGCGAACTTATAAATGGGGAAGTTTGATGAAGAAGTAAATATTGTGCACGAGAACGCACAAAAGAGAACTACGTGGCATTGTTAGGGGTAGTGGCGGGCATTAACGACGGCAACAATATCAAGGCAACATTATTACCAACGGAGGGAAGCAAGCAAGTTGAAGGAGAACATCAAGGATGCGTATAGAAACTGTCCAGTTAATTTTACCACCATCGGATCTTAGGGTTGAGCTGTGTTGTTAATGAATCGCACCATGAAGGTGTATAGCTGATAGAAGCGAATGATTTGTTAAAGATATTCCAAGTTTGAGAAACTGTCGCATAGTCGTAGTAACCAAAGTCTCAGTGAAGAGACATTCAATGTGACTCCAATTCTTAAACTAATTCCATAGATGTGGAACATGAAGGTATGATACGTATTAATATAATCTTGATTAATAAACATGGTATGTGCTACTGGGCTAGTGTAGTGATTATGAAGAAGGTTTCTGAATTAAAATTATGAAGTTTTTAAATTGGCGTAATTGTCGTCGTGGAATGAAAGCTTGAATTAACCTACGAAGGCAAGAGTAGGGATTTCTACACTAAACTCTCTGCAACGTGAATGCTCCACTAAGCGGCAAGAAGAAGTAAACTCGTTGTTGTGGAACAAGGCAACGAAGATAGAAGAACCTACGTCAACGTCCATATGTGTACGACACGGGTGTACTGTTACACCAGCAACTAATTCCGGATAATGCTCGCTAGGGGAATGTGATTATCTACACAGATGGTTCGGTGTTAAGAGGTAGGAGATGCGCCTGGGGGTTCTTAGCAAAAGCTAATGGTCGACGTTTGGTGCAGGAGAGCCTGGCATATGATACCACGACATGCGAGCTTAAGAATGAAGGTGGAGGCGGTCAGTGCAGCTTTCCGCTGGATGGAGAATACGATACACACACATCGTGATTGTAACTGACTCAGAAAGCATGCTGAGGAAGGTGAGGACAGGCAAGCTTCGTGCATAGTGGCTTGCTTCGCTTCGGAGGTCACGGGTGGCAAGCATCGCCTGGGTCTTTTCTCCTGGGCATGCCGGTGTGCTGAGGAATGAACAGGCGGATAAATTGGCTGACTCGGCAAAACTTGGTGGAGTATTGATGCATGACAAGGCAGACGTGGTTGCGGCCTTGTGGGAGCACGTGTACACCTCGGAGGGGCAAATGGATTACCATGGTCTGGCAAGAATGAGACAGCGAGGAGTGACGAGGGGATCTGGCCGACGCTCGACGCTCAGAGGAAAGGCGAGACGGACATATAATCAGATTGCTACTGGTACTATTAGTGTTGGAACTCTTCGCTGGCTGCTGAAGATGGGGACGGAGCGCTTACGGGAATGCCCCGAATGCTGTGATGCCAGTTCCTAAATCAATCAATCAATTAATAAATCAATTAATCAATCAATCAGTTATAAATGCATCAGATAGTCAAAACAAAGGAATAGGTCTGAAAAACAGAAAAACAAGTAATGTTTATTACATAAAACTCTTGTACACCCAAATGCAAAAATAGAAAAATAGAAGTAATGGTTATAACAAAGAACAATTATACACCCAAATGTAACAACAGAAAAACAGAAGTAATGGTTATAAAAAAAAGAACACACTTACACTTAAATGTAAAATCAGAAGTAATATATATAACAAAAAACAATTGTACACTCTAATGTAACAATAGAACAACAAAAGTAATGAGTATAACAAATAAAGCGTCTACGCCCACATATAACAACAGAAAACAGAAGTAATAGTTATAACAAAGAACGCTTGTACAAACACATGTAACAACACAACAACATAAATAATGTCTATAAGAAAGAGCAATTGCAGGCACAAATGTAACATACGGTGATATGGAACTGCGCTGATAATGTCATGAGCATGGTGGGGAAAGGGGGGGGGTGCGACAGCTGGTCTCATCGCCTGGTCTCATCGCCTGCCAAAGTCAGGGACAGATTGGCCACCTATGTCTCCGTACATTCAGGTTTACACTAAAGTCAGGGACAGATTGGCCACCTATGTCTCCGTGCATTCAGGCTTACAATAATGTCAGGGACTGATCGGCCACCTATGTCTCCGTGCATTCAGGCTTACACTAAAGTCAGAGAAAGATTGGCCACTTATGTCTCCGTACATTCAGGCTTACACTAAATTCAGGGACAGATTGGCCACCTATGTCTCCGTGCATTCAGGCTTACACTAAAGTCAGGGACAGATTGGCCACCTATGTCTCCGTACATTCAGGCTTACACTAAATTCAGGGACAGATTGGCCACCTATGTCTCCGTACATTCAGGCTTACACTAAAGTCAGGGACAGATTGGCCACCTATGACTTCGTACATTCAGGCTTACACTAAAGTCAGGGACAGATTGGCCACCTATGACTTCGTACATTCAGGCGTACACTAAAGTAAGGGACAGATTGGCCACCTATGTCTCCGTACATTCAGGCTTACACTAAATTCAGGGACAGATTGGCCACCTATGACTTCGTACATTCAGGCTTACACTAAAGTCAGGGACAAATTGGCCACCTATGACTTCGTACATTCAGGCTTACACTAAAGTCAGGGACAGATTGGCCACCTATACTTCGTACATTCAGGCTTACACTAAAGTCAAGGACAGATTGGCCACCTATGTCTCCGTACATTCAGGCTTACACTAAATTCAGCGACAGATTGGCCACCTATGTCTCCGTGCATTCAGGCTTACACTAAAGTCAGGGACAGATTGGCCACCTATGTCTCCGTACATTCAGGCTTACACTAAATTCAGGGACAGATTGGCCACCATGTCTCCGTGCGTTCAGGCTTACACTAAAGTCAGGGACAGATTGGCCACCTATGACTTCGTACATTCAGGCTTACACTAAAGTCAGGGACAGATTGGCCACCTATGACTTCGTACATTCAGGCTTACACTAAAGTCAGGGACAGATTGGCCACCTATACTTCGTACATTCAGGCTTACACTAAAGTCAAGGACAGATTGGCCACCTATGTCTCCGTACATTCAGGCTTACACTAAAGTCAGGGACAGATTGGCCACCTATGTCTCCGTGCATTCAGGCTTACAGAATGTGATGCCCTATCATATCACAGACACACAGCAGGAAACTGCTTCCGGACAAATTACAATTTTATTGATTAAACCCAACACCAAAGTGAACGAGACATATCTGAGACACGTCACTGAATTTAATTGTTTGAATACTATAATGATAATAGATAGAACAGGTATTAAGGAAGTTAATGTTAAATAGCCTAAACAAAGGCAACTTTTCAGAAGATGAAGAATATTCTCTGTAATTTATCTGGTTACAGAAGCTAATCATGGGCAATTAACAGACAATCTAGGAATGTTGTGGGAAGCTGCGGAGACGCGGTCTTATAGAAGAATGATGAGAACATTGTGGACAGATAGAAAGAACAAGGAAGATATCTTGAAAGAAGTTAACTCACAAAGAGAACTGGTCACTCGTATCAGAAGTAGATAGCCCACATTCTGTGGGCACGTCATGAGAAAGGGAAGCTGGAGTACGTCATCACAACGACAATGTTGCTGGAGTACTTCATCACAACGACAATGTTGCTGGAGTACGTCATCACAACGACAATGTTGCTGGAGTACGTCATCACAACGACAATGTTGCTGGAGTACGTCATCACAACGACAATGTTGCTGGAGTACGTCATCACAACGACAATGTTGCTAGCCCGATATTTTTACAGAGCAATCGCCGCTCGCCGGATGACGTGGTCAATATCAGGCCGGCCGCCTTTACGTCCGAGGACATTTCCTGTACCAATTTTAGGCTGGGTCTATCTGGATGCCCAGATCACTGAAAATATCTCCTCATCCAACGGTATTCGAACTCATTACCGCCAGATCTGGTAGGCAAGCTTGCAAGACTCGGTACCATCTTGACTACATAGTATAGTATAGTATAGTATAGTATAGTATAGTATAGTATAGTATAGTATAGTATAGTATAGTATAGTATAGTATTTCTGTAACTTTTGCAGCTAACTCAGTTAATTCAGGAGGTGGCAGTTATGTCCCCGAGATTACAACAATTAGGTAACTCTCACATCTTCTATACAGTTATCTGTTGTTGTTGTTGTTGTTGTTGTTGTTGTTGTTGTCGGTATTTGTGCTGATGTTGTTGTTATCGTTGTTGTGGAGTTTTTTATTACTGCTGCTGCTGTTCAAAACCAGACACAGGCGACCATGACTCTCCACTTATCTCTGTATTCGTGCGAGTATGTTACTGGCGCTTGGGTTTTGTTGTTTTGTTGCACAGTTGCGTTGGCTAACACTCTTGTAAGAGGACAAACATGAACACACTGTAAAAACCGGACAGATTAATATACACAGATCTAGAGGAAGACAGGGAGGGAAGATTCAAGACAGCCTTCCATCATGGTGTGGACAAATGTTCGATGTCTGCAATCCAAGTTCGCTTGGCGAGCTAAATACTGACCACATAATCCTCCATGTAGAGGTCAGTGTCCTAAATACTGAACACCTAATCCTCCATGCAGTTGTCAGCGAGCTAAATATTGACCACCTAATCCTACATGTAGAGGTCAGCGAGCTAAATACTGACCACCTAATCTTCCATGTAGAGGTCAGCGAGCTAAATACTGACCACCGAATCCTCCATGTAGAGGTCAGCAAGCTAAATATTGACTAACTAATCCTCCATTTAGACGTCGGCGTGATCGCCAGGCTTAATGCGCTTGCGCTTAAACTTCCGGTATTTTGACGGCAGGGTACGGGGTTCATTTCCTTGGCCGGTCAGTTTGAATTCAACATTGAATTCCCGTTCAGAAAGCAATGGCAAACTGAACATTAACTTGCCTAGTATATGAACCTGGGGTTTGGGCTTGAACACAACGTCCTGCAAAGGACAACGCACATACTTCCGTGCACTCATGTCACACATGTGATGGTCCCAGCACTTCACATACCTCCGTGCACTCATGTCACACATGTGATGGTCCCAGCACTTCACATACCTCCGTGCACTCAGGCCACACATGTGATGGTCCCAGCACTTCACATACCACCGTGCACTCAGGCCACACATGTGATGGTCCCAGCACTTCACATACCTCCGTGCACTCAGGCCACACATGTGATGGTCCCAGCACTTCACATACCTCCGTGCACTCAGGCCACACATGTGATGGTCCCAGCACTTCACATACCTCCGTGCACTCAGGCCACACATGTGATGGTCCCAGCACTTCACATACCTCCGTGCACTCAGGCCACACATGTGATGGTCCCAGCACTTCACATACTTCCGTGCACTCAGGCCACACATGTGATGGTCCCAGCTCTTCACGTACCTCCGTGCACTCAGGCCACATTAGTGATGGTCCAAGCACTTCACGTACCTCCGTGCACTCAGGCCACAGATGTGATGGTCCCAGCACTTCACATACCTGCTTGCACTCAGGTCACACATGTGATGGTCCCAGCACTTCACATACCTGCTTGCACTCAGGCCACACATGTGATGGTCCCAGCACTTCACATACCACAGTGCACTCAGGCCACATATGTGATGGTCCCAGCACTTCACATACCTCCGTGCACTCAGGCCACACATGTGATGGTCCCAGCACTTCACATACCTCCGTGCACTCAGGCCACACATGTGATGGTCCCAGCACTTCACATACCTCCGTGCACTCAGGCCACACATGTGATGGTCCCAGCACTTCACATACCTCCGTGCACTCAGGCACACATGTGATGGTCCCAGCACTTCACATACCTCCGTGCACTCAGGCCACACATGTGATGGTCCAAGCACTTCACATACCTGCTTGCACTCAGGTCACACATGTGATGGTCCCAGCACTTCACATACCTGCTTGCACTCAGGTCACACATGTGATGGTCACAGCACTTCACATACCTGCTTGCACTCAGGCCACACATGTGATGGTCCCAGCTCTTCACATACCTGCTTGCACTCAGGTCACACATGTGATGGTCACAGCACTTCACATACCTGCTTGCACTCAGGCCACACATGTGATGGTCCCAGCTCTTCACATACCTCCGTGGACTCAGGCCACACATGTGATGGTCCAAGCACTTCACGTACCTCCGTGCACTCAGGTCACACATGTGATGGTCCCAGCACTTCACATACCTCCGTGCACTCAGGTCACATATGTGACGGTCCCAGCACTTCACATACCTCCGTGCACTCACGCCACACATGTGATGGTCCCAGCACTTCACATACCACCGTGCGCTCAGGCCACACAAGTGATAGTGCCAGCATTTCACATACCTCCGTGTACCCAGGCACACATGTGATGGCCACAGCACTTCACATACCTCACTGCATTCAGGCCACACATGTAATGGTCCCAACACTTCACATACCTCCGTGCTCTCAGGCCATACATGTGATGGTCCCAGCACTTCACATACATCCGTGCTCTCAGGCCACACATGTGATGGTCCCAGCACTTCACATACCTCCGTGCACCCAGGCCACACATGTGATGTTCCCAGCACTTCACATACCTCCGTGCACTCAGGCCACACATGTGATGGTCCCTGCACTTCACATACCCACAGCAGTTTCCAGCTACAAAACTTTATTTTAGTATGGACAAATATCATCACGTGACAGAATATAATCACGGCGTTGACACATGTGAGCTCAGGGAAGGATACATTCTGTTGGACATCTGGAAATGTGGAGAAGTGGGATCACTCATGCCCAATGGCCAGACTTTAAATGTTATAATAATAACCAGCAATGGTATTGTTCAGCAGTGTCGTTTTCTACACGTGATCGTTATGGGGAGAGAATTAGTGGTGATTCATTCACAGAACTGAAATCTTCAAGAACCAGCTGTGAATTTAATGCTAAATCATGGATCACAGAAGAGGACCTTGCAGACAGTATAAAACAATAAACAATATAGAACTCTTATGGTGGTGAGAACTTTAATGCAGACAGCGGGATATTCACAGCTCCAGTTGATGGACTCTATGTGACAGCTATTTCATTATGTCTCTTCAAGAAAGTGGAACAGAATGGGGATGTCAAACACACGCAATGTATGTACCAATCTTCGAGTAGCCAAGTGTGTGAGTGTTCAGCTGCGAGAAAACACACAACCGCTTGCTGCATGGCTGTAGTTGCCATGAATGCTGGTGGTGTGCTGTATTCATGTGTCAACTTTATAGAGAAGAAAAATTATCAGAGAAAATTGTTCTCTTTCCTGTTTGTTATTGCCATGGGTGATATGTCGCATAATGTACAGACAAGCTGAAAAATATCTATTGGGAGTCGACATGTTGTTTGTAAGGAAAATCCAAAGAATTCCATGCGTTAGCAGTAAACCCAATGACCAAGTTCTACAAGAAACAAATGAAAACCATAAACTGATTAGAGAAATTATAAATAGACAGTCAGCATTTGTTTGGCATGTTATAAGAAGCGATAAACTAGAGAACTTGGTGACAACTAGCAATATTGAGGGGGAAAGAAGATAGGGAAGGCAGAGAAGTAAATATCTGGATGGCTTGGTCACGTGGCATGGTCGACACAAGAACACAGTGTTGATCCACGACTCTAGTGATCACGTAAGATGGCGAAACATGACCGCCCATGCTTATCGACTTGGTACATGATGATAAGTCATATCGAACACACACGCACACACACACACACACACACACACACACACACACACACACGTAAACACAGAACACGATAATCACGAAAGATAATCATAGACAGAAATGAATAATATGGAGGACATGGAGCGAGCTGTAGGAGACAGTAACATATCAGACGGCCTGGTATGGGTAGTTGTATGGCCTGTGCTCCAATGGAGGATCAAGGGCAGAAGATAAAGTTGTTTCATCATGCTCTCTTATATACCTTAAACATAATGTGACAACTGGATAGACGAATGGATAAAATGGTAAAGGAAGTTAGAGTGACATGTTTCTTGACAGCCTTTCATCTGCCACTGCCATTTACTGCCAATATAGTACCGTGCGGTGTATGGCAAAGGGGGTCTTTGAGCCTGAGGAATTAAGGCCGCCTGGCTAGTGCAGTCTCCGCGAAATGTGCAGGTTAGGATTTTCTTTTTTCCGCCATGGAATACATTATGTCACTCATTGATACTTTCTCTTGGACATTGTGAAGTGTGCAGAAGTATTTTCACACATGTCACTTGGCAAGACATTTGATGATTACGCTGATGATGATAGTTAGCCTTAGTATAGTGTGGCATTGTAGTTTTGTTTTTAACAAGAGAATGAAATGGAGAGAAAACTTGCGTTGATTCTTTTACAGAAGTGAAATCTCCAGGAACTAGATGTGGATTTACTGCTTGGAAGACGTTTAAAGGAGATGTTGCTGTCAAGACTACATTAAGTCAGTACAAGGGAATGAACTGCAATGTTGGCGAGGACTTTAATGCAGACAGCGGGATATTCACAGCTCCAATTGATGGGCTCTATGTGACAGCTGTTTCATTATATCTCTCAGAGAACGAATATCTGCGTGTTGGTGTCAAGTACAAGCAAAGTCTGGATCAAGAGTCATATACTCACGTGTGTGAGAGTGAAGCTGAGGCGAAACACACAAGCGCTTGTAGTGTGGGTGTTGTTAACATGAAAGCTGGTGGCGTGTTGTATTCACAGGTGTACCGCATGGAGAAGAATAATTATGCCAAATGGGTTTACTTTTCGTGTTTTCTATTGGGATGAGTTCTATGACTTGGGAACCGCGTTAACGTAGTGGCTAGACACTGGCCTGTCTCACTGGTGGTCAGGGGTTCGAAATGCAGGAGGGCGGATTCGAATTGTTAAACTTGACCTGAGCTCACAGGTGGACCCAGCCCGAAATGGCTACAGGAAATATCTTGGGAAGTAAAGGCGGCCGGAGTGACACTGTCCACATCAGCCCCGAGTGTTGTCTGGTCTATACAAACATGTGTCTGGTCTATACAAACATGTGTCTGGTCTATACGAAGGTGTCTGGTCTATACAAACATGTGTCTGGTCTATACAAACATGTGTCTGGTCTAAACAAACATGTGTTTGGTCTATACAAACGTGTGTCTCGTCTATACAAACATGTGTGTGGTCTATACAAACGTGTGTCTCGTCTATACAAACATGTGTGTGGTCTATACAAACATGTGTGTGGTCTATACAAACATGTGTCTGATCTATACAAACATGTGTGTGGTCTACACAAACATGTGTCTGGTCTATACAAACATGTGTCTAGTCTATACAAACATGTGTCTGGTCTATACAAACATGTGCCTGGTCTATACAAACATGTGTCTGGTCTATACAAACATGTGTCTGGTCTATACAAACATGTGTCTGGTCTATGCAAACATCTGTCTGGTCTATGCAAACATGTGTCTGCTCTATACAAACATATGTCTGGTCTTTACAAACATGTGTCTGGTCTATACAAACATGTGTCTGGTCTATAGAAACATGTGTCTGGTCTATACAAACATGTGTCTTGTCTATACAAACATGTGTATGGTCTATACAAACATGTGTCTGGTTTATACAAACATGTGTCTGGTTTATACAAACATGTGTCTGGTCTATACAAATATGTTTCTGGTCTATACAAACATGTGTCTGGTCTATACAAACATATGTCTGGTCTATACAAACATGTGTCTGGTCTATTCAAACATGTGTCCAGCAACGCTATGTGCCTTCAGTGTGGCACAGTAAAGTGATCCAGTAAAGGACTTTGTTTATATGGCATAGAAAGTGAGCCAGTAAATGAGTTTGGTTATATGATACTGTAAGCTGAATCAGTAAAGGGCCTTGTTTATATGGCATTGCAAAGTGAGCCAGGTAGTGATGTGGTTCTAGCCCCATATGGTTATAGGACAATCGACACTCGGGCAGTGATGTGATTCTAGCCCCATATTGTTATAGGACAATCAACACTCTGCCAGTGATGTGGTTCTAGACCCATATTGTTATATGACAATCGACACTCGAGCAGTGATGTGACTCTAGACCCATATTGTTATAGGACAATCGACAGTCGGGCAATGATGTGGTTATTGACCCATATTGTAATAGGACAATCGACTCTCGGGCAGTGATGTGATTCTAGACCCATATTGCTATAGGACAATCGACACTCGTGCAGTGATGTGGTTCTAGCCCCATATGGTTATACGACAATCGACACTAGGGCAGTGATGTGGTTCTAGCCCCATATTGTTATAGGACAATCGACACTCGAGCACTGATGTGGTTCTAGCCCCATATTGTTATAGGACAATCGACACTCAGGCAGTGATGTGGTTCTAGCCCCATATTGTTATAGGACAATGGACACTCGGGCAGTGATGTGATTCTAGACCCATATTGCTATAGGACAATCGACACTCGGGCAGTGATGTGGTTCTAGCCCCATATTGTTATAGGACAATCGACACTCGGGCAGTGATGTGGTTCTAAACCCATATTATTATAGGACTTTCGACACTCGGGCAGTGATGTGGCTCTAGACCCATATTGTTATAGGACAACCGACACTCGGGCAGTGATGTGGTTCTAGACTCATCTTGTTATAGGACAATGGACACTCGGGCAGTGATGTGGTTCTAGACCCATATTGTTATAGAACAATCGACACTCGGGCAGTGATGTGGTACTTGACCCATATTGTAATAGGAAACTCGACACTCGGGCAGTGATGTGGTTCTAGGCCCATTTTGTCATATGACAATCGACACGAGCAGTGATGTGGTTCTAGCCCCATATGGTTATAGGACAATCGACACTCGGGCAGTGATGTGGTTCTAGCCCCATATTGTTATTGGACAATCGACACTCGAGCACTGATGTGGTTCTAGCCCCATATTGTTATAGGACAATCGAAACTCGGGCAGTGATGTGGTTCTAGCCCCATATTGTTATAGGACAATCGACACTCGGGCAGTGATGTGATTCTAGACCCATATGTTTATAGGACAATCGACACTCGAGCAGTGATGTGGTTCTAGATCCATATTGTTAGAGGACAATCGGCACTCGGGCACTGATGTGGTTCTAAACCCATATTGTTATAGGACAATCGACACTCGGGCAGTGATGTGGTTCTAGATCCATATTGTTAGAGGACAATCGACGCTCGGGCACTGATGTGGTTCTAGACCCATATTGTTATAGGATAACCGACGTTCGGGCAGTGATGTGGTTCTAGACACATATTGTTATAGGACAATCGACACTCGGGCAGTGATGTGGTTCTAGCCCCATATTGCTATAGGACAACCGACGCTCGGGCATTGATGTGGTTCTAGACCCATATTATTATAGGACAATCGACACTCGAGCAGTGATGTGGTTCTAGATCCATATTGTTAGAGGACAATCGACACTCGAGCACTGATGGGGTTCTAGCCCCATATTGTTATAGGACAATCGACACTCGGGCAGTGATGTGGTTCTAGCCCCATATTGTTATAGGACAATCGACACTCGGGCAGTGATGTGGTTCTAGCCCCATATTGTTATAGGACAATCGACACTCGGGCAGTGATGTGTTTCTAAACCCATATTATTATAGGACATTCGACACTCGGGCAGTGATGTGGCTCTAGACACATATTGTTATAGGACAACCGACACTCGGGCAATGATGTGGTTCTAGACTCACCTTGGTATAGGACAATGGACACTCGGGCAGTGATGTGGTTCTAGATCCATATTGTTATAGGACAATCGACACTCGGGCAGTGATGTGGTTCCAGATCCATATTGTTAGAGGACAATCGACACTCGGGCAGACATGTGGTTCTAGATCCATATTGTTAGAGGACAATCGACACTCGGGCACTGATGTGGTTCTAGACCCATATTGTTATGGGACAATCGACACTCGGGCAGTGATGTGGTTCTAAATCCATATTGTTAGAGGACAATCGACGCTCGGGCACTGATGTGGTTCTATACCCATATTGTTATAGGATAACCGACGTTCGGGCAGTGATGTGGTTCTTGACCCATATTGTAATAGGAAACTCGACACTCGGGCAGTGATGTAATTCTAGACACATATTGTTATAGGACAATCGACACTTGGGCAGTGATGTGGTTCTAGACCCATATTGGTATAGGACAACCGACAGTCGGGCTGTGATGTGGTTCTAGGCCCATATTGTTATAGGAGAATCGACACTCGGGCAGTGATGTGGTTTTAGCCCCATATTGTTATAGGACAATCGAAACTCGGGCAGTGATGTGATTCTAGACCCATATTGTTATAGGACAATCGACACTCGGGCAGTGATTTCGTTCTAGCCCCATATTGTTATAGGACAATCGACACTCGGGCAGTGATGTGGTTCTTGACCCATATTATTATAGGACATTCGACACTCGGGCAGTGATGTGGTTCTAGACCCATATTGTTATATGACAACCGACACTCGGGCAGTGATGTGGTTCTAGACCCATCTTGTTATAGAACAATGGACACTCGGGCAGTGATGTGGTTCTAGATCCATATTGTTAGATTACAATCGACACTCGAGCAGTGATGTGGTTCTAGATCCATATTGTTATAGGACAATCGACTTTCGAGCAGTGAGTGGTTCTAAACCCATATTGTTAGAGGACAATCGACACTCGGGCAGTGATGTGGTTCTAGATCCATATTGTTAAAGGACAATCGACACTCGGGCACTGATGTGGTTCTAGACTCAACTTGTTATAGGACAATCGACACTCGGACAGTGATGTGGTTCTAGATCCATATTGTTAGAGGACAATCGACGTTCGGGCAGTGATGTGGTTCTTGACCCATATTGTTATAGGACAATCGACACTCGGGCAGTGATGTGGTTCTTGACCCATATTGTTAGAGGACAATCGACGCTCGGGCACTGATGTGGTTCTAGACCCATATTGTTATAGGACAATCGACACTCGGGCAGTTATGTGGTTCTAGACCCATATTGTTATAGGACAATCAACACTCGGGCAGTGATGTGGTTCTAGACCCACATTGTTATAGGACAACCAACACTCGGGCAGTGATGTGGTTCTAGACCCATATTGTTATAGGACAATCGACACTTAAGCAGTGATGTGGTTCTAGACCCATATTGTTATAGGACAATCGACACTCGGGCAGTGATGTGGTTCTAGACCCATATTGTTATAGGACAATCGACACTTAAGCAGTGATGTGGTTCTAGACCCATATTGTTAGAGGACAATCGACACTCGGGCAGTGATGTGGTTTTAGCCCCATAATGTTATAGGACAATCGACACTCGGGCAGTGATGTGGTTCTAGACCCATATTGTGAGAGGACAATCGACACTTAAGCAGTGATGTGGTTCTAGACCCATATTGTTATAGGACAATCGACACTTGGGCAGTGATGTCGTTCTAGACCCATATTGTTATAGAACAATCGACACTCGGGCAGTGATGTGGTTCTAGACCCATGTTGTTATAGGACAATCGACACTCGAGCAATGATGTGGTTCTAGACCCATATTGTTATAGGATAACCGACGTTCGGGCAGTGATGTGGTTCTAGACACATATTGTTATAGGACAATCGACACTCGGGCAGTGATGTGGTTCTAGCCCCATATTGCTATAGGACAACCGACGCTCGGGCATTGATGTGGTTCTAGACCCATATTATTATAGGACAATCGACACTTGAGCAGTGATGTGGTTCTAGATCCATATTGTTAGAGGACAACCGACACTCGAGCACTGATGTGATTCTAGCCCCATATTGTTATAGGACAATCGACACTCGGGCAGTGATGTGGTTCTAGCCCCATATTGTTATAGGACAATCGACACTCAGGCAGTGATGTGGTTCTAGCCCCATATTGTTATAGGACAATCGACACTCGGGCAGTGATGTGGTTCTACACCCATATTATTATAGGACATTCGACACTCGGGCAGTGATGTGGCTCTAGACCCATATTGTTATAGGACAACCGACACTCGGGCAGTGATGTGGTTCTAGACTCACCTTGGTATAGGACAATGGTCACTCGGGCAGTGATGTGGTTCTAGATCCATATTGTTATAGGACATACGACACTCGGGCAGTGATGTGGTTCCAGATCCATATTGTTAGAGGACAATCGAGACTCGGGCAGACATGTGGTTCTAGATCCATATTGTTAGAGGACAATCGACACTCGGGCACTGATGTGGTTCTAGACCCATATTGTTATAGGACAATCGACACTCGGGCAGTGATGTGGTTCTAAATCCATATTGTTAGAGGACAATCGACGCTCGGGCACTGATGTGGTTCTAGACCCATATTGTTATAGGATAACCGACGTTCGGGCAGTGATGTGGTTCTTGACCCATATTGTAATAGGAAACTCGACACTCGGGCAGTGATGTAATTCTAGACACATATTGTTATAGGACAATCGACACTTGGGCAGTGATGTGGTTCTAGACCCATATTGTTATAGGACAACCGACAGTCGGGCTGTGATGTGGTTCTAGGCCCATATTGTTATAGGACAATCGACACTCGGGCAGTGATGTGGTTCTAGCCCCATATTGTTATAGGACAATCGACACTCGGGCAGTGATGTGATTCTAGACCCATATTGTTATAGGACAATCGACACTCGGGCAGTGATTTCGTTCTAGCCCCATATTGTTATAGGACAATCGACACTCGGGCAGTGATGTGGTTCTTGACCCATATTATTATAGGACATTCGACACTCGGGCAGTGATGTGGTTCTCGACCCATATTGTTATATGACAACCGACACTCGGGCACAGATGTGGTTCTAGACCCATATTGTTATAGAACAATAGACACTCGGGCAGTGATGTGGTTCTAGATCCATATTGTTAGAGGACAATCGACGCTCGGGCAGTGATGTGGTTCTAGATCCATATTGTTAGAGGATAACCGACGTTCGGGCAATGATCTGGTTCTAGACACATATTGTTATAGGACAATCGACACTCGGGCAGTGATGTGGTTCTAGACCCATATTGTTATAGGACAATCGACACTCGAGCAGTGATGTGGTTCGAAACCTATATTGTTAGAGGACAATCGACACTTGGGCAGTGATGTGGTTCTAGACCCATATTGTTATAGGACAACCGACAGTCGGGCTGTGATGTGGTTCTAGCCCCATATTGTTATAGGACAATCGACACTCGAGCACTGATGTGGTTCTAGCCCCATATTGTTATAGGACAATCGACACTCGGGCAGTGATGTGGTTCTAGCCCCATATTGTTATAGGACAATCGACACTCGGCCAGTGATGTGATTCTAGACCCATATTGTTATAGGACAATCGACACTCGGGCAGTGATGTGGTTCTAGCCCCATATTGCTATAGGACAACCGACGCTCGGGCAGTGATGTGGTTCGAAACCCATATTGTTAGAGGACAATCGACACTCGGGCAGTGATGTGGTTCTAGATCCATATTGTTAGAGGACAATCGACACTCAGGCACTGATGTGTTTCTAGACTCATCTTGTTATAGGACAATCGACACTCGGGCAGTCATGTGGTTCTAGATCCATATTGTTAGAGGACAATCGACGTTCGGGCAGTGATGTGGTTCTAGACCCATATTGTTATAGGACAATCGACACTCGGGCAGTGATGTGGTTCTTGACCCATATTGTTAGAGGACAATCGACGCTCGGGCACTGATGTGGTTCTAGACCCATATTGTTATAGGATAACCGACGTTCGGGCAGTGATGTGGTTCTAGACACATATTGTTATAGGACAATCAACACTCGGGCAGTGATGTGGTTCTTGCCACATATTGATATAGGACAACCGACGCTCGGGCATTGATGTGGTTCTAGACCCATATTATTATAGGACAATCGACACTCGAGCAGTGATGTGGTTCTAGATCCAAATTGATAGAGGACAATCGACATTCGAGCACTGATGTGGTTCTAGCCCCATATTGTTATAGGACAATCGACACTCGGGCAGTGATGTGGTTCTAGCCCCATGTTGTTATAGGACAATCGACACTCGGGCAGTGATGTGGTTCTAGCCCCATATTGTTATAGGACAATCGACACTCGGGCAGTGATGTAGTTCTACACCCATATTATTATAGGACATTCGACACTCGGGCAGTGATGTGGCTCTAGACCCATATTGTTATAGGACAACCGACACTCGGGCAGTGATGTGGTTCTAGACTCACCTTGTTATAGGACAATGGACACTCAGGCATTGATGTGGTTCTAGATCCATATTGTTATAGGACAATCGACACTCGGGCAGTGATGTGGTTCTAGATCCATATAGTTAGAGGACAATCGACACTCGGGCAGTGATGTGGTTCTAGATCCATATTGTTAGAGGACAATCGACACTCGGGCACTGATGTGGTTCTAGACCCATATTGTTATAGGACAATCGACACTCGGGCAGTGATGTGGTTCTTGACCCATATTGTAATAGGAAACTCGACACTCGGGCAGTGATGTAATTCTAGACACATATTTTTATAGGACAATCGACACTAGGGCAGTGATGTGGTTCTAGACCCATATTGTTATAGGACAACCGACAGTCGGGCTGTGATGTGGTTCTAGCCCCATATTGTTATAGGACAATCGACACTCGAGCACTGATGTGGTTCTAGCCCCATATTGTTAAAGGACAATCGACACTCGGGCAGTGATGTGGTTCTAGCCCCATATTGTTATAGGACAATCAACACTCGGGCAGTGATGTGATTCTAGACCCATATTGTTATAGGACAATCGACACTCGGGCAGTGATGTGGTTCTAGCCCCATATTGTTATAGGACAATCGACACTCGGGCAGTGATGTGGTTCTTGACCCATATTATTATAGGACATTCGACACTCGGGAAGTGATGTGGTTCTAGACCCATATTTTTATATGACAACCGACACTCGGGCAGTGATGTGGTTCTAGACCAATCTTGTTATAGGACAATGGACACTCGGGCAGTGATGTGGTTCTAGACCCATATTGTTGGAGGACAATCGACTCTCGGGCAGTGATGTGGTTCTTGACCCATATTGTAATAAGAAACTTGACACTCGGGCAGTGATGTGGTTCTAGACCCATATTGTTATAGGACAATCGACACTCGGGCAGTGATGTGGTTCTAGATCCATATTGTTATAGGACAATCGACACTCGGGCAGTGATGTGGATCTAGATCCATATTGTTAGAGGACAATCGACACTCGGGCACTGATGTGGTTCTAGACCCATATTGTTATAGAACAATCGACACTCGGGCAGTGATGTGGTTCTAGATCCATATTGTTAGAGGACAATCGACGCTCGGGCAGTGATGTGGTTCTAGATCCATATTGTTAGAGGATAACCGACGTTCGGGCAGTGATGTGGTTCTAGACACATATTGTTATAGGACAATCGACACTGGGGCAGTGATGTGGTTCTAGCCCAATATTGCTATAGTACAACCGACGCTCGGGCAGTGATGTGGTTCTAGACCAATATTGTTATAGGACAATCGACACTCGAGCAGTGAGTGGTTCTAAACCCGTATTGTTAGAGGACAATTGACACTCGGGCAGTGATGTGGTTCTAGATCCATATTGTTAGAGGACAATCGACACTCGGGCACTGATGTGGTTCTTGACCCATATTGTTAGAAAACAATCGACGCTCGGGCACTGATGTGGTTCTAGACCCATATTGTTATAGGATAACCGACGTTCGGGCAGTGATGTGGTTCTAGACCCATATTGTTATAGAACAATCGACACTTAAGCAGTGATGTGGTTCTAGACCCATATTGTTATAGGACAATCGACACTCGGGCAGTGATGTGGTTTTAAATCCATATTGTTAGAGGACAATCGACGCTCGGGCACTGATGTGGTTCTAGACCCATATTGTTATAGGATAACCGACGTTCGGGCAGTGATGTGGTTCTTGACCCATATTGTAATAGGAAACTCGACACTCGGGCAGTGATGTAATTCTAGACACATATTGTTATAGGACAATCGACACTAGGGCAGTGATGTGGTTCTAGACCCATATTGTTATAGGACAACCGACAGTCGGGCTGTGATGTGGTTCTAGCCCCATATTGTTATAGGACAATCGACACTCGAGCACTGATGTGGTTCTAGCCCCATATTGTTATAGGACAATCGACACTCGGGCAGTGATGTGGTTCTAGCCCCATATTGTTATAGGACAATCGACACTCGGGCAGTGATGTGATTCTAGACCCATATTGTTATAGGACAATCGACACTCGGGCAGTGATGTGGTTCTAGCCCCATATTGCTATAGGACAACCGACGCTCGGGCAGTGATGTGGTTCTAGACCCACATTGTTATAGGAGAATCGACACTCGAGCAGTGATGTGGTTCGAAACCCATATTGTTAGAGGACAATCGACACTCGGGCAGTGATGTGGTTCTAGATCCATATTGTTATAGGACAATCGACACTCGGGCAGTGATGTGATTCTAGACCCATATTGTTATAGGACAATCGACACTCGGGCAGTGATTTCGTTCTAGCCCCATATTGTTATAGGACAATCGACACTCGGGCAGTGATGTGGTTCTTGACCCATATTATTATAGGACATTCGACACTCGGGCAGTGATGTGGTTCTCGACCCATATTGTTATATGACAACCGACACTCGGGCACAGATGTGGTTCTAGACCCATATTGTTATAGAACAATAGACACTCGGGCAGTGATGTGGTTCTAGATCCATATTGTTAGAGGACAATCGACGCTCGGGCAGTGATGTGGTTCTAGATCCATATTGTTAGAGGATAACCGACGTTCGGGCAATGATCTGGTTCTAGACACATATTGTTATAGGACAATGGACACTCAGGCATTGATGTGGTTCTAGACCCATATTGTTATAGGACAATCGACACTCGAGCAGTGATGTGGTTCGAAACCTATATTGTTAGAGGACAATCGACACTTGGGCAGTGATGTGGTTCTAGACCCATATTGTTAGAGGACAATCGACACTCGGGCACTGATGTGGTTCTAGACCCATATTGTTATAGGACAATCGACACTCGGGCAGTGATGTGGTTCTTGACCCATATTGTAATAGGAAACTCGACACTCGGGCAGTGATGTAATTCTAGACACATATTTTTATAGGACAATCGACACTAGGGCAGTGATGTGGTTCTAGACCCATATTGTTATAGGACAACCGACAGTCGGGCTGTGATGTGGTTCTAGCCCCATATTGTTATAGGACAATCGACACTCGAGCACTGATGTGGTTCTAGCCCCATATTGTTAAAGGACAATCGACACTCGGGCAGTGATGTGGTTCTAGCCCCATATTGTTATAGGACAATCAACACTCGGGCAGTGATGTGATTCTAGACCCATATTGTTATAGGACAATCGACACTCGGGCAGTGATGTGGTTCTAGCCCCATATTGTTATAGGACAATCGACACTCGGGCAGTGATGTGGTTCTTGACCCATATTATTATAGGACATTCGACACTCGGGAAGTGATGTGGTTCTAGACCCATATTTTTATATGACAACCGACACTCGGGCAGTGATGTGGTTCTAGACCAATCTTGTTATAGGACAATGGACACTCGGGCAGTGATGTGGTTCTAGCCCCATATTGTTATAGGACAATCGACACTCGGCCAGTGATGTGATTCTAGACCCATATTGTTATAGGACAATCGACACTCGGGCAGTGATGTGGTTCTAGCCCCATATTGCTATAGGACAACCGACGCTCGGGCAGTGATGTGGTTCGAAACCCATATTGTTAGAGGACAATCGACACTCGGGCAGTGATGTGGTTCTAGATCCATATTGTTAGAGGACAATCGACACTCAGGCACTGATGTGTTTCTAGACTCATCTTGTTATAGGACAATCGACACTCGGGCAGTGATGTGGTTCTAGATCCATATTGTTAGAGGACAATCGACGTTCGGGCAGTGATGTGGTTCTAGACCCATATTGTTATAGGACAATCGACACTCGGGCAGTGATGTGGTTCTTGACCCATATTGTTAGAGGACAATCGACGCTCGGGCACTGATGTGGTTCTAGACCCATATTGTTATAGGATAACCGACGTTCGGGCAGTGATGTGGTTCTAGACACATATTGTTATAGGACAATCAACACTCGGGCAGTGATGTGGTTCTTGCCACATATTGATATAGGACAACCGACGCTCGGGCATTGATGTGGTTCTAGACCCATATTATTATAGGACAATCGACACTCGAGCAGTGATGTGGTTCTAGATCCAAATTGATAGAGGACAATCGACATTCGAGCACTGATGTGGTTCTAGCCCCATATTGTTATAGGACAATCGACACTCGGGCAGTGATGTGGTTCTAGCCCCATGTTGTTATAGGACAATCGACACTCGGGCAGTGATGTGGTTCTAGCCCCATATTGTTATAGGACAATCGACACTCGGGCAGTGATGTAGTTCTACACCCATATTATTATAGGACATTCGACACTCGGGCAGTGATGTGGCTCTAGACCCATATTGTTATAGGACAACCGACACTCGGGCAGTGATGTGGTTCTAGACTCACCTTGTTATAGGACAATGGACACTCAGGCATTGATGTGGTTCTAGATCCATATTGTTATAGGACAATCGACACTCGGGCAGTGATGTGGTTCTAGATCCATATTGTTAGAGGACAATCGACACTCGGGCAGTGATGTGGTTCTAGATCCATATTGTTAGAGGACAATCGACACTCGGGCACTGATGTGGTTCTAGACCCATATTGTTATAGGACAATCGACACTCGGGCAGTGATGTGGTTCTTGACCCATATTGTAATAGGAAACTCGACACTCGGGCAGTGATGTAATTCTAGACACATATTTTTATAGGACAATCGACACTAGGGCAGTGATGTGGTTCTAGACCCATATTGTTATAGGACAACCGACAGTCGGGCTGTGATGTGGTTCTAGCCCCATATTGTTATAGGACAATCGACACTCGAGCACTGATGTGGTTCTAGCCCCATATTGTTAAAGGACAATCGACACTCGGGCAGTGATGTGGTTCTAGCCCCATATTGTTATAGGACAATCAACACTCGGGCAGTGATGTGATTCTAGACCCATATTGTTATAGGACAATCGACACTCGGGCAGTGATGTGGTTCTAGCCCCATATTGTTATAGGACAATCGACACTCGGGCAGTGATGTGGTTCTTGACCCATATTATTATAGGACATTCGACACTCGGGAAGTGATGTGGTTCTAGACCCATATTTTTATATGACAACCGACACTCGGGCAGTGATGTGGTTCTAGACCAATCTTGTTATAGGACAATGGACACTCGGGCAGTGATGTGGTTCTAGACCCATATTGTTGGAGGACAATCGACTCTCGGGCAGTGATGTGGTTCTTGACCCATATTGTAATAAGAAACTTGACACTCGGGCAGTGATGTGGTTCTAGACCCATATTGTTATAGGACAATCGACACTCGGGCAGTGATGTGGTTCTAGATCCATATTGTTATAGGACAATCGACACTCGGGCAGTGATGTGGATCTAGATCCATATTGTTAGAGGACAATCGACACTCGGGCACTGATGTGGTTCTAGACCCATATTGTTATAGAACAATCGACACTCGGGCAGTGATGTGGTTCTAGATCCATATTGTTAGAGGACAATCGACGCTCGGGCAGTGATGTGGTTCTAGATCCATATTGTTAGAGGATAACCGACGTTCGGGCAGTGATGTGGTTCTAGACACATATTGTTATAGGACAATCGACACTGGGGCAGTGATGTGGTTCTAGCCCAATATTGCTATAGTACAACCGACGCTCGGGCAGTGATGTGGTTCTAGACCAATATTGTTATAGGACAATCGACACTCGAGCAGTGAGTGGTTCTAAACCCGTATTGTTAGAGGACAATTGACACTCGGGCAGTGATGTGGTTCTAGATCCATATTGTTAGAGGACAATCGACACTCGGGCACTGATGTGGTTCTTGACCCATATTGTTAGAAAACAATCGACGCTCGGGCACTGATGTGGTTCTAGACCCATATTGTCATAGGATAACCGACGTTCGGGCAGTGATGTGGTTCTAGACCCATATTGTTATAGAACAATCGACACTTAAGCAGTGATGTGGTTCTAGACCCATATTGTTATAGGACAATCGACACTCGGGCAGTGATGTGGTTTTAAATCCATATTGTTAGAGGACAATCGACGCTCGGGCACTGATGTGGTTCTAGACCCATATTGTTATAGGATAACCGACGTTCGGGCAGTGATGTGGTTCTTGACCCATATTGTAATAGGAAACTCGACACTCGGGCAGTGATGTAATTCTAGACACATATTGTTATAGGACAATCGACACTAGGGCAGTGATGTGGTTCTAGACCCATATTGTTATAGGACAACCGACAGTCGGGCTGTGATGTGGTTCTAGCCCCATATTGTTATAGGACAATCGACACTCGAGCACTGATGTGGTTCTAGCCCCATATTGTTATAGGACAATCGACACTCGGGCATTGATGTGGTTCTAGCCCCATATTGTTATAGGACAATCGACACTCGGGCAGTGATGTGATTCTAGACCCATATTGTTATAGGACAATCGACACTCGGGCAGTGATGTGGTTCTAGCCCCATATTGCTATAGGACAACCGACGCTCGGGCAGTGATGTGGTTCTAGACCCACATTGTTATAGGAGAATCGACACTCGAGCAGTGATGTGGTTCGAAACCCATATTGTTAGAGGACAATCGACACTCGGGCAGTGATGTGGTTCTAGATCCATATTGTTAGAGGACAATCGACACTCGGGCACTGATGTGTTTCTAGACTCATCTTGTTATAGGACAATCGACACTCGGGCAGTGATGTGGTTCTAGATCCATATTGTTAGAGGACAATCGACGTTCGGGCAGTGATGTGGTTCTAGACCCATATTGTTATAGGACAATCGACACTCGGGCAGTGATGTGGTTCTTGACCCATATTGTTAGAGGACAATCGACGCTCGGGCACTGATGTGGTTCTAGACCCATATTGTTATAGGATAACCGACGTTCGGGCAGTGATGTGGTTCTAGACACATATTGTTATAGGACAATCAACACTCGGGCAGTGATGTGGTTCTTGCCACATATTGATATAGGACAACCGACGCTCGGGCATTGATGTGGTTCTAGACCCATATTATTATAGGACAATCGACACTCGAGCAGTGATGTGGTTCTAGATCCAAATTGATATAGGACAATCGACATTCGAGCACTGATGTGGTTCTAGCCCCATATTGTTATAGGACAATCGACACTCGGGCAGTGATGTGGTTCTAGCCCCATATTGTTATAGGACAATCGACACTCGGGCAGTGATGTGGTTCTAGCCCCATATTGTTATAGGACAATCGACACTCGGGCAGTGATGTAGTTCTACACCCATATTATTATAGGACATTCGACACTCGGGCAGTGATGTGGCTCTAGACCCATATTGTTATAGGACAACCGACACTCGGGCAGTGATGTGGTTCTAGACTCACCTTGTTATAGGACAATGGACACTCAGGCAGTGATGTGGTTCTAGATCCATATTGTTATAGGACAATCGACACTCGGGCAGTGATGTGGTTCTAGATCCATATTGTTAGAGGACAATCGACACTCGGGCAGTGATGTGGTTCTAGATCCATATTGTTAGAGGACAATCGACACTCGGGCACTGATGTGGTTCTAGACCCATATTGTTATAGGACAATCGACACTCGGGCAGTGATGTGGTTCTTGACCCATATTGTAATAGGAAACTCGACACTCGGGCAGTGATGTAATTCTAGACACATATTTTTATAGGACAATCGACACTAGGGCAGTGATGTGGTTCTAGACCCATATTGTTATAGGACAACCGACAGTCGGGCTGTGATGTGGTTCTAGCCCCATATTGTTATAGGACAATCGACACTCGAGCACTGATGTGGTTCTAGCCCCATATTGTTAAAGGACAATCGACACTCGGGCAGTGATGTGGTTCTAGCCCCATATTGTTATAGGACAATCGACAAATCATTATATGCAACATTCCAGAATTCACGTCCATATCTTACAATGATTATATGCAACATGTCCAGGATTCACGTCCATATCTTACAATGATGATATGCAACGTGTCCAGGATTCAAGTCCATATCTTACAATGATTATATGCAACATGTCCAGGATTCATGTCCATATCTTACAATGATTATATGCAACATGTCCAGGATTCATGTCCATATCTTACAATGATTATATGCGACATGTCCAGGATTGACATCCATATCTTACAATGATTATATGCAACATGTCCAGGATTCATGTCCATATCTTACAATGATTATATGCAACATGTCCAGGATTCACGTCCATATCTTACAATGATTATATGCAACATGTCCAGGATCCACGTCCATATCTTACAATGATTATATTGCAACATGCAAGAATTCTGCTTATCATCTTCAGTGACGAGTGTTTATTTCACAAGAAGTTCTTCATGTTTTGTTTTCATAAGTTCGCTAGCAGTGAACCCGAGAGCAGTCTAAGATGGACTTATTTATGTGTGGGTTAGCTTTTCCTATTACTAATGTCCCTCGCCATCATTCAAAACCACTACGTCTTTGGGGGTGCTTGTTATTTATGTCTTCAAGTCAAGGACGAGAAGTTAACATTTTAGGCAAAGTCACCTGTGTAGGGGTTGAACCCGCTACCACTTTATCAGACATCGGAAGTTCAAAGAAAATGCTCATATCCATTCGGCCATGCTTATCACCTGCATGTTATTAATGGTGATGTTCTTGTTCTATTATGTTCTTGATCTCTGTGATACAATGTCTGTTTACTTGTCCTGTTCTGTTCTTGATCTCTGTGTTACAATGTCTGTTTACTTGTCCTGTTCTGTTCTTGATCTCTGTGATATAATGTCTGTTTACTTGTCCTGTTCTGTTCTTGATCTCTGTGATATAATGTCTGTTTACTTGTCCTGTTCTGTTCTTGATCTCTGTGATACAATGTCTGTTAACTTGTCCTTTTCTGTTCTTGATCTATGTTCTTCTTCTTCTTTCGTTCGCTTGAAATATGTCTATAACTGCAATTCTGTCTCTTGTATGAATTGAACTGTCTTTTTCAGTTCACACAGCGGTCCATAGAGTTTATTTTCCACTCTCGTCTCTCTAGGCCAGAAGGTTTGCCTAGATATGTTATATTTTGGGCAGTCTTGGAGTATGTTCTCTGCTGTCTGCGACGCTAATCCACATGTGCACATGGCTGTTTCACCAATCTTGCATTTTGTATACATGTGGTTGCGTAATCTACTGTGCCCTGTTCTGAGGCGTAGAATAATGACTTGTTCTGGTCTATCCATAACGTGGTAGACATCTTGAGCAGGTTTTGGTGGCTTTCTGACTGATTTGATCAATCTTTTCTTTTGGTGGTATGTAACGGGCACAATAGGCTGTTCTTCTTTGGCACCTTCCTTAGCCAATTGATCAGCTCTGTCATTTTAGGGTACTCCACAGTGGGATGGTATCCACTGTATGGTGACCTTATGCTGACTGCTAAGTTCAGAAAGTAGTGTCCTTAGTACTGGCAATTTCCCAGACAGGAGCGCCTCGAGTACTGATTTTGCATCTGTCAATAGCACCACAGGTTGTGTACCATTGCTGGTATTTAGTAATTTCTCTGTTGCTATCTTGATTGCCTCAATTTCAGCATCGTAGTTATGGCAGTACTTTCCTGTCGGTACTCTAGCTGTGTCCCTGGTATTATTTGGGTATTCTATGTACACTCCCGCTCCTCCATTTCGAACAGCATTTTGTGCTGACCCATCTGTGTAGACTCGGATCTAGAGGTCCTGTGGGTATTCGTCATCAAGGAAGCTGAGAGTGGCTGTTCTGCGCTGCACACTGTTCTGTTCTTCCTTGTCAAACATTCCTCTCACTTTTGTCTGGATTTGTAATGATAGTCTATGCTCATCTTTCCATGGAGTTCGCTCTGGAATAGTTGTTAGGGGTAAACCAACTGTGGGCAGATCGGTGGTTTCTCTGCAGAGTCGTTTGGCCTGGTGGATAAAACTACTTCTTTTCAACCGCCCCATAGCTAGGTTTTCAAATCTGTTCTTCATAGGGTGGCCTGGCAAGCTGAGGAACTTTTCTATTTGTATTAGCGTTTTCGTATCTCTGCGCTCACTCAGTGCTTGTGTCCTCCCCATCTTCTCCATCTCCACTATAACGGTTGATCTCATCCCTCCCGTGGTGACTCTAAGTGCTTGATTTTGCACTTTGTCCAGCTCTTGTAGTGTGGTTTTTGATGCCGAACACCACGCAGTTGACCCGTATTCCAGGTGTGGTCGTATGCTCTGTTGATAAACTTTGCTAAGTAATTTCCCACTGGCTCCCCATGTGGTTCCACTTAGCTTTCTCAGGATGGCTATTTACCTTCTGGCTTTTGCTACTGCTTTGTTGATGTGCTTTCTCCATGTCAGCCTGCCATCAAATGTTACTCCAAGGTATGTTGGTTCTTTATCTTCTCTTAGGGGTGTTCCATTTATCTGGATGGTCCCTGCCTTTTGTTTTGGAGAGAGGGTAAATAGGGTGGTGCTGCACTTATCAGTGTTTATGCTGACACACCACCTATTTGCCCATGCAACAAATATATCTACAGCTCTTTGTAGTAATCTGGTGGCCGCTGATGTATGTTCATTTGTGCTCCATAGAACCAGGTCATCGGCGTACATTGCGAACAGACCAAGAGGAAGACCTAGAAGTAAATAACTGGATGGCTTGGCCACGTGGCACGGTCGAGACAGAAATACGGAGCTGATCCTCGACACTGGTGATCGAGTGAGATGGCAAATCAAGATCTACCGCGCTTATCGGCATGGAAATGATGGATGGATGGAGACGTAGGCAGTCAACATTTTGTTTGGCACGTTATGAAAAGAGATAACTAGAGAACTTGGTGACAATTGGCAGGGGGAAAAGAACAAGGGCAAGGCAGAGAAGTAACTATGTGGATGGCTTGACCACGTGGCATGGTCGAGACACGAACATAGTGCTCATCCACCACTCTGGTGATCGTGTAAGATGGCGAAAAATGACCGCCCAAGGGTAACGTCATGGCACGTGGTGATGATGATATCATATTGAACACACACACACGAACACACACACACACGAATATACACACACATACACGCGCGAATACACACACATACACACACACACACGACATATAGACAAACATAAAAGATAGAGACAGAAATGAATCATATGGAGGACATGGAGGGAGCTGTAGGAGACAGCAAAATATCAGACGGCCAGGTATGGGTAGTTTTATGGCCTGTGCTCCAATGGAGGATAAAGGGCAGAAGATAAAGTCGTTTCAACATGCTCTCTTATATACCTGGAACATAATGTAACAACCGGATAGATGAATGGATACAGTTGTTTCAATATGCCCTCTTATATATCTTGAACAAAATGTAACGACTGGATAGATGAATGAATAAAGATGTTTCATCATCGTCTTCATGTTCACCTCTTCTTATATACCTTGAACATAATGTAACAACCGGATAGATGAATGGATACAGTTGTTTCAATATGCCCTCTTATATACCTTGAACAAAATGTAACAACTGGATAGATGAATGAATAAAGATGTTTCATCATGCTCTCTTTTATACCTTGAACATAATGTAATAACTGGAAAGGTTAATGAGAAAAGAGGTGAAGGAAGACATATTTGGATGTTTCTTGATGACCTTTTATCAAAGCATGGGAAAATAGTTGCGAAATGTGGAGAAGTATTTTCACTCATACCCAAGCCGCCTGACAAGTCAATTGATGACTATGTTGATGATGATAGTTAGCATTAATATAGTTAACCATTGTAGTTTTGTTTTTAACCAGAGATTGAAAGGAGGAGAACACTTGCGTTGATTCTTTTCATCATCATCATCATCTTCATCATCATCATCATCATCATCATCATCATCATCATCATCATCATCATCTTCCACTTCTGCTTGTCAAGCGTCGGGGGGAGGATTAATTTGCGTTCCAGCGCCGGTGGACGGCACTGGATAGTGTCATTCCGTGTGGTTGTACAATGTCTCTGATGTCGTCAATCCATTTTCTTCTTGGACGTTCTCGTGGTCTCGTCGCAGATGATCTTTGATGTACTGCCAGTGATGGTAGTTGCTGATGTTGCATTCTAACGACATGGCCAAACCACTTGATCTTCTGTCTTTCAATAAATGTGGCACAAGGTGTTGATTCCACAGTGTCTGATAATAGCATTTCTTACTCGGTCTCGGATTGTTAAGTTGGCAGCTCTACTCAAGCATCTCATTTCGCAGGTGTTGATTTTGCGAATGTGTAATTTGGATAAAGTCTAGGTTTGAGATTTTTAGCATAGGGTTGGTGTGAATATGTTGTTTATTATCTGTCGTTTTGCGGAAATTGGGTATGTTTGGATGCTTCAGTTTGGGCCTGGCGATCTGCTAACTTGCATTACTTCGATTTTGGCTGTGTTTATACTCATAGTGTATTTGCTGCAGGTTGAACTCAGATTAGAAATATGATTTTGTAGTCTGCCTTCATCGCTGTAAAACAGGCACTGATTGTCTGCAAATAGAAGTTCATTTATTTCCTGTGGGTCAGTTGTTTCATCTGGAGTAAAGAGGTCTAAATTATCTGAATCTGTTGTGTCGAGAAATTCTGCTCATGTAGGTATTGAATAGCAGTGGAGAGAGCACACATCCCTGCCTCACTCCTGTATTGACTGTGAACATATCTGATATACCTTATTGTGTTCTTACTGCACTTTGGCTCGAGTGGTACATGGCTATGATGTTTTCTAGCAGTTGCCCTTGTATCCCATAGTCTTCAAAGATGGTCCATAATTTGTATCAGTCTACTCTATCGAAAGCCTTTTCCTGATCTACAAACACAATATTCTGCTGGTCACTATATTCGATAGTTTTTTCACATATTTGTCAAAGTGTAAATAATGCATCAGTGCAACTTTTACCTTTCCGAAAATCGTAATGTGCTTTGCTTAACTTTTGTTCAACTATTGGTCTAGCTCTTTGTTCCAATAGTTTTGCATACATTTTCCCTATATGGCTCAGGAGTGATATACCTCTGTATGTTTCGCACTCTATAATATTGCCTTTCTTTTTCCATATTGGTACTATTATTGACTGTTGCCAATCATATGGGACTTTTCTTTCTTCCCATGCTATATTAAAACGTCTTGTTAGCCATTTAACTCATTTTTCCCCAGAGCCTGAATAGCTTCTGTGGTTATTCCATCTGGACCTGGTGATTTGTTTTTAGGACTTTTCTGTATAACTGCTTTGACTTCTGCAGGTATGAAATTTGGTTCTTGCTGTCCATGGCATTTAGGCACAAAAGTGAGGTTTTATATGTTATGTGTGAGGTTAAGTAGTTCTTGAAAGTATTCTGCCCACCTTGCTAGTCTTTATTGTGGATTAAATATCGGTATGCCTCTTTTTTTGTTAATGATGGTGGTTGGGTTTTAGCATGCATCTCTGTTTCTCATTGTGGAGACACGTTTATAAAATTCTCTTGGGCAGTCTTTGTTAAGGGTCGCCATCTGTTCACCGTATATTCTCCAGGATTCATCTTTAGATGCTCTAATTGTTCGTTTGACATTACGTCGTGCTATTCTATAAGTACTAAAGTCCTGTTCAGATTTAGTTGTGATCCAATTTTTGAATGCTACCTTCTTTTTGGATATGCTATCTTTATCTTCGTTGTTCCACCAGGCTGTTCTTAATATTTTGTTCTGCCCTACTTTCTTTGTTCCACATTTATTCTCCAGTGTGTCGAGAATGGCAGCCTTGAATCATGTCCATTCCTTATCTACGCTTGAGTGGTCATCAGGGATGTTCTTATGTAGGTTTTTGATTTCTTGATTGAATTCGTCTTTAACCGTATTTTCCTGAAGCCACCTATAATTGATAACATGTGTTGTTACCTTTTTGTTTCTTATTTTCGTGTGTGGTGAAATCTTTTTTTATTATGACTGGTTTGTGATCAGTATCAACATCTGTATTTGGGAGTGCTCATGAATCTAATATTAGTCTTCTGTCTGATTTCCTAATTAGAATAAAGTCAATTTGAGATGCTTGGTCTATGTCATTCCATTTATACCAGGTTTTGGTGTGGCTACGACGATGTTGAAAAAAAGAATGTGCTATTATTACTTCATGTTCGGAGCATATGTTGAGTAGATGGTGACCATGCAATCATCCCACGGTGTTCTTTGTGTGCCTATTCGTCCGTTAAAATCACCCATCACAACGAGTTCATCTGTCTCCTTGACATTATTTAGCGGGTCTGCAAGTTTATCAAAATATTCGTCTTTGTCTTCGTCGCTGTAAGTGTCGTTACATGGGGCGTATGTTTGTATAAAAGTTGTTGTTCTATTTCCTTCTTTGATCTGTACAAGTATTATCCTTTCAGATATAAATTTAGTGTTGATAATGGCTTTTGCTTTGTCTGGATGAAACAAAAAACCCACTCCATGTTTAGCTGTAGCTCGCTGATCGACGCCACTCCATATAAGAACGTAACCTTCATGTGTTCGTTTCGTGTTATGCCCTATTTTCCTAGTGTATGCGAGTCCAAATAATTGAATATTTGATTTATTCATAAACTCTACGAGAGCTGGTTCCTTATATCCTAGACCAGTAACATTCCAAGTCGCGAAAATCTCCTTTCTATTTGAAGTATTTCGAAATTTAGCAGTTGTTGTCTTTATTTGCTTGTTGTTGTTCGGCTACGGTGTGTCGTTTCCGGCGTGGACGCTGATAGAGTTGCGTTTTTCTGTCAATTTCCTCCATAATTCTCGAGCAATAGTTCTTGAACAAATAAATTCCCTACCGGTTTGCTGCACCTGTCGTAGGTTCATCCTTATTTGAACAAATTCATCTTACGAAACACGCGCAGAACACATAATTAATCTCTGAATCAAGCGACGCGGTTTACACCGCCATCTTGAACCCAACATCAAACTTCTTTTACAGAAGTGAAATCTCCAGGAACTAGATGTGGATTTTCTGCTCGGACGTCTATTAAATAAAAAGTTGCTGACAAAATTATAAGACAGTATGAGCTAGTGAATTGCAATGTTGGCGAGAACTTTAATGCAGACAGCGGGATATTCACAGCTCCGGTTGATAGACTCTACGTGGCATCTATTTCATTATTTCTTTCGGAAAACGAGCATCTGAGCTTTCTTGTCCAATACAAACAAAGTCTGGATCAAGATTCAGCTACTCCTGTGTGTTGGAGTTAAGCTGTGTCGAAAAACACAACCCCTTGTGATATGGATGTTGTTGACATGAAAGCTGGTGAAGTGTTGTTTTCACGTGTGTACCAAACGGAGAAGAATAAGTATGCCAAATGGGTTTCCATTTCGTGTTTTCTGCTGGGAGATTCTATGAATGTGTCTGTGTCTGGTCTATACAAACATGTGTCTGGTCTATACAAACATGTGTCTGGTCTATACAAACATGTGTCTGGTCTATACAAACATGTGTCTGGTCTATACAAACATGTGTCTGGTGTATACAAACATGTGTCTGGTGTATACAAACATGTGTCTGGTGTATACAAACATGTGTCTGGTGTATACAAACATGTGTCTGGTCTATACAAACGTGTGTCTGGTCTATACAAGCGTGTGTCTGGTCTATACAAACGTGTGTCTGGTCTATACAAACATGTGTCTGGTCTATACAAACATGTGTCTGGTCTATACAAACATGTGTCTGGCCTATACAAACATGTGTCTAGTCTAGCAACGCTATGTGCGTTAAAGCGTGTAATAGAGGCCTTGTTTATATGGCTTAGTAAAATGAAAAAGTAAAGTCTCCCTGGCTTAGGGGTTTACGTCTTTCTCCGTAACCCCGTATATTCTCTTGAGTAACGTAACCTGCGCGAGAATCGGTAGCTGTTCTCGCCGTGTTGGTAACTCAGGGGTATGTGAGCTGGTCGCTCAGAAATCAATGGCAAACTACTGAGCGTAATCTTGCCTAGTACATCTACAGCATCAGAAAAATGCTGATGTTTGACTGCAACGTCCTGTAAGGGATATGAAAAAAGGACCTTATTTTTGACATAGTAAAGTGAGCCAGTAAAGGACCTTGTTTATATGACATAGTAAAGTGAGCCAGTAAAGGACCTTGTTTATATCGCATAGTAAAGTGAGAAAGTAAAGGAGCCTTGTGCACGCTTTTGGACATTCTGGGCCCGTGGTTCTAGACCCATATTGTTATAGGACAATCGACATTCGGGCATTGAAGTGGTTGTAGACCCATATTGTTATAGGACAATCGACACTCGGGCAGTGATGTGGTTCTAGACCCATATTGTTATAGGACAATCGATATTCGGGCATTGAAGTGGTTCTAGACGCATATTGTTATAGGACAATCGACACTCGGGCAGTGATGTGGTTCTAAATCCATATTGTTATAGGACAATCGACACTCGGGCAGTGATGTGGTTCTAGACCCATATTGTTATAGGACAATCGACACTCGGGCAGTGATGTGGTTCTAGACCCATATTGATGTAAATATTTATTGAATAATTGTTTTAGAGCACACAAGTTCGTTTATATGGATAATTGCATGCCTATACGTTACATTGTTTCATATTTTATTTAGGGAATTAAGCAATTTCTTAACCTATATTGTATATCTAAATACTGATACATTGCAAAATTTCAGATTGCCTATCATCATCATCATTATGATCCCTGCCAGCTGGCGTTAACGTTCATGACTCTCCACAGATCTCTGTGCTTGGTATTTTGGATCAACTCTGGTGATGATAATCCTCCATACAACCATCTCAGTCAATCCAGCATCATTCCTCTTAGTCTGCCTCTGTCTCTTTTCCTACTGATCTTCCCAGTTGTCACGATGTTCTCAATTGCCCCTCTTTTCCTCACATGTCCAAAGAATTCTGTTGGCTTCTGTCTTTCTTATAGTTATATATCATGTTCAACTTTAATCAACCTCCTCCAGACAATCGTTGTTAGTTACTCTGGCAGTCCAAGGTATTCGCAACATTCGTCTCCAGAAGCACATCTCTGTTGCTACTAAGCTCTTCCTAATATATTCATTCACATTTCATATGTACTCGGCTCACGATGATGGTGGAATTCTGCAAGAGGGCGTCTGATTGGTCTGGAACTCTGGGACCCCAGTATATAAGGCCCCGCACAGGTAGAACTGGCCCTTTTTCCGTAGTCCACCACACTGAGTGACGAGGCGCCAATGCCTATTTCTAATGTGTGTTTAGTAGTTAGACCCTGAAGTTTTGCAGTGGAAAAGCCAGAATTCTAGCTTTAGATTTTAGATTTTCCTGGGTGTTTAGTAGACTGGAAGTTTTTGGTGGACTAGAAGTTTTTGATAAATTAGTTTTAGTGGATCAGTTGTTGGTGGATTAGTGTTTGGTAGATTTGTAGCTTTTACTGGATTAGAAGTTTTTGCTACACTTAGGAATTTGGTTTGTTAGGTTAGTGTCTTCGCTGTTTGATGTTTGCTGTATCCTAATTTCTTTGTTGATGCTACATGTCTGTATATTATTGTGAAGTTTAGAAGTTTAATAAACAAATGATGCTTGTGTTACTCTTACTTTGTTGTTTAGTTGATAGAGTTTTATTAGACTCTTGTTATAGTCATTGGTGTTAGAACAACCCTTGGAGTAATTCTTTGTCTGGGATTGGAGAATATTGTTCTAATCCCCTGTCGGCCCACCCTGGACCTTCTTAGACCTTAATTCTTTTCTATTCTTGTTAACCGAGGACGGTGAGAGGTTCTTTCTCTTTATTCATTTTCTTCTTTGGCCCTACGCAGTCAGGGTTTGCGCTCTTCTCCTCACATCACCGTAGCAGAAGTAAGTGGTCCTTGCTTCCTAGTTAGTACCTCTGTTTTCACATAATTGACTATCATACGACAAAACATGTTCTATATAACATTTTAGCTCTTTTTCTTACATTCAATATTATTGATGTAATGTGCCCATATGGATCATACAGAAGAGAAATCCTAACAATGTTTCAAGATGCGAACATGGAAGGAGACAAGCTCATAAACAGCATCATGTCTGGGACACTGAAATACTTTGACCATGTTAAACCTGACAGTGGTTTAGAGAGAACATTCAGAGACTCATACTTCCTGGGAGAAGAGACAGTGGTTTAGAGGGAACAGTCAGAGACTCATACTTCCTGGGAGAAGAGACAGTTGTTTAGAGAGAACATTCAGAGACTCATACTTCCTGGGAGAAGAGACAGTGGTTTAGATAGAACAGTCAGAGACTCATACTTCCTGGGAGAAGAGACAGTGGTTTAGAGAGAACAGACAGAGACTCATACTTCCTGGGAGAAGAGACAGTGGTTTAGAGAGAACAGTCAGAGACTCATATTTCCTGGGAGAAGAGACAGTGGTTTAGAGGGAGCAGTCAGAGACATACTTCCTGGGAGAAGAGACAGTGGTTTAGAGAGAACAGACAGAGACTCATACTTCCTGGGAGAAGAGACAGTGGTTTAGAGAGAACAGTCAGAGACTCATATTTCCTGGGAGAAGAGGCAGTGGTTTAGAGGGAACAGTCAGAGACTCATACTTCCTGGGAGAAGAGACAGTGGTTTAGAGAGAACAGTAAGAGACTCATACTTCCTGGGAGAAGAGGCAGGGGTCGATCAACATGACACTGGACACAGGACATTAAGGACATCATGAGTATGAAAATGTATGAGGCAAAAGAACTAATGATGGAGGTAATGAATCCGATGTTCTGCGAAGGATATCCTAAATATGGTGATGTAAAGAACTAATAAATTCCGCAAATGTTTTGGTGTCTACTGAAGCAGGTGATCAGTTCTATGATTTAATGTTGTCTTTGTGAGGAACTGAACACATTTATTATTTCATGTTGTCTATTCAAAGAACTGATCAATTTTATGATCCCATGTTGCCTATTTAAAGAAATGATCAATTTTATGGTTCTGTCACGAAATTACTAGAGGTCATCGACCCTAATGTTCGGAGGCCAGAGATCGTCGTTCTATACTGCTACAACTTTTTTGTTGTGAGAACTGGGCCCCGATCAAACACGATCGGAACTCTTTGAATACGGAGAGCGGGTCCCCGATCAAACACCGTCAGATCTCTTTGAATACGGTGAGCGGAGTTCCCGAGAGCAACGGGGGAAAAAAAACGATCTCCACGGAAAATTGTCTATATAAAAGGAGATTGTCGGCATGTTTTTGTACAAAGATCTAAAGACAAGAGAAGAGCAGGGGTTACGTGGAAGGGGGAAAAACCAGTGACGTCATACAGGCCAAATTATACGCTGTCTGAAATTAACGTTCTAAATTCAGTGTGCTAAAATGGATTAAACCGGGAGGGAGTGTTTACCTATTCTAGGTCCTATTAAGAAAAGGAAATACAATGTTCAGTGTTGTTTGAAGACAACGGACATTTGTACAAGATGTGCATGTGTATTCCAATTCTGGACGAGAATAGTTTGTAGATGGTAGTAGTGATATAGATTAGAACTCGAGCATAGTAGACTTGCGTGTGTGACCGTAGTATAAGAGTGTCGGCAGCCGTAGGCTGACGAGTGACTTAGGCTATGTCGAGTGATGTGTCATTGCACTCGGTGAACACTGACATGAGAAGATAGTCTACAAGATGGGGACGGGGGGGGGGAGATAAAGGTTAGGTCTATGCTAGGATATTCTAGTATGGGTGTCTACTGGGGTTTCTGTGTTTTTCCTTTGGCTTTTCCTTCTTTTACCTCGTCTAAGATGATGTGATGAACTTCTCTGTCTTATGCCAGAGTTTAGTTCTATGAAAATATAGATGTTACAATCTGAGTACGGCCTTAGGCCTACCCTCACATATAATGAGTCTGAGTCGGGTTGATATCACCTGATGTTATCTCTTCGACAGGTTCTAATTGAAAGTGAAATGACCTACAGTTCTGAGAAGAAGAAAATGGTAATACTCTAGTGCAGTGCTAACTGACATCAAGCTTTGAACCCTGTTTATCAAAGAAGGTCAGACAATTCCTGAGCTGTAGTGATCATAAGAAATGAGTCACTATAAGAGAGACTGATAAAAGAATATAGTTCAAGCAACCAAAGAATTAGTAACCAGAATATACCCTAAGAGGTATAGAAAGGGAAAGACTATAAAGTAAATAACATTTTCCAAGCTTACAGGAATATTTAGTGATTGACCGACAGCAGTATGTCGGCGATATGTTTTGTTGGACAGTGTTTGTGTGCGTTCATACATGGACTATATTAAATACCGATTTATCGGCAGTGTAGAAATAAAGGACACGAACTAACTAAATCACTCAGTAGTGACCAGACTTTTCAAACATTCCAGGATATATTGGAATAATTCAAACTTCTGTCAGAGACACATCATCGGGTGAGCTCCTTCCAGTTCTGTGCTGTTTTGAAGTCGTATGGCCGAAGCATGATGGTAAATGTGATGCTGAGTCTAGACTGTATAGCCCTATCTCACATACACTATAGACTACACCACAGATATCTCTATACACATACACTTTACACACACCTGATATATTTTTCTTCATTAAATATTTTGATTATTGTTTGGAGGACAGAGTTGTGTAGGTATGTTCTGGAGGAATATGAAGAGGGTTATTGTCTTGTGCTAAGAAGAGAGAGGAAGAGAGAGAGAGAGAGAGAGAGAGAGAGAGAGAGAGAGAGAGAGAGAGAGAGAGAGAGATAAAAAGACTGAACGGGGGTGTGTAGACAAAGGTCCGGCAGCAGACCAAAACTGAGAAAAGGGTTTTTAAAAGGTGTGCTTGTTGATTCCACTTTCCCCCAGGGACGACAAGTGACATCTTCCATGTGGTCTATTTAAAAAAAAAGGATCCATTTTATGATTCCATGTTGTCTAATTAAAGAGTTAATTAATTTTATGATTCCATGGTGTCTGTGTGAAGTGCATGTTCAGTTTCATGTGTTCTACACAATGTGTGGTCACCTGTTTCTGACATTGCATCTATAAGAGTACAACATGTTTCTCTGTAGTTTCCCCAGTCAACAACCTGTCTGCTGTAGTTTCACCAGTCAACAACCTGTCTGTTGTAGGTTCCCCAGTCAAAAACCTGTCTGCTGTAGTTTCCACAATCAACAACCTGTCTGTTGTAGTTTCCACAGTCAAAAACCTGTCTGCTGTAGTTTCCCCAGTCAACAACCTGTCGGCTGTAGTTTCCTCAGTCAACAACTTGTCTGTTGTAATTTCCTCAGTCAACAACCTGTCTGCTCTAGTTTCCTCAGTCAACAACTTGTCTGTTGTAATTTCCTCAGTCAACAACCTGTCTGCTCAGTCCTCATTTTCTGACATTCAGTCAAAATGAAGTATTATGCAAGATACTTTTGAAATGCGGGCATTGCTTTCAGTATGCTGTTCTTAAAGTCTGGCACGCATTAAATCCACCTGATATCATTTCTCCCACATTTTTAAATTTTCTGACCTGGTTAAGCATCTATCCTTCTATTGCTATACATGCTTTATCCAATCTCATCTCGATTACTGTTCCATTTTTTTGCGATGGTTGCCCTAAATCTAATTTGAAACGACTATGTTCTCTACAAAACCGCGCTAAACGTCTCGTTTCTGTCATAAAGCACGTTGAAAGTAATAATTTATACAGTCATCTAAGACTTCTACCACTTCGAAAGCGCCTCCTTTTTAACAAAGCCAAATTAGTGAATAGAATTATATCTCAAAATACCCCAGAGTATATTCCACCGCCGATTCAATCTAAAGCAGTGAACAGCAAGTGCCTAAATTTGTTACATGTCCCAAAGCCTAGATTGGACCTATACAAAACATGTTTCACCTATTCTGGTGCTCACTTATGGAATGATCTTCCTCCAGATCTGAAAACTCCAATCCCTACACATTTAACCGAAAACTCTTTCAATACTTAATCCATACCGACTATATGCCACCATAATTCATTTGCTGGTATAATTGTTCATTATAATTTTTTAACTATAACTGTTCACTATATACATGTGTGTGCGTGTGGGAGAGTGAGTGAGAGAGAGAGAGAGAGAGAGAGAGAGAGAGAGAGAGGGTGTCAGAGGGAGTGAGAGAGAGAATGTGTGTGTGTGTGTGCGCACGTGCATGCCTGTGTATAGGAGAGAGTGATTGAGTGAGAAATGGTGAGGGAATGTGTCAGTGCATACATGCGTACGGAGCATGTATGCACTGACACATTCCCTCACCGGAAATCTGGTGATCGAGTGAGATGGCAAATCAAGATCTACCGCGTTTATCGGCATGGAAATGATGGATGGATGGAGACGTAGGCAGTCAACATTTTTTTTGGCACGTTATGAAAAGAGATAACTAGAGAACTTGGTGACACTTGGCAGGGGGAAAAGAACAAGGGCAAGGCAGAGAAGTAACTATGTGGATGGCTTGACCACGTGGCATGGTCGAGACACGAACATAGTGCTCATCCACCACTCTGGTGATCGTGTAAGATGGCGAAAAATGACCGCCCAAGGGTAACGTCATGGCACGTGGTGATGATGATATCATATTGAACACACACACACACACACGAACACACACACACACGAATATACACACACATACACGCGCGAATACACACACATACACACACACACGACATATAGACAAACATAAAAGATAGAGACAGAAATGAATCATATGGAGGACATGGAGGGAGCTGTAGGAGACAGCAAAATATCAGACGGCCAGGTATGGGTAGTTTTATGGTCTGTGCTCCAATGGAGGATAAAGGGCAGAAGATAAAGTTGTTTCATCATGCTCTCTTATATACCTTGAACAAAATGTAACAACTGGATAGATGAATGGATACAGTTGTTTCAATATGCCCTCTTATATATCTTGAACAAAATGTAACGACTGGATAGATGAATGAATAAAGATGTTTCATCATCGTCTTCATGTTCACCTCTTCTTATATACCTTGAACATAATGTAACAACCGGATAGATGAATGGATACAGTTGTTTCAATATGCCCTCTTATATATCTTGAACAAAATGTAACGACTGGATAGATGAATGAATAAAGATGTTTCATCATCGTCTTCATGTTCACCTCTTCTTATATACCTTGAACATAATGTAACAACCGGATAGATGAATGAATAAAGATGTTTCATCATGCTCTCTTTTATACCTTGAACATAATGTAATAACTGGAAAGGTTAATGAGAAAAGAGGTGAAGGAAGACATATTTGGATGTTTCTTGATGACCTTTTATCAAAGCATGGGAAAATAGTTGCGAAATGTGGAGAAGTATTTTCACTCATACCCAAGCCGCCTGGCAAGTCAATTGATGACTATGTTGATGATGATAGTTAGCATTAATATAGTTAACCATTGTAGTTTTGTTTTTAACCAGAGATTGAAAGGAGGAGAACACTTGCGTTGATTCTTTTCATCATCATCATCATCTTCATCATCATCATCATCATCATCATCATGATCATCATCATCTTCCACTTCTGCTTGTCAAGCGTCGGGGGGAGGATTAATTTGCGTTCCAGCGCCGGTGGACGGCACTGGATAGCGTCATTCCGTGTGGTTGTACAATGTCTCTGATGTCGTCAATCCATTTTTCTTCTTGGACGTTCTCGTGTTCTCGTCGCAGATGATCTTTGATGTACTGCCAGTGATGGTAGTTGCTGATGTTGCATTCTAACGACATGGCCAAACCACTTGATCTTCTGTCTTTCAATAAATGTGGCACAAGGTGTTGATTCCACAGTGTCTGATAATAGCATTTCTTACTCGGTCTCGGATTGTTAAGTTGGCAGCTCTACTCAAGCATCTCATTTCGCAGGTGTTGATTTTGCGAAGGTGTAATTTGGATAAAGTCTAGGTTTGAGATTTTTGGCATAGGGTTGGTGTGAATATGTTGTTTATTATCTGTCGTTTTGCGGAAATTGGGTATGTTTGGATGCTTCAGTTTGGGCCTGGCGATCTGCTAACTTGCATTACTTCGGTTTTGGCTGTGTTTATACTCATAGTGTATTTGCTGCAGGTTGAACTCAGATTAGAAATATGATTTTGTAGTCTGCCTTCATCGCTGTAAAACAGGCACTGATTGTCTGCAAATAGAAGTTCATTTATTTCCTGTGGGTCAGTTGTTTCATCTGGAGTAAAGAGGTCTAAATTATCTGAATCTGTTGTGTCGAGAAATTCTGCTCATGTAGGTATTGAATAGCAGTGGAGAGAGCACACATCCCTGCCTCACTCCTGTATTGACTGTGAACATATCTGATATACCTTATTGTGTTCTTACTGCACTTTGGCTCGAGTGGTACATGGCTATGATGTTTTCTAGCAGTTGCCCTTGTATCCCATAGTCTTCAAAGATGGTCCATAATTTGTATCAGTCTACTCTATCGAAAGCCTTTTCCTGATCTACAAACACAATATTCTGCTGGTCACTATATTCGATAGTTTTTTCACATATTTGTCAAAGTGTAAATAATGCATCAGTGCAACTTTTACCTTTCCGAAAATCGTAATGTGCTTTGCTTAACTTTTGTTCAACTATTGGTCTAGCTCTTTGTTCCAATAGTTTTGCATACATTTTCCCTATATGGCTCAGGAGTGATATACCTCTGTATGTTTCGCACTCTATAATATTGCCTTTCTTTTTCCATATTGGTACTATTATTGACTGTTGCCAATCATATGGGACTTTTCTTTCTTCCCATGCTATATTAAAACGTCTTGTTAGCCATTTAACTCATTTTTTCCCCAGAGCCTGAATAGCTTCTGTGGTTATTCCATCTGGACCTGGTGATTTGTTTTTAGGACTTTTCTGTATAACTGCTTTGACTTCTGCAGGTATGAAATTTGGTTCTTGCTGTCCATGGCATTTAGGCACAAAAGTGAGGTTTTATATGTTATGTGTGAGGTTAAGTAGTTCTTGAAAGTATTCTGCCCACCTTGCTAGTCTTTATTGTGGATTAAATATCGGTATGCCTCTTTTTTTGTTAATGATGGTGGTTGGGTTTTAGCATGCATCTCTGTTTCTCATTGTGGAGACACGTTTATAAAATTCTCTTGGGCAGTCTTTGTTAAGGGTCGCCATCTGTTCACCGTATATTCTCCAGGATTCATCTTTAGATGCTCTAATTGTTCGTTTGACATTACGTCGTGCTATTCTATAAGTACTAAAGTCCTGTTCAGATTTAGTTGTGATCCAATTTTTGAATGCTACCTTCTTTTTGGATATGCTATCTTTATCTTCGTTGTTCCACCAGGCTGTTCTTAATATTTTGTTCTGCCCTACTTTCTTTGTTCCACATTTATTCTCCAGTGTGTCGAGAATGGCAGCCTTGAATCATGTCCATTCCTTATCTACGCTTGAGTGGTCATCAGGAATGTTCTTATGTAGGTTTTTGATTTCTTGATTGAATTCGTCTTTAACCGTATTTTCCTGAAGCCACCTATAATTGATAACATGTGTTGTTACCTTTTTGTTTCTTATTTTCGTGTGTGGTGAAATCTTTTTTTATTATGACTGGTTTGTGATCAGTATCAACATCTGTATTTGGGAGTGCTCATGAATCTAATATTAGTCTTCTGTCTGATTTCCTAATTAGAATAAAGTCAATTTGAGATGCTTGGTCTATGTCATTCCATTTATACCAGGTTTTGGTGTGGCTACGACGATGTTGAAAAAAAGAATGTGCTATTATTACTTCATGTTCGGAGCATATGTTGAGTAGATGGTGACCATGCAATCATCCCACGGTGTTCTTTGTGTGCCTATTCGTCCGTTAAAATCACCCATCACAACGAGTTCATCTGTCTCCTTGACATTATTTAGCGGGTCTGCAAGTTTATCAAAATATTCGTCTTTGTCTTCGTCGCTGTAAGTGTCGTTACATGGGGCGTATGTTTGTATAAAAGTTGTTGTTCTATTTCCTTCTTTGATCTGTACTAGTATTATCCTTTCAGATATAAATTTAGTGTTGATAATGGCTTTTGCTTTGTCTGGATGAAACAAAAAACCCACTCCATGTTTAGCTGTAGCTCGCTGATCGACGCCACTCCATATAAGAACGTAACCTTCATGTGTTCGTTTCGTGTTATGCCCTATTTTCCTAGTGTATGCGAGTCCAAATAATTGAATATTTGATTTATTCATAAACTCTACGAGAGCTGGTTCCTTATATCCTAGACCAGTAACATTCCAAGTCGCGAAAATCTCCTTTCTATTTGAAGTATTTCGAAATTTAGCAGTTGTTGTCTTTATTTGCTTGTTGTTGTTCGGCTACGGTGTGTCGTTTCCGGCGTGGACGCTGATAGAGTTGCGTTTTTCTGTCAATTTCCTCCATAATTCTCGAGCAATAGTTCTTGAACAAATAAATTCCCTACCGGTTTGCTGCACCTGTCGTAGGTTCATCCTTATTTGAACAAATTCATCTTACGAAACACGCGCAGAACACATAATTAATCTCTGAATCAAGCGACGCGGTTTACACCGCCATCTTGAACCCAACATCAAACTTCTTTTACAGAAGTGAAATCTCCAGGAACTAGATGTGGATTTTCTGCTCGGACGTCTATTAAATAAAAAGTTGCTGACAAAATTATAAGACAGTATGAGCTAGTGAATTGCAATGTTGGCGAGAACTTTAATGCAGACAGCGGGATATTCACAGCTCCGGTTGATAGACTCTACGTGGCATCTATTTCATTATTTCTTTCGGAAAACGAGCATCTCAGCTTTCTTGTCCAATACAAACAAAGTCTGGATCAAGATTCAGCTACTCCTGTGTGTTGGAGTTAAGCTGTGTCGAAAAACACAACCGCTTGTGATATGGATGTTGTTGACATGAAAGCTGGTGAAGTGTTGTTTTCACGTGTGTACCAAACGGAGAAGAATAAGTATGCCAAATGGGTTTCCATTTCGTGTTTTCTGCTGGGAGATTCTATGAATGTGTCTGTGTCTGGTCTATACAAACATGTGTCTGGTCTATACAAACATGTATCTGGTCTATACAAACATGTGTCTGGTCTATACAAACATGTGTCTGGTCTATACAAACATGTGTCTGGTCTATACAAACATGTGTCTGGTCTATACAAACATGTGTCTGGTCTATACAAACATGTGTCTGGTCTATACAAACATGTGTCTGGTCTATACAAACATGTGTCTGGCCTATACAAACATGTGTCTAGTCTAGCAACGCTATGTGCCTTAAAGCGTGTAATAGAGGCCTTGTTTATATGGCTTAGTAAAATGAAAAAGTAAAGTCTCCCTGGCTTAGGGGTTTACGTCTTTCTCCGTAACCCCGTATATTCTCTTGAGTAACGTAACCTGCGCGAGAATCGGTAGCTGTTCTCGCCGTGTTGGTAACTTAGGGGTATGTGAGCTGGTCGCTCAGAAATCAATGGCAAACTACTGAGCGTAATCTTGCCTAGTACATCTACAGCATCAGAAAAATGCTGATGTTTGACTGCAACGTCCTGTAAGGGATATGAAAAAAGGACCTTATTTTTGACATAGTAAAGTGAGCCAGTAAAGGACCTTGTTTATATGACATAGTAAAGTGAGCCAGTAAAGGACCTTGTTTATATCGCATAGTAAAGTGAGAAAGTAAAGGAGCCTTGTGCACGCTTTTGGACATTCTGGGCCCGTGGTTCTAGACCCATATTGTTATAGGACAATCGACATTCGGGCATTGAAGTGGTTGTAGACCCATATTGTTATAGGACAATCGACACTCGGGCAGTGATGTGGTTCTAGACCCATATTGTTATAGGACAATCGACATTCGGGCATTGAAGTGGTTCTAGACGCATATTGTTATAGGACAATCGACACTCGGGCAGTGATGTGGTTCTAAATCCATATTGTTATAGGACAATCGACACTCGGGCAGTGATGTGGTTCTAGACCCATATTGTTATAGGACAATCGACACTCGGGCAGTGATGTGGTTCTAGACCCATATTGATGTAAATATTTATTGAATAATTGTTTTAGAGCACACAAGTTCGTTTATATGGATAATTGCATGCCTATACGTTACATTGTTTCATATTTTATTTAGGGAATTAAGCAATTTCTTAACCTATATTGTATATCTAAATACTGATACATTGCAAAATTTCAGATTGCCTATCATCATCATCATTATGATCCCTGCCAGCTGGCGTTAACGTTCATGACTCTCCACAGATCTCTGTGCTTGGTATTTTGGATCAACTCTGGTGATGATAATCCTCCATACAACCATCTCAGTCAATCCAGCATCATTCCTCTTAGTCTGCCTCTGTCTCTTTTCCTACTGATCTTCCCAGTTGTCACGATGTTCTCAATTGCCCCTCTTTTCCTCACATGTCCAAAGAATTCTGTTGGCTTCTGTCTTTCTTATAGTTATATATCATGTTCAACTTTAATCAACCTCCTCCAGACAATCGTTGTTAGTTACTCTGGCAGTCCAAGATATTCGCAACATTCGTCTCCAGAAGCACATCTCTGTTGCTACTAAGCTCTTCCTAATATATTCATTCACATTTCATATGTACTCGGCTCACGATGATGGTGGAATTCTGCAAGAGGGCGTCTGATTGGTCTGGAACTCTGGGACCCCAGTATATAAGGCCCCGCACAGGTAGAACTGGCCCTTTTTCCGTAGTCCACCACACTGAGTGACGAGGCGCCAATGCCTATTTCTAATGTGTGTTTAGTAGTTAGACCCTGAAGTTTTGCAGTGGAAAAGCCAGAATTCTAGCTTTAGATTTTAGATTTTCCTGGGTGTTTAGTAGACTGGAAGTTTTTGGTGGACTAGAAGTTTTTGATAAATTAGTTTTAGTGGATCAGTTGTTGGTGGATTAGTGTTTGGTAGATTTGTAGCTTTTACTGGATTAGAAGTTTTTGCTACACTTAGGAATTTGGTTTGTTAGGTTAGTGTCTTCGCTGTTTGATGTTTGCTGTATCCTAATTTCTTTGTTGATGCTACATGTCTGTATATTATTGTGAAGTTTAGAAGTTTAATAAACAAATGATGCTTGTGTTACTCTTACTTTGTTGTTTAGTTGATAGAGTTTTATTAGACTCTTGTTATAGTCATTGGTGTTAGAACAACCCTTGGAGTAATTCTTTGTCTGGGATTGGAGAATATTGTTCTAATCCCCTGTCGGCCCACCCTGGACCTTCTTAGACCTTAATTCTTTTCTATTCTTGTTAACCGAGGACGGTGAGAGGTTCTTTCTCTTTATTCATTTTCTTCTTTGGCCCTACGCAGTCAGGGTTTGCGCTCTTCTCCTCACATCACCGTAGCAGAAGTAAGTGGTCCTTGCTTCCTAGTTAGTACCTCTGTTTTCACATAATTGACTATCATACGACAAAACATGTTCTATATAACATTTTAGCTCTTTTTCTTACATTCAATATTATTGATGTAATGTGCCCATATGGATCATACAGAAGAGAAATCCTAACAATGTTTCAAGATGCGAACATGGAAGGAGACAAGCTCATAAACAGCATCATGTCTGGGACACTCAAATACTTTGACCATGTTAAACCTGACAGTGGTTTAGAGAGAACAGTCAGAGACTCATACTTCCTGGGAGAAGAGACAGTGGTTTAGAGAGAACAGTCAGAGATTCATACTTCCTGGGAGAAGAGACAGTTGTTTAGAGAGAACATTCAGAGACTCATACTTCCTGGGAGAAGAGACAGTGGTTTAGATAGAACAGTCAGAGACTCATACTTCCTGGGAGAAGAGACAGTGGTTTAGAGAGAACAGTAAGAGACTCATACTTCCTGGGAGAAGAGGCAGGGGTTGATCAACATGACACTGGACACAGGACATTAAGGACATCATGAGTATGAAAATGTATGAGGCAAAAGAACTAATGATGGAAGTAATGAATCCGATGTTCTGCGAAGGATATCCTAAATATGGTGATGTAAAGAACTAATAAATTCCGCAAATGTTTTGGTGTCTACTGAAGCAGGTGATCAGTTCTATGATTTAATGTTGTCTTTGTGAGGAACTGAACACATTTATTATTTCATGTTGTCTATTCAAAGAACTGATCAATTTTATGATCCCATGTTGCCTATTTAAAGAAATGATCAATTTTATGGTTCTGTCACGAAATTACTAGAGGTCATCGACCCTAATGTTCGAAGGCCAGAGATCGTCGTTCTATACTGCTACAACTTTTTTGTTGTGAGAACTGGGACCCGATCAAACACGATCGGAACTCTTTGAATACGGAGAGCGGGTCCCCGATCAAACACCGTCAGATCTCTTTGAATACAGTGAGCGGAGTTCCCGAGAGCAACGGGGGAAAAAAAACGATCTCCACGGAAAATTGTCTATATAAAAGGAGATTGTCGGCATGTTTTTGTACAAAGATCTAAAGACAAGAGAAGAGCAGGGGTTACGTGGAAGGGGGAAAAACCAGTGACGTCATACAGGCCAAATTATACGCTGTCTGAAATTAACGTTCTAAATTCAGTGTGCTAAAATGGATTAAACCGGGAGGGAGTGTTTACCTATTCTAGGTCCTATTAAGAAAAGGAAATACAATGTTCAGTGTTGTTTGAAGACAACGGACATTTGTACAAGATGTGCATGTGTATTCCAATTCTGGACGAGAATAGTTTGTAGATGGTAGTAGTGATATAGATTAGAACTCGAGCATAGTAGACTTGCGTGTGTGACCGTAGTATAAGAGTGTCGGCAGCCGTAGGCTGACGAGTGACTTAGGCTATGTCGAGTGATGTGTCATTGCACTCGGTGAACACTGACATGAGAAGATAGTCTACAAGATGGGGACGGGGGGGGGGAGATAAAGGTTAGGTCTATGCTAGGATATTCTAGTATGGGTGTCTACTGGGGTTTCTGTGTTTTTCCTTTGGCTTTTCCTTCTTTTACCTCGTCTAAGATGATGTGATGAACTTCTCTGTCTTATGCCAGAGTTTAGTTCTATGAAAATATAGATGTTACAATCTGAGTACGGCCTTAGGCCTACTCTCACATATAATGAGTCTGAGTCGGGTTGATATCACCTGGTGTTATCTCTTCGACAGGTTCTACTTGAAAGTGAAATGACCTACAGTTCTGAGAAGAAGAAAATGGTAATACTCTAGTGCAGTGCTAACTGACATCAAGCTTTGAACCCTGTTTATCAAAGAAGGTCAGACAATTCCTGAGCTGAAGTGTTCATAAGAAATGAGTCACTATAAGAGAGACTGATAAAAGAATATAGTTCAAGCAACCAAAGAATTAGTAACCAGAATATACCCTAAGAGGTATAGAAAGGGAAAGACTATAAAGTAAATAACATTTTCCAAGCTTACAGGAATATTTAGTGATTGACCGACAGCAGTATGTCGGCGATATGTTTTGTTGGACAGTGTTTGTGTGCGTTCATACATGGACTATATTAAATACCGATTTATCGGCAGTGTAGAAATAAAGGACACGAACTAACTAAATCACTCAGTAGTGACCAGACTTTTCAAATATTCCAGGATATATTGGAATAATTCAAACTTCTGTCAGAGACACATCATCGGGTGAGCTCCTTCCAGTTCTGTGCTGTTTTGAAGTCGTATGGCCGAAGCATGATGGTAAATGTGATGCTGAGTCTAGACTGTATAGCCCTATCTCACATACACTATAGACTACACCACAGATATCTCTATACACATACACTTTACACACACCTGATATATTTTTCTTCATTAAATATTTTGATTATTGTTTGGAGGACAGAGTTGTGTAGGTATGTTCTGGAGGAATATGAAGAGGGTTATTGTCTTGTGCTAAGAAGAGAGAGGAAGAGAGAGAGAGAGAGAGAGAGAGAGAGAGAGAGAGAGAGAGAGAGAGAGAGAGAGATAAAAAGACTGAACGGGGGTGTGTAGACAAAGGTCCGGCAGCAGACCAAAACTGAGAAAAGGGTTTTTAAAAGGTGTGCTTGTTGATTCCACTTTCCCCCAGGGACGACAAGTGACATCTTCCATGTGGTCTATTTAAAAAAAAAAGGATCCATTTTATGATTCCATGTTGTCTAATTAAAGAGTTAATTAATTTTATGATTCCATGGTGTCTGTGTGAAGTGCATGTTCAGTTTCATGTGTTCTACACAATGTGTGGTCACCTGTTTCTGACATTGCATCTATAAGAGTACAACATGTTTCTCTGTAGTTTCCCCAGTCAACAACCTGTCTGCTGTAGTTTCACCAGTCAACAACCTGTCTGTTGTAGGTTCCCCAGTCAAAAACCTGTCTGCTGTAGTTTCCACAATCAACAACCTGTCTGTTGTAGTTTCCACAGTCAAAAACCTGTCTGCTGTAGTTTCCCCAGTCAACAACCTGTCGGCTGTAGTTTCCTCAGTCAACAACTTGCCTGTTGTAATTTCCTCAGTCAACAACCTGTCTGCTCTAGTTTCCTCAGTCAACAACTTGTCTGTTGTAATTTCCTCAGTCAACAACCTGTCTGCTCAGTCCTCATTTTCTGACATTCAGTCAAAATGAAGTATTATGCAAGATACTTTTGAAATGCGGGCATTGCTTTCAGTATGCTGTTCTTAAAGTCTGGCACGCATTATATCCACCTGATATCATTTCTCCCACATTTTTAAATTTTCTGACCTGGTTAAGCATCTATCCTTCTATTGCTATACATGCTTTATCCAATCTCATCTCGATTACTGTTCCATTTTTTGCGATGGTTGCCCTAAATCTAATTTGAAACGACTATGTTCTCTACAAAACCGCGCTAAACGTCTCGTTTCTGTCATAAAGCACGTTGAAAGTAATAATTTATACAGTCATCTAAGACTTCTACCACTTCGAAAGCGCCTCCTTTTTAACAACGCCAAATTAGTGAATAGAATTATATCTCAAAATACCCCAGAGTATATTCCACCGCCGATTCAATCTAAAGCACTGAACAACAAGTGCCTAAATTTGTTACATGTCCCAAAGCCTAGATTGGACCTATACAAAACATGTTTCACCTATTCTGGTGCTCACTTATGGAATGATCTTCCTCCAGATCTGAAAACTCCAATGAGTCCCTACACATTTAACCGAAAACTCTTTCAATACTTAATCCATACCGACTATATGCCACCATAATTCATTTGCTGGTATAATTGTTCATTATAAGTTTTTAACTATAACTGTTCACTATATACATGTGTGTGCGTGTGGGAGAGTGAGTGAGAGAGAGAGAGAGAGAGAGAGAGAGAGAGAGAGAGAGAGGGTGTCAGAGGGAGTGAGAGAGAGAATGTGTGTGTGTGTGTGTGTGCGCACGTGCATGCCTGTGTATAGGAGAGAGTGATTGAGTGAGAAATGGTGAGGGAATGTGTCAGTGCATACATGCGTACGTGTATGTGTGAGAGTGAGTGAGGGAGTGTGTGCGTGCGTGCATTCATGCGTATGTGTATGTGTGAGAGTGTGTGCTTGAGAGAGGGAGTGTGTGTATGTGTGTGTGAATCATTGTGTGAGAGAGTAAGTGAGTGAATGAGTGAGGAGTGAATGAGAGAGAGAAAGTGAGAGAGTGAGTGTGTGTGTAAGTGAGTGAGCGTTAGTGTGTGTGTATGTGTGTGTGCGAGTGAGAAAGAGAGAGAGAGAGAGAGAGAGAGAGAGAGAGAGAGATAGTAAAAGAGTGAGTGAGTGAGCTAGGGTAAGAAAGAGTGAGTGAAACATTGAGTGATAGCGTGAGGGTGTGTGTCGGTCTGTGTGTGTGTGTGAGAGAGAGAGAGTTAGAGAGTTAGAGATAAAGTGAATGAAGATGGAGGGTGAGTGAGGGAAATAGTGAGTGAGTGAGAGACAGAGAGTGAGACAGTGGGAGAGTGGATGTGTTTGTGTGTGTGCGTGCGCATGCGTGTGAGTGTGCGTGTATGAAAGAAGAAAGAGTGAGAGAGAGAAAGAGAGAGAGAGAGAGAGAGAGAGAGAGAGAGAGTTGAGCGCAAGCATCTCATGTAACACGCATGTCATGTAACACGCTAATCCATAAGTTAGTGTATTCTCATCTGTCATATTATTAGTTGAATACCATTCGATGTTATCATGTATAATATAAATTTATATACATTACTGTAGCTTGAATTAGAGAGTCAGCGAGTGTGACTGAGAGACAGAATGAGTGAGCGTGAGAGTGAATGTGTGTGTGTGTGTGTGTGTGTGTGTGTGTGTGTGTTTGTGTGTGTGCCTGTCTCTGTGTGTATCTCTGTGTGGGGGAGCATCACTATTTTTTACATCACACACTGTTTATGTACACATTTTTCTCCATGTTTAACATTTTTATGAGACTGCTCGCGACAACTGTCAGTGTATGTGTGTGAGTAAAGTGTGGGAGTTTTGTTCATACTAGTTTCAATGCTCACATGAGGCATTATGTATTTGTCTAGATGTGAGGATATGTGAGTGTGTGTGTGGAGGATGTGTGTGAGTGTGGTGATGAGTGTGTGGGTAGGGTATGCGTTTGGATGGGTTGGATGTGTGGGTGTTAGTGGGTAGTGAGATTTGTGGGTGTTGGTGGGATGTGTGGATGGATGTATGGGGGTGAAAGTAGGGGGTGTGGGAATTGGAGTGGGGGATGTGTGTATGGGACGGGTGAGGGGATGGGTGTATGGGTGGGGAATATGTGTGGGTGGGTGGGGATGTGTGTATGGGACGGGTGAGGGGATGGGTGTATGGGTGGGGAATATGTGTTGGTGGGTGGGGATGTGTGGATGGTTGGGGGAAGTATGTTTGGGTGGCAGGGTGTGTGGGTGGCTGTTGTGTGTGGGTGGATTGGGGATGTAAGGGTGGTTTGGGAGAAGTGTACGGTGTGTGGGTTGGGGATATGTGTAGTGTGTGGGTGTGGTTGTGTGTGTAGTGTGTGCGTAGGGGGTATGTTTGTGGTGGGTGGGTGAGGTGGTGGATAGTGTGTGGTGTGTGGGTGGGGGATGTGTTTGCTGGGTGCGCGGAATGTGTGTATGGGTGGGAGATATGTGTGGGTGAGTAGTGGTTGTGTGGGTGGTTGGAGGAGTATGTGTGTGTGGTGGGGAATGTGTGTGTGGATGGAGGATGCTGGGTGTGGGTGTGTGAGTGGCTGAGGGATGTGTAGGTGGATGAGGGATGTGTAGGTGGATGAGGGATGTGTGTGTGTCGGAGTGGGATGTGTGAGTGGGTGGAGGATATGTGGGTGGGGGTATGTGTGATTAAGAGATTTTTGGTTAGGGGATGGGTAGTTTGAGGTGGTTTTTTGGGGGGAATGGGTGCGTAGTGGAGGATGTGTGGGTGAGTGAGTGTGTGTGTGTTGTTGGTGGATGGGTGGGGAATGTGTGTGTGGGTGGGGAGATTGTGGTGTTTTGGTTTGGGATATGTGTGTGGGTGGGGGATGTGTGTGTGGGTGGGAGATTTGTGTGGTGTGTGGGTTATGATATGTGCGGGGTGGGTGGGTGATGGTATCTGTATGGGTGGGATATTGTGTGGTATGTTGGTGGGGGATATGTGTGTGGTGTGTAGATGGGGGAAGTGTGGTGGTATGTGAGTGTGGGATGTGTGGGTGGGGGATATGTTTGTGTGGTGTGTGGGTTGGCAATATTGTGTTGGTGGGGGTGTGTGTGGTGTGCGGGTGAAGAATATGTGTGTGATGAGGGATGTGGGTTAGGGCATGTGTGGGTGGGTGGAGGATGTATGTATGGGTGATGGGGTGTGTGTGAGTAGATTGGGCATGTATAAGTGGTTAGGGAGATGTGTGTGTGTGTGGGTAGGGAGATGTCAGTTGGTGGGGATTTGTGTGTATGGTTTGGAGATGTGTGAGTGGGTGCGCGATGTGTGGGTTGGTGGGGGATGTGTATGTGGGTGGGGAATATGTGGTCGATGGAGGTGTGGTTGGCGGATGGGTGGTTGGAGGATGGGTGGTTGGAGGTGTGGGTGCGTGGGTAGAGGATGTGTGTGTAGGGGAATGGATGTGTGGGTTAGGATGTGTAGGTGGGTGGGCACGGGATGTGTGGGTTGGTGGGGGATGAATGTGTGGGTGATGAGTGTGTGTGTGGATTTGGGGAACGGTTGAGGGCAGTGGGTGTGGTTGGAGGGATGTGTGGGAGGGGGTGGGTCGGTGGTGGGGTATTATGTGTCCCTGGGTGTGTGTGTGTGTGTGTGTGTGTGTGTGTGTGTGTGTGTGTGAGGGGTGATTTTGGTGTTTGGTGATGTGTGGGTAGGTGGAAGATGTGCCGCATAACATGGTAATTTGCATTGTTTATGTTTACAACATTCATTTCACAATGCTTTTTTTCTTCCTATGTGAATGTATAAAGTACTTGATGAACGAAAGATGAGTGATTGGAAGGGCCGAATGTAAGACGGGCCTGCGTGCCCAATTTGTGACCCTTTTAAAATAAAGTAGATTTGACTTAATTTGATTTGATTTTGCAATATCACATGTTCGTGTTATCTTTATCTTTTATATAACCATGACTGTCAGATTGAGGCCAGATAATTTCTGAGCTACGGTATGACAGTAGTCGGTACTACCTGATTTCTGTTTGCGCCGAATGTTCGGCGGCGCTCACCAAACTCGACCCCCACATTGTGCGAACGACTTTAGAAAGAGAAACACAATTAGGAGGGTACAAGCCTTATCGTAGTGCGAGAACATGCAACACGAAGAGTAAATGGCATCGCTGGGCAGACCAGGCCTAACGTCTTGGTCGGCAACTAGTCTAGAATCGAAGCTCCGACAGACGGATAGTTAAAACAGTGCTTGGCTGACCTGGCAGCTTCTGCAGCTTGTCTTGTTCTGCTTTTATTAGTATACTTTAACCTTGGTAGGACAAGAGAGGGATCATTCTGCAATGGCAACACATGATCTCTACAATCCAGCCCTGGCCTTGCGCTATGGAGAATGTTACATCCATCTCTGGTCTAACCGTCATGGGTTGTAGTTATGCCTTGTGGGTGTCTCTCTCTCTCTCTCTCTCTCTCTCTCTCTCTCTCTCTCTCTCTCTCTCTCTCTCTCTCTCTCTCTCTCTCTCTCTCTCTCTCTCTCTCTCTCTCTTGAACTGTATCACTAATTTTTACGCTACACAATGTATATGTACAATTTTTTCTCACAATTGCGAGAATTCTCACGACAATCGTCAGTGTCTCAACTGTGTGTAAAGTGTGGGAGTTTGTTCTTATTAGTTTCAGTGATCATGTGAGGCATCATGTATGTGTCTAAATGTGAGGATGTGTGTATGGGTGTGTATGTGAGAATATGTGTGTGTGTGTGGGGGGGGGGGTGTGGGGAATGTATGTGTGGAGGAGTTGTGTGTGGGGTGTGTGTTTGGGTTAATGGGTGATATGTGGATGGGTGAAGGGATGTGTAGTCAGTGGTGGATGTATGTGTGTGTGAGGGATATGTGTGTGTATGTGTGTGTGTGTGTGGGGGGGGGATATTTGGGAGGATGGTTGGAAGTATATGGGTGTTGGTGGGTTGGGGGTGGGTGAGTAGGGAATATGTATTTTGGTGGGTGAATGGGTGTGTAGGAGATCGTGTGGGTTGGGGGATGGGTTTAATGGGTGTGGGGAGTGTCTGTGAATGGGATATGTCTGTGTGGGTGGAAGTGTGTGAGTGTGGATGGGGTAAATGTGAGAGGGTGGAGGATGTGTGTGTGGGTGTTGAGGATGTTTGTAGGTGGAGGATGTGTGAGTGGGTGGGGAGATGTGTGGGCGGGGATGTGTATGGGGAATGCATGTGAGGGATGTGTGTGTGGGGGGAATGTATTTATGGGTGGAGTTTTGTGTGGGAGGGGAGATGTGTGAGAGGTGGGGGAGGTGTGGGATGTGTAGGTGATTGAAGGTTATATGTGAGAAAGGGGGATGTGTGTTTGGCTGGGTGGTTGGGATGTGTGTGGGTGGGAGGGTAGATGAGAGATGCATGTGTTGATGGTCGGGTGGGTGATATGTGGGTGTGAGTGGTTGATGGATGAGTACGTGAGTGGGTGAATGTGTGTGAGAGATGAGTGTATGGGTGGGGGAGGTGTGTGTTTGTGGGAAGATATGTGTGAGCGGCGGATATGTGTGGGTGGGGTATATGTGGGTGGTGGTGTGTGTGTGGGTGGGAGGTGTGTGTTTTTGGGTGTTTATGGGTGGGGGAATATGTGTGGGCAGGTGGGGAGATGTGTGTATGGGTGGGGATGTGTGTATACGTGGGGGATGTGTAGTTGAGAGGTGGCGAATATTGGGTGGGTGAGTGGGTGTAGGTTGGCTGATGTGTGTGTGGGTGGGTGGGGAAAATTGTGAGAGTGCGGGATGTGTGTGTGTGGATAGGTGCGGGATGTGTGGGTTGGCGGTGGTACATGTGTGTGGTTTTGTGATGTGTGTATTACTGGGTGGTTGCGGGTGTGTGGGTGGATGGTGGAGAATATGTGGGTTTGTGTGTACATGTCGGTTATGGGATGGGTGGGGGATGTGTGTGTGGGTGAGGAAATGTGTGTGGGTGGGGGATCAGTAGGTGGGTGGCGGCATGTATGTTTGCCTGGGTCTGTATGAATGCGTGGAGGTATGTGTGGGGGGTGTGGTGGGTGGCTGCGGGATGTGAGCGTGGATGGGGGATGTCTCTCACAACATTGCTGTCATGGTCTTATATGTACGAAAGAATGTAAGTGTCGGTATGTAAGCGAGAGTCAGTGTAAGCATAGCTGAGGTAAAGGGCAGTAAGAGACACCACGGCTTGGCTAGTGAACGGTCAGGCAAGAAGCCCGTGAATAGAGCCACGTGACGTGGGAAGGTCAACGAGGAGAGAGCAGTGTGTGTGAGGCAGCGAATAGGGACGGACGTGTGGAGATCTATAGAACGATAGAACGATAGAAGGATAGTGTTTGTGACGGATAGATGGAGATGAACGTTGTGTATTGATATTCGAGGAATGTGCTAACTGTGATATGTGCGGGATGATGTGAAGTTTGATTGTGAATGATCATGCGGGCGACAGTGTAAAGATCGCCATTGTGAGCTAGCGCGTGGCTGTTGGTGGAGAATGATTGTTTGAGCGCGAACTGCGATCATGATGTCAGCTTGTAATATATTGTAATAAATGATTGTTCAGGAGATAGCTCCTGCCAGTTTCTGATTGTATTCATGTGTTATTAGTAGATGTATCGTAGATGTTATAATATGCCTGTCCAAGTCCAGTGGGCTAGACGGAGCCAGTGGTCAGGACGCTGACAGGTATGATGGTGTCAGAAGTACACATGAACCACAGTCCCATGCAAATGGCATAAAAGAACGCTACTTTTGAAAAGAAGAAGAAATCATAATTTTGTATAAATTGGAGATGTATGAACAAAGTTAGAACGAAAATAACATCATTTCTTTCCACAGCAGGTTTCAGTTCTACACAGCGACCGGCGTAACCAGACCAGGTCAGCGGTAACCAGCACGAGAATCACGTTCCTGTACATCAAGCGTTCGAGTAGTCAGCAGATAAAGATAAGTTGATTAATTTTGATTGCTAAATACCCAAATCTGCATTCTTTGATTTGCTTGTATAAATACCATCATTAATAGATTTGAATATTAATTAACAGAAAATGAGTTCAGATGATGAAGACCTTCCAGATCCATCAGATTTGTGGGGCACAAAACATTGCGGAAAGTTGCATGATTATTTCCAGAGTACACAGGCACAGGACAAAACAAATTGTAATAGACAACCTGAGTTAATACGTGATTGGCTACAGAAATTTGAAAAGAAAATGCAAGACTACAAAATCCCAAAAGATTTTTGGTATGATTGGTACTTCAGATACGTACCAATGAAAAATAAAAAACTACAAGAGTTCATACCAAATATGTCAAGTACAGACTATGAATATTGTAAAACAAAAATATTAACACACTATTTCTCTTTCGAGACTCTAAAAGTAGAAGTACAAAAGTTGAAGCCATCCACAGACAAGTCATTCACCCAGTATATAAGTGAATTACAGGAATCTTTCAGAAAACTAATGTTGTTAATTAAATATTCAGACAACAATCAACAAGTAATAAATTTCTTGCTAATAGAAAAACTAAAAGCAACACTACCAGCCGAATGCGGAAAGTATTTAGAAGAACACAAAACAGAACCTATCAAAAACTTACTAGAAAAATGCCGCGAATATTACAACCAAAGTATAACCCTGGTTAAGAACACTCAACAGAAAAGTACTGTGAAAGCAACGGCCTCTGCAGCCACAGATTGTCAAAACAAACCACAGAAAACAAAACCAGTACTATGCAAACATTGTAGCACTCCACATACAGAAAATGGAATATGCGATAAGAATCCCACTTATCAAGAATACCTAAATACTATTATAGCACAAAAACTGGGGAAGGTAAACCATAGGAAATATAGAACAAAATGTCATTTTTGCCTTGCGTATGGCCATAGACGTTTCGAATGTGAAGGTGTAAAAAGAATACAGAAAGCAAAAGCAAATGCAGCCATAAACATTACAACAGACATTTCGGCAAAGAACTTAGAAAAAGTAAACATCACTAAGACGAAAACAAGACCAAACACTGCAAAGTCAGAACAATCTGAGTTTTACCCATCAGACTTTGTACCATATTTCAATAATGTTGTTAACATCACTCAGCCTCATTCCTTATGTAAAGAGAGCAATACTCAACAAGAAAGTAAGGAAATGAACAAAACCTCAAGACTGTCATTAGGAAAACTAACATTCCATGAGGGATACATCAATGACACAGTATGCACATGTGTACGGGACACAGGGTCCTGTCTTATCGGTCTTCGAAAGACCCTAGCTGATCCTAAAGACTACCTAGATGAGTACATCTATTGCAAAACTGTTTCAGGGACAATAGAGAAATATCCTATGGCATGGGCCAATATAAAATCACCTTTCCTATCAGGCAGAGTAACTTGTGCTTTATTAGACAATCCATGCTGTGATTTATTAATTGGAAATGTATTAAATGTGACAGACTACACAGAGTCCAAAACTCAAACAGGTCAAAAAGTTAACACCACAACAAGCACTGCCTTAACTACACCACTCATCATCCAACAACATGATGAACAGACCAAAGTACCACACCATACCAACTTGATTACCATCTCACAACAAGAAAAAACAGAAACTGATGTGTATCATCAAAGAAAAGGTGCAGAAAACAAGCATTTCACAAGAGCGAGGAAAGAGCACAAATCATCATGGTACATACTATACCTCCTGTACTCCCTGTTAACTACACACATGCCCAAGTGCACACAGTGGATGGTTATACTCGCACTACTCAATGTGAATACAAAACAACTGACTTCACTAACAGTTTTATTCACACATCATCATGACGCAACACAGATGATATTACTCATGACAAACCAGCAAACTTTGTTACTTATATCATTACTATTGAACCAAATTTTGTTGTTGCCACTGATAAACTCTATGTCAAATCAACTCAGACACATACTTATGCTGAACAATGTAAATCTTCAGTCGGTGGAATTACTGACAAAAATCAGCAACAAATTACTCTACATATTTTGGAAAATATACACAAATTTCAGAAAAGCATACAAACATGCACGATTACATTTCAAAACTATACATGGTGTATTATTATTATTTGAAGTATTGAATGTATACACACATGTACGAGTGCAGGTTTGGAGATAGCACTCAAAATGATCTCAACATGAAAATTAAAAATCCCCACCCTACGGAAAATTTTAACCATAATCCACTTTATATCCTTAGATCCAGTAACTCCAGAGTTGCCTTGTCTGCTGTATAACTCCAGCGCTATGATACTAGCACACTTCATTGTATAAACCAGCATGAAAGTGTCACCGGCAAAACAGTAAGACTCAACATGTGATTTCAGGCATCAAACAGTAAGATATACCCATATTGACTTTGTTTTCAAACGAGTATCTACAGAATTTACCTTTTGAAATCGACTAACAACGACGACAGCTCCACAAGTACAGACATTCATTTCCGATGATCTGTTAATTAACCAGATGCCATCCTACAAACTATGGCAAAGACAATCACATACAGACGCACCATGGCCACACTCAAAATTAAGGCCACTGAACTTAATTCGTGTTTTATACGTGTGAATTCCAGCAATTTTACAAGAACAGACTTACAAATTGGCCAATCTTGGTGAACAGTCTTAAGCACTATACAGAAGGAAAGACAATATCAGAATATACAGAAGTCAACAGTTGTATCAGAAAGAAGACAGGCCAAAGATTCCATCACGAAACGAACATTGAACACTGTTAATGTAATTCCGTGTGCATAACTTTCACAGGACAGGAACAATTTCCTATACGTGCATAAGGGCATCGACAATGTATATTTTATTGTATATGTATTAACTGTATAACATCCAATGTCTAATTTTAATATTATAATACTTTGTATTTGTTATAATGTAATATGTACATATGAGCGTAAGTATAGTGGCGAATAGAATAAGTGGTAATGCTGAGAATCAACGCCTGGCAGTCCCAATACGCGAGTGTTACCAAACTTGCCTTCGCGTATGGTGGATGGCCCGACGAATGACGCTTAGCAATAGTGGTACAGAATTAACATCATAAGATGGTAACAAGAAAGAAAATACCAGCAGGGTGATGCCAACCAAAGAGAGTAATAAGAAACTCTCCATCACAGTAAACGAGGTGTGCTCAAAAAGGGAAACAACTCACGGTCCGACATAAGATGAGGTAAGGGGGACTATGACATACATGAATTATATTCGAACCATGACCACAACATTGACATAGTGTGCTCATAAAGAATCGATTAGGGTGCATTAAATAGAGACGAGGGGAACCACGTCTGAATAGAGAGAAAATTTAAGAATGCTGTAAGAGGAAGTTGTAGCCTTATTCGAGGCGTAAACCAATGGAGAATCCTTAAACCAGCATAGCCACAATAACTATGAGATGATAATGCACAGAAAATCGATTGAGAAATATGAACAGAATGTAATGTCACGGAGTGTGGGTTGAATAATATAACGAGGTATGACAAGTACACCCAACCATAACATTTGTCAGACCACGACAAAACCTTGAGAGAAACCTCAACACTGAAAAAGAGAGAACAATATTTGAAGTTAATCTCGAAAAAGATCAGAGCGAAAAGGGACGCAAGCGCGTACTTAGTATCATATAATCCCCTGACAAGGTTAGGAAGATGGACCAAGAGTGATAACACCAGAATGTGTCACATTTCCAAGAGAAAGTGCCACATTCGCTGCGGGGGAAGGGGGAGCGTGTCATGGTCTTATATGTACGAAAGAATGTAAGTGCCGGTATGTAAGCGAGAGTCAGTGTAAGCATAGCTGAGGTAAAGGGCAGTAAGAGACACCACGGCTTGGCTAGTGAACGGTCAGGCAAGAAGCCCGTGAATAGAGCCACGTGACGTGGGAAGGTCAACGAGGAGAGAGCAGTGTGTGTGAGGCAGCGAATAGGGACGGACGTGTGGAGATCTATAGAACGATAGAACGATAGAAGGATAGTGTTTGTGACGGATAGATGGAGATGAACGTTGTGTATTGATATTCGAGGAATGTGCTAACTGTGATATGTGCGGGATGATGTGAAGTTTGATTGTGAATGATCATGCGGGCGACAGTGTAAAGATCGCCATTGTGAGCTAGCGCGTGGCTGTTGGTGGAGAATGATTGTTTGAGCGCGAACTGCGATCATGATGTCAGCTTGTAATATATTGTAATAAATGATTGTTCAGGAGATAGCTCCTGCCAGTTTCTGATTGTATTCATGTGTTATTAGTAGATGTATCGTAGATGTTATAATATGCCTGTCCAAGTCCAGTGGGCTTGACGGAGCCAGTGGTCAGGACGTTGACAATTGCAATATGTACTGTTTATGTTTACAACTTTTATTTGACATTGTTTTTCCCCCCATGTGAATGTATCATGCGTAATATGCATTGTTTATGCTTACAAAATCCGTTTGATAATATTTTTCCATCTATGTAAATGTAACATGCACATTTGATGAATGAAAGATGAGTGATTGAAAGGGCCGAATGTAAGACGGCCCTGCGTGCCCAATTTGTTACCCTTTTAAAATAAAGTTCGTTCGTTCGCTCGTTTGTTCGTTCTCTCTCTCTCTCTCTCTCTCTCTCTCTCTCTCTCTCTCTCTCTCTCTATCTCTATCTCTATCTCTATCTCTCTCTCTCTCTCTCTCTCTCTCTCTCTCTCTCTCTATCTCTCTCTCTCTCTGTAGGTGGGGGGTGGGGGTCACAATGTAAGAACTATCGTCTGTCAATGCGACACTATTAGTGAGTGATATAACCATAGTCTCCGTTGTCTTAATACTCAAGGACAGTTCACGTTATGTACTCTCTGGACAACAGGAATCGTGGGTTGGTAGTGAGACAAGGCCTGGATCTCTGAAAAACAAAGACGTGCTTACTGTACTGTAGCCTGAAGCGTGCGTATCAGAAATGAAATTCCTAAATAAAATTTCTAGGAGTTACAGTCTTCAAGATACTTTGTAATTCTGGGAATTCCCTTTCTGATATAGACTTCGATAGTTGCAGTAGATCTTGTCAGACTGGTTTCACAGAGAGCCAAGGCGTGGTCCACTTACTTGTGATATTTGGTGATCTTTCATTTTGGATTCAAGGCCTCCTAAGGTTTTCAGAAGTTTGATTACACATTCAGTTTAAAAATTGACTTAATTAAAGTTAATTAACACATTTGGTTCAAACATTGAGTTAAGAATAAAGTAAAATTCATTTTACACGCATTGGGCCGTATTTGATCAATAGTAGGCCTATCTTGTGGGGGAAAACCATAATTAACAGAAAAAAAAGGAAAAACAGGGAAAAACAGAAGGGGTATGGGGACAACACGCATCCCTGCCGGACCCCTCTTTTTATCTCTTTGGGAAACGTTTAATAATTTCCGTTTCTAATTGACATTCATAGTACAAGTTACTAATAAGTCTGATGTCTTTTCCATCTCATCCTATATCTTGAAGGTACGTAATTAATCGCTCATGTTGTACTCTGTCGAAAGCTTTCTCGTAGTCTATAAAACATATGTATATATTTTTCTGAACTTCTCTATAATTGTCAGTTAACATCATCAAACAGATTATTGCTTCTCTAGTGCCTCTGTTTTCGCGGACAGCAAATTGTTCTTCGGCTATCTTTATGTAATTCTGTGATAGGATCTATGTCCAAGTTCGGTACATATTTGATCATTTCCATGAAATCCTTTTGAATTGTGTTTTATTTTTAGATCATCTATTTATTTACATTTGTTTTTCTGAATCCATTCTTCTATGGCAACCCTGCACATGTGACATATTTCTTTGTCTATTAATGTATTTTCTGAAGTGATCTTTGCTTTTTTTTTTTTTTTTTTGTCGTTTTGCTCAAGATTCCACTGGTAATCAACAATTTCTTTTTCTTATTTTCCTACAGCGGTAAATTGTTATTTGCGAGGTCTTGAATCCTAAAAAAGGTCATCAAGAATCACGGGTCAGTGGTCCACGGCCTGACCCTCTGGAACACAATCCCTTACTAGCCCTACTGCAGCTACAAAAGTCCACATCAAAAAAGGATTTCTCAGAGTTTAAATATAATTCTAGGATTTACTTTCAGGAAATCAATCCCTTTCTGACCGAACTTATGTCTGCAGAATAGCAAGCAAGTCTCATGTCTCAGACCCAGCCGCTGCAGCACTGCCAACCAGCGATTCCTGTTGTCCATCGTTCTTGAATTCAAGGTTTGCTAAAGCTTAGTTACACACTGTGTTTAAACATTGAGTAACATTGACATAATTATAAACATAATTATAATAGTCTCGGATTTGATCATTACGTTTCGATTTCAGTTTGAAGAACTACGCAATTCCGAAGTGTATCAAGATGCCCGTTCTCCATCCCTTTAGCTCGCAGATTGCATCGTAGTTTGTCAGAATTTAACCAAGGTCCAGGTACATTAAATCCATCAAGGGGATGATCGAACTAGCACGCGTTGTATTTTGCATAACACCACCCACCCCATATATATATTCTGTGTGCATTATGTTGGAGTATATTGACAATGAAATATCTAAAACACATTGAGTCTGTTGACAAAGAAATACCTAAAACACAGTGAGTCTGTTGACAATGGAATACCTAAATCACTGAGCAAACATAACCAACTTGGGCCTGATCCCAGCCAGTCTGTGTTTACAGTCCTGTAGTATGAACTTGGCTACAACATTATTTATTCTTAGTGACACACATTTGTGGTAGAGTGGAGACATTGACACATCCTTAGTGACACACATTTTTGGTAGAGTGGAGACATTGACACATTCTTAGTGGCAAACATTTGTGGTAGAGTGGAGAAATTGACTCATTCTTAGTGGCAAACATTTGTGGTAGAGTGGAGAAATTGACTCATTCTTAGTGGCAAACATTTGTGGTAGAGTGGAGAAATTGACTCATTCTTAGTGACACACATTTGTGGTAGAGTGGAGATATTGACTCATTCTTAATGACACACATTTGTGGTAGAGTGGATACATTGACTCATTTTTAGTGACACACATTTGTGGTAGAGTGGAGACATTAACTCATTCTTAGTGACTGTCATTTGTGGTAGAGTGGAGACATTACTCACTCCAGTTGCTATCACTTGTGGTAGACTGCCAAGAACTGTCTTACCGCCTTCTAAATTGTTTTACGTTTCAGTAAACCAGTTTAAAAACTAACTATACTTTGTTGCCATAGTAACCTCTCTATTAAATTGCTGAGATGTTTATTATCCATCTTCCTAGGACTAGACATGTTCATTATCCACTTTCCTAGGACTAGAGAGCTACTCAAGTATTGCCGAAATGGCGTATGCGAAACAAAGGAAACCAACATTCATCTCCATCAAGCTGACATTCTTGAAAGAACAGGGAGACGAACTGATCAGCGCTGTTGGACAATATGTCAGCAGGGTATGTGGTATATATTTCTGATTTAGTGTTATATTTATTATTGTTTTAAAGCAGTCAAACGTCCCGAAATGTTTTCATGATGATTATCATCATCATCATCTTCATCATCATTATCTTCATGATTATCACTATCATTATCATCATTAGCATCCTCATTATCAACAACCTTACCAAATGAAGTATTCGATCATGCTACTGCCCATCCAGCCATCCCAGCCCTAACACATCAACCTGTGCGCTGTTTCTATGCCACGATGGAAACTGGCGGCCCAGTGGTCCTGTGTTTGAATCCCCCTATATGTGTGGATGTCTGTGCCAGGGTACCAGGCAATGATCTGGGAAATAAATGCGGTTATCACATATCAGTTGTCGTTTGTCTTTAAATATATGGGATTGGGACAATATTCTTGTAGGATAGAACATTCTCTTAGAGCGCAGGTCACAGAAATATGCTTGTAGACTAGAAGATTTAACATCAATATGTCTTTTAGACTAGAACATTTAACATCAATATGTCTTGTAGGCTAGAATATTTAACATCAATATGTCTTGTAGGCTAGAATATTTAACATCAATATGTCTTGTAGGCTAGAACATTTAACATCAATATGTCTTGTAGGCTAGAAGATTTAACATCAATATGTCATGTAGACTAGAATATTTAACATCAATATGTCTTGTAGGCTAGAATATTTAACATCAATATGTCTTTTAGACTAGAACATTTAACATCAATATGTCTTGTAGGCTAGAACATTTAACATCAGTACGTCTTGTAGACTAGAACATTTAACATCAATATGTCTTGTAGACTAGAACATTTAACATCAGTACGTCTTGTAGACTAGAACATTTAACATCAGTACGTCTTGTAGACTAGAACATTTAACAGCAATATGTCTTGTAGGCTAGAACATTCCCTTTGAGCACATATTAGATGGATGCAGTGAGTACTTTGATAGTTCCACCGTGGCTATGTCAACGGCTGACATGGATATTTCCCCACGCTACTCACGTCATCCGCCAGCAGCTTAGGTGCTTCAATGTTCCAGCTGGGTTTAATCAAGTTGAATATCTAGACTGCAAAGAGGCGTGGTGACATTGTGGTTAGCCCGCTTAATTACCAATATAATGATACGGTTCAATCCCCAGCGGTGATCAGATCATTCTATTGTTTGCCGATGAGTGCGGCTCTGGGGATCAATCTAGTTTTCATGAAATGAGGATTGGACAATTTTCTGAATTTTCTGGGGTTTGTCTGAAAAAGGAAGCGGCTATAAAGAACACTGACCACCTAACATCATTGTAATGTGACCAAGAATATGAGAACGTCTAGCACTTCAACCCCAATGCATTTCTACAATAGAACTTCAGCACTGTATCCCTTATTGGAGCATAAGTCCTCAACCGCCTCACACTGAGCCATCCCATCTGTTGCTATCTTCTGTAGCTGCCCAAAGTATTCATTTTCTTGTCTACTTCTCGTTTCCGTGAGGGTTCCCTCTTTGTCTTTTGTTCTGTGTGTTCCAGAAAAAGTACTTTCTATATATGCAGTTATCGCGTTTTTCCAGTGTGTATCTATCCGTTGGTTTCTCTGTACCTGTCTGTGAAATAAAGTCGACACACACGCTGGTAGATAGGCTCCCAATCGTCTCCCAAGAACACATGAACTGAGAAAGAAGATGTTGGCCTCACATTCTGTCAACACTCCTCATCCTATAGTCCATGCCATGTGCCTTTGGGGATCATACCTGTCAGGTGTCTCATCATCATTATGTGTCATGCCGCTAAGCGTTGGCGGTCAGGTTTCGCCATTTGATACGATTAATATCGTCATCAGCATCCTCAAGGGCTGGAAGACTGTTTACCAACATCAAGTACCGCCCCCCCCCCTCCGAGTAAAGTGGAGACTAACTCAACAGTTCTTCTGAGCCTTAGTCCAGATGAAACGTCATTTACAAGGGAGTCATGTGTGCAGAATTTCAGAAAGCATCCTTAAATATTAGAATCCTCCATCAAGATGAAAGTGACCACTCACCGCTACTCAAAATGTGCCAGTGAAGATGCTCAACCCTAGTGATGCACGTGAGGTGTCTTACATCAATCAGGTGACCTCCTACCTGAGACACAAGTATATCCACACGTCCTGACGTTACAGACCTTGCTCTCCAGCAATCTCAATGATGATACGATCCAACAAGACTGTTCTCACTTATAATTAGAGGAGCCTGTGACATTTCTAACAGTCACCTTCAACATCTATCCCTTTGTTCTTGAAGGAACATTTTCTAAACTTTAAATTATCTTTGTTATTGTTCTTCTTTGTTAAAGAAGAATCAGCTCATTTCCTTGGGTGTGTAAGAAATAGATCAGAGACAGCATCTTAAGAGTTTGTAGTCGTTTGTCCATTGTCACGTGTGGGATGACGTTCGACAAAACGTGGGACGGAAGTACATCACACTAGAACCCGGAAATAACGGCTGATGACGAAAAACCCACCCGTCCTGTTACGACCGTGCACACTGTATAATATTGCTAAACGCAATGTACATAAGGTGTTTAAGAGTTCTAACACACCAAGGCAAATGTTCTATTTCGCTAATGCTATAAGCAACGTGCCGTCCTCCCTGGTCTAGAGGTTACACGACTTTCTCCGTAATCACGTATACTCTCGTAAGTAACGTGACGTTGCGCGAGAATCGGTAGCGGTTCTCTCCGCGTCGGTAACTTAGGCGTATGTGAGCCGGTCGCTCAGAAAGCAGTGGAAAACTACTGAGCGTAATCTTGCCAAGAAATCAACAATCAGCTGAAAGATGCTGATGTTGACAGCGATGTCCTGTAAAGGATATCCATCCATCATGTGCCATGCCGGTAAGCGTGGGCGGTCATGTTCTGCCATCTCACTCGATCACCAGAGTCGTGGATCAGCTCCGTGTTTCTGTCTCGACCATGCCACAAGACCAAGCCATCCAGGTACTTGCTTCTAGGTCTTCCCCTTGGTCTGTTCCCCTCGATCTTACCAGTCGTCACCAAGTTTTCCAATCCATTTCTTCTCATAACATGCCCAAAAATTTTTGACTGTCTACGTCTAATTTCTCTAATCAATTTACGATCTTCATTTGTTTCTTGAAGAACTTGTTCATTGGTCTTTCTGGCTGTCCATGGTATTCTTTGCATTTTCCTCAGAAACCACATCTCTACAGCCATCAGATGTTTTTCAGCCTGATTGCTCATTGTCCAAGCTTCACATCCATATAAAAGTACAGGTTCTATGTAGCATCTCAACACTCTTGTTCTCGTTTCAATTGACATCTTTTTATTGGTCAGTATGTTTTTCATCTTGCTAAAGGTTACTTTTGCCTTGGCGATTCTTGTTCTAATCTCTTCAAGGCATCTTCCATCAGATGTTATTACTGTTCCGAGATAATTGTACCTATTCACTTGTTGAAGAATATTCCCATTTACTTGTATATTACATTGTGGTATTTCGTTCTTCCTAGTGACGACCATAATCTGTGTCTTTTTACAATTTAATTCTAACCCTAGTTGTTCACTGTGTGTAACAATCGCATCTACTAAATTTTGCAGGTCCTGTTCATTGTCTGCAATCAAGACTGTATCATCTGCATATCTAATGTTATTGATGCATTGTCCCCCGATGTTGATTCCTTCCATATCTTCCATATTTCTGAAAATACGTTCACTGTACAGGGAAAACAGATCTGGAGACATTACACATCCCTGTCTCACACCTCTCTTAATAGGTTGATATTGGCTTACTTCATTATCAACTCTTATGGCAGCTTTTTGTTTCCAATATATGTTTTTTACAAGTCTAAGATCTTTTCCATCAATTTGTAGATCTTCAAGCATCCTTATCATGTTGACATGTCGCACTTTATCAAAAGCCTTTGTGTAGTCAATAAAGCAAAGGTGTAGATCTTTGTTTACTTCTATAGAACGTTCGATTATGGTTCTCAGTATATACACAGCATTTACTGTACCCTTGCCTTCTACAAACCCACATTGTTCTTCTCCTATTTCAGGTTGTATTTTCCTCCTAACTCTTTGCATGATAATTCTTAGCAAAATCTTTGTGATGTGACTCATTATACTAATTGTTCGATGTTGATCACATTCCAAGGCTCCTGATTTCTTTGGGATTGCAATAAATACAGAATTACATAACTCCTGAGGTATATTTCCAGTATCATATATTATATTAAGCAGACTGGTAACTTTATCTATTCCATATTCTTCTAAAGCATTAATCATTTCTGTTGTGATGCTGTCTGAACCGGGGGTCTTGCCAGATTTCATATGGTTAAGAGCATTCTGAACCTCCATCTTCAAAATTGCTGGTCCTTCCTTATTATTTTGAACATTATACTGTTCGTCTCTGTTATCGTCATACAGGTTTTTCACGTAATCTGACCATACATGTAAGATCTGATCTTTTTATATTATGACTCTTCCATCTTTTGTCTTTAGGCAGCCTGCTGATGTACTTGTTCTTTGATTAGTAAGCTCCTGAATTCTTTTGTGCATTAGTTTCACATTGTTACTGTTGTGTTTTTTTTCAATTTCTCTGCAATTTTTCTCAAGCCATGTTTCTTTTGCTTTCTTACATAAGGTTCTCACTTTTCTGTGAATTTCTTCATATTTGGCAGGATTATTTTTGTTCTGTCTTCTTGTTTCCATTAGTTGTAAAATTTCTTCAGTCATCCATGTCTTACGGCCCACTTTCTTTACTTTTGGAATAGTAAAGGATATGCGAACCATTAAAACAAAAAAAAATTAGCAACGTTCTGTACGCATATTTACTACTCTTGAGGTATGCTTCAGTTGTAATATATTACCTCGTGGTGAGTCTTATTCGATACCCTTGTGGTTGTGTTTGATTGGTAGGGAGGAAAGCTGTCCTGTCTAGTAGTTCCTTAATGTGCATAAATCTAGGCATCAAATATGCTCCTTCCTACTCCTTGGGGATACCAAGTCCAGCTACATTTACATTTTTACGAACCATTTCCAGCTGTGCACTTGTGTATCCAGGAACATTCTCTTTAATCGGTCTAAAATAGGCATTTGTGCCCAGTTTGTAGCCGTGTATTGTAAGCACCGGGGATTTGATTCCGCGCCCACTACAACGCCAGTTTCAGCACTAACTTAATTTATCACAAAGTTGGAATTGCTGGCCTGGTTTAGAATCCACTACAGACTGAAAAATTGGTGACAAGGCCTCCACATATTCTAGGTGGTAATAACATGGAGTTGTATGTTGACATCTACAGTTGAAATACTCAGTTCTGTCCTTCGACACTTCTATTAGGTGCCCCTGGGTGATGTGGTCAATTTTAATGTTTTTCTTTTTTTTTAATTTTAATTTTTTTTTTTTTTTTTGCGTCTCTCTGTCTGGGCATCCTTCCATGTTCAGAAACTTGTTTCACGTTGACTGTTCAGTGACTGACCTCTGAGAATGTCTGTACTCTTGCAGATAACCGCAGCGGGAGATTAATGGACACAAGGGGGAGACAACAAGGTGGAATTCCAGGAGTTATGCCACATGATAGACACTGCAACCCTGTTCCTATGTGAAAAATGTCAAGAACTAGCAGGTGAGAACTAGCGTATAAGAACTATTCTTTTTTTTTTTTTTTGCATATCCTTTACACGACATCGCTGTCAACACCAGCATCTTTCAGCTGTATGTTGATTTCCTCTCAAGATAACGCTCAGTAGTTTGCCATTGCTTTCTGAGCGGCCGGCTCACATACCCCGTAAGTTACCGATGCAATTCGAACAACTGCTGATTCTCACCGTCATCACGGTACCGACGAGAGTATACGAGATTACGGAGAAAAGTCATAACCTCTAAGCCACTAAAGGTAAGAAAAAATATGCCAACAAGTAGCAGATATGATCAGTGACAGTTTACTGTCTTGACAGTAGAAGACATTTTACTGACAACGGTCAATGTCTGACAGTGTTAATCGGGGCTTATCAATAACTAAAATGACACGCATGTTGTCTGTGTGAAGAATACGTATGAAAACATATTTGTTTTGTCACACGCACTGCATGTCAGTTGTGAGCTATTGTTATTATGAGATATTCTACATGACTGGCTCAATTACCCATGTTTGTACTAAGTTATTCATTGTGCGTTCATTTAAGAGTGGGATACTGGAACTGTCGTAGTGCCAGGCAGAGAGGTCCTGTATTGGATAGGCTATTATATTATTTGATGTCCTCATGCTCCCTGAGCTAAATACAGACAAATACCATTGCCCTGGGTACGCCAGTTATATAAACCCTACTGGGCAGAAGAGACATGGGCAAGGTCTGCTGGTGAAGGAAGGGGTGAAGCATGTAGTACTTGACTTGAGCCAGTGGAATCACAGTGCAAGAGAGGTCCAGAGTATACAAATGGAGATTGGTGGCTTAAGCCGGAACATCATAACCGTGTACGCCACAGTGGACTGTTTTGTCAGAAAGGAACACTGGGACTGGCTTAAGGAATTGGAGGAATTACCAGGTGATAGGCTACTCATATGTGGAGACTTCAGTGTGAAGAACAGAGAATGGGACAGTAGTAGAGAAAACCGACAAGGAATTGCCCTTGCGGATGCAGTGGTGGAATCCGATGTGGTCTGCATAAATTATGGGAGGCCGACTAGAATGACAATGAGGCTTGGCGATGCAGACACAGCTATTGACTTGGCACTGTCTCCCAGTCATCAGTCCGTGATGTAAAGTGGACTGTTTTAAATTACCATGGGAGTGATCACATGCCGTGTTCAGTCCTGATCTAAAAATCCAGGAAAGTTAAAGTTGGGAGAGCGCGCAAGACCTTCCGGTAGGAGTGGACCGACAGCCTTCTTGGACGCGTCAGACAGGAGGCTTGCAACAGGACTGTTAAAACTCCTTTTTTGAAACCCCCATGGTGGATTCCAGAAGTAGACCATGCTTGGAAAGCAAAGAGATCTGCAGTGAAGCAGCTAAGGAAAAGACACGGCACCAGGGCCTGATGGGGTTAGGTATGGCCACATGAAGACTTTGAGCGATGTAGTCCTGAAGGAGATGACCGACTGCTTTAACCAGAGCATTAGGACAGCATCAGTACCGCAGAATTTGGTACACGGCTATCTCATCCCTCTCCCAAAATGATTCAAGGATCATTCATAGCTTAGCGGCTTTAGAATCATCACCCTTCAAAATACACTTGGGAAGGTGTTAGAGAAGATAGTCGCCGTCAAGCTGCAAGAATTTTTGGAAAGGGGGAAGCTTCTTCAATATGGTCTGGAGAGCTACAGGCCAGGAAAAGATACCTGGTCAAATGCAGCCACTTTTGCCTTTGACGTTTATGAGGGGTTCCAGGGTAGACAGGAAACGATGGCGGCGGTGCTAGATCTCGAGGATGCGTACAATAGAGTTCGATATGATATTTTGATGACCGCACTGATAAAGAAGGGGGTCAATTCCTGGTTGGTGAACTGGATAGCAGCCGTCCTGCACTCTCGTCGGGTTGTTCTCCGTCTGGGTGCATCGACCTCAGAGCCACACATGTTAACCCCGGGACTGCCACAGGGATCTGCAATCTCACCCGTGCTCTTTAACGTGTATACGAGCAGGATTGCAAACCTAGAAGCACCAGGGGTTGGAAGGATACTAACATTTGCAGATGATATTCTTACATATAGGCAGGGGAGAGATAGGGTACAAACAGCCCAGGAGCTACAGGCGACAGTAGACAAAGTGATTGACTGGTGTACTGAAATGAGTGCTGTCATCGACCTGGAAAAGGCGGCTGTTTTGTGGTGTTCTCTGGATAACAGGATTGTGAGTGCTGATGTCCCAAGCTTCACGATAGATGGTAGAAACGTCAACAGAGAGAACTAACTGAAGTATCTGGGAATCACATTTGACAGGAGCCTGTCCTTCAAGGACCATGTGGAAACGGTTGTGACAAGATCTCAAAAGGGACTCAATGCACTTAAAACTATGGCTGCAGTGAACACAGAGCAGAGAATGCTTTTCACACTATACCAGCACTTGATCCTCTCAGTGACAGATTATGGACTAGGACTGCTCACTGTCTCAAAGAGTCAGCTAATTAAGTTAGAGCGCATACAGAACAAAGCTATGCGGGTCATTCTGGGATGCACCAGAGACACCCCAGTAGTGTGTATGCAGTACATCCTTGGTTTGCCAACTGTTGCAGGTAGGCTCAAGGTGATGCAGGCGAAGGCATACCTCAGAGTAGCTGCAGACACAGATCACCCTTTGCATGAGGCGCTGGACGCAGTTAAGGGTCAGCGACTGATACGAGGGAAATCATGGATGGCTCAGGTGGAAGATACGATCAGACAGGTGTGCATCTTGGAGAACATTAGGAGAGGGGAGGAGTGGGTCAGAGTGCCAGCGGAGTAGTCAGACTTGTACAGAGTCATAATCACACTGAGCTGGGAGTGCAGGGAGTGGCCAGCAGGGACTACGGAAGTGGAAATCCAGCAACTAATTCAGGATAATGCTCACTCGGGTGATGTGATTATCTACACAAATGGTTCGGTGTTGAGAGGTAGGAGAAGTGCCTGGAAGTTCAAAGCAAAAGCAAATGGCCTACGTCTGGTACAGGAGAGCCTGGCATATGATATCACAACATCTAGCTTAAGAATGGAGGTTGTGACAACACCGGCCTGGTTCTCGGTGGTTGTCGATATATTTTAATTGGGGTTCGTTATTACCTTCTGTCTTCCCTCTTACTAGATCGACCCCAGGACAGTTCAGGGAAGACACTACCCATATGAAGACTGTTGCTACAAGAAGACACCTAACTGACTATAAGAGAACAACCTTATAAAAAGCGAATCTAGAATCTTTATTGGAGATTCAGACTCTGCCAAACCGACAGACAACAGACGGACTAACAGACATGGAACAGTTAGCTGGGTGAGAGTAGTCTGCTGGACATTCTCATCATCACACTCGACAGAGGTCAATGTCTTTAGTGTCTGTATGTAAACAAGGTGATAAGAGTACTTTCACCTGCACTCGTATGATGCCGCCTGGAACCTTTGGTCTTGAGCCTGGCACGTTCCACCGTCACTTGACACTGGGCTTCAGCACAATATAGCTTCGCAGCAAATAGTCACTCGCCCATAGCCACCAGAAAAGGGTGCCACATCACACAGCAAAGGCTCACAGCACATCGCACAGGTCCACAGCACATAGCACAGGTCCATAGCACATAGCATAGGTCCATAGCACATAGCATAGGTCCACAGTGTCACTTGTTTACCCGGGAGGAATGTGGAATCAACAAGCACATCTTCAACTTTATTCTCTGTTGGGATTATTGACTGACTTATGTCTACACTCCTCCCTTCTGTCTTCCCTTCCATATATCTATTTCTTTCACTCTCTCTGTTATTCCCTCAACACATACTCCGACAACAGTTCCTTTCAACGATAAACAAAAGATTTATTAATAAAAACTATGTCTGGTGTATGTATGGACTTTGTAAGCGTAGTTGATAGTGTATTCTATTGTTGGTGCCAGAATGAACTCTGAATGTCTATCAGCGGTGTTGCTTCTCGCCCATTCATTCTTCAAGATCACAGGACAGCACATCAAACAGGACAGAGCTCACCCTGGATGATCCGTATGCTTGAGTCTGGTGATAAATCCGTTATTGAATGAAACAAAACTGTTCACCACTGATTCACTGTACCGTAATAAAAGTCCCGTAAGTTTATGACTGCGCCCGAGTCTGTTTCATGACGGTAATTATCCAACATCGGAAACAACCACATCGTCACAGTTCTTCCTATTGTCTTTTATTACTAGCAATGTTTTTACTTGTCTATTCTTTCTTCCCTAGGCATACAAGACGTATGGAGTTTTAAGTATCCCTGCTTGCCACAGGTTAACATCTTTTCCTTTTAAGTGTTTTAGTGGTATATTCGTTTGAGCATACAGTGTTCTGTATTTGACGTTACGTTATCACTTCTTCATCTTAAAACATGTCTATGTTCTTTTTGGTTCTAAGTAGGTACTTTATTTGCTCAAGTGTAGTACTCTTCATCTCTTCTCTGATTTCACTAGGAGATTGGAACCTGTGAAGAAGTATAACAGATCCAGTGATAAGCGTCCGCCCCTTACTACTACCTATGCAAGTGTCCTTCTCCAGCCATAATGACAAGGCTTCCGAAGTAAACACCCGCATAAGACATATGAATTCACCAAAGTCTAAACTATCCACTAATAGAAAGCCATGGTAAATGCTATTCACACACATCTATATTCCTATGCTAAAACTATACTCTAATATATTAATACCTTATATATGCATCTATGTTCCTGGAATCGAAATACACTTAGCGAATAACACACTAATATCCCCTCTTCTTTAAACCATTAGGGACGTGTCTTTCTATTCCCACTCAGGAGGCATAGATCATTCAGCCCAGTTTGGAACACACCCTAAACCGAAACTCCATGTTCAGCTATTTATATTGCGTGTCCCATCCTCCGTTGATTGTTTGATCTACAATCAAATTTGTAAATTTGTCGTACCCGTAACATCAAAAGTTCAGTGAAATCACGTATACGTCCGTATACGTCCGGCCGCTCCGTGCTCCGGTCTCCTTCGTCTCTACGATGTTTCCCTGTATTCTCCGAATACCACCCCTTTGATCACCGTCTCCGCTGTTGCGCTGGTCCTCTGTCCATCGCTCGTTTGCACTTCAAAGCATTCTCCGTTCATTTTCCCGTCGGCCGATACTAGCGGGAGTCACTGACCTCGGCGCGTACCTGTATCCTATTTTCATATGTGCCGGTCAATGATCTTTTATTCGTCCTCATCTCAGAATGAAGTACACATTGGTTAACTCTCCTTCTTCCTTGTATTTGTGTTACATCCAATTCTATCTGGGAATCATAAAACTATCATCATTCTGTGACACACAGCACACAGCAAACAGTAATTAGCAGCAGCAAAGGGCAGTCGCCCACCGCCCCTAGTTAACAGCACAGAGGTTCCTGTAAAGCAAGAACAGGCCAGGTGTACATATCCATCACACCCTTGCATGATACTTACTACACCAAACGTCTACACTGACTCCATCGATATCTTGTGGTCAGGCCCTGGAGCTCAGACCACATCGTATGTCTGAACTCCCAGACATATCTCACGGATAGATTAGGTTACAGCTCCTAGTAATCCTAACTTAAGTCCAGTAGCTTTTCAGCGACGCGTCTAATCCCTAGTAAATATTAAATAGGATGACACATTTCCTACCATCTAATACCTAATGGATAGTAGATATAGAGACAGGGTCCCTTCCTGAGGATGGTAACGTTCCATACCTCCTATAAAGATCATCCAGCGTTATGGCCGGGATAATCTTTCTTACTCACAATTTGTCTCATCAAAAATGTAGATAAGCATATCAGGATACCTCAGGCAAGTACTCTATGATACCTCCAAAGTTAATGGAAGATACTCAAGCTACATTGATAACTAACCTGAAATACTGAATTAAAGACCAGACAAACAACTGAAGAGTTTCGTGTTCTTGTGTTTGTCGCTTTTCACCTTTCTTCCTCAGATACCTGGATTTCTGTGGTGTGTGGGTGTATGAATATATAGACACTCATCAAATGAATAAATCCCCTTGGCTTGCCTAGGAACTGTGCCGAATCATCACCCCAACCAATCTGGTTCCGATGATAGAATAGAGGCAATAGAAAGATAGATCCGCATGACAAATTCTTCCTTTCTGAGCAATCGAAGTATAGTCAGACAACACTGATGAGATATCCACGCGATACATGAGTGGGTGTCTCCCCACCGCTATACTGGCCCAAGGTTAAATCCCTCGTAGGTGTGAAAATATCTTTCCCCCTTCAGACTAAGCCCAGTTAAAGAACAACAGGCCTATGTGGCAATATTCACTTCACAGCTTATAGCCTCCTACATAGTTGGGTTTCACCGTAACGAGAAACGTATGTGGTTCTCGCTCGTCACATGAGTGCTTAACAAGTACTGGTTTCAACCACGCCACCAGATGATGATCGAAACGTACTAATATCAATCTCGTCCATTAAGGGAATCAAATGAAAGCTCTGTTCAAGAGGAATTCTTCTGTCAGAACCATAATTCCCTCAAATACCCCATTATTAAGATAGGGCGTCGAATGTATTGTTAATTTGCTTCCACCAGACTGCTCCACTGAACTAGCTCGAAAAATACATTTCGTGGTGTTGTTGAACACTGGCCTCTGCTTAATCCATGTCATAGTACACACACAGGCTTACTACACAGTTAGCATGCCTGGTCGAGACTTAAATAACAGCTGGTGTCCGCTGACCCGAGGTCAACGTGTACATATCGGTCAGAGCCTAGGCTACGACGCAACCGCCCGGCCTGGTCAAGAATTGACTCACAATTAAATTACAAACTTTAGTTAAGCGACGCCAAGTATAAAAGTGTGTTACCTTTAAAGCTTAGCAACAACTATGCAATAGACAGCGACCCGGTAGGTTCATCAAGCTCTGGGCTGTCGGTCCCCTCTGGAGCCCCAAAAGGTACATCATGATACAGCTGGGCAAAGACACGGCCTCTCGTCTCAAGGACAACAATGCCACCACTGTAGATCAATCTCTGCTTCCATAAGAGCTTCACAGATTACAGTTGGCGGACACGGCCGTGAAAGGATAGCTACAACAACACCCTTAGCTGTAGAACATTCTCCGGCTCCCTGTGATGCCACTAATACTACTGGCTATTGAAGCGGCCGCCTTTCTTGATGACTGGCTACCGAATGGCCTCTTCGTGTCAGCTCCGGAAGAATACACTCACCGGAGTCTGCCGAAGAGTTCTGAACATTACCTCACGAAAGTGAAGGCAACTCATCATTCCCCGAGTTTTAGCAGAGTGTGCGATTTACAACAGAAAAGATCTACGCACACTCAAAGAGTTAAGTGATGATTCTCGGGACCCGTGAAGCTCATGACAACCCCGATACATACCATCTCAAGGACCCACAAGACGGTCCTAACTCATTGTAACTCGGAAATCCCCCCTCATCCCCCTTAAAATGTGGCCTAGCCACCGAGACGGGGTGGGACAGAGTGGGTACTGTGTTGTCCCGTCTGAGACCCACGTTAGTTTCGCGACAGACGTGGAGGCGGTCATCACACACACACACTCACACACACACACACACACACACACACACACACACACATCGTGATTGTAACTGACTCAGAAAGCATGCTGAAGAAGCTGAGGACAGCCATGCTTCGTGCAGAGTGGCTTGACTTGCTTCGCTTCGGAGGTCACGGGTGGCAAGCATCGCCTGGATCTTTTCTCCGGGGCATGCCGGTGTGCTGGGGAATGAACAGGTGGACAGACTGGCTGGCTCTGCAAAACTTGGTGGAGTAATGATGCATGATAAGGCACACTTGGTTGCGGCCTTGTGGGAGCACGTGGACGCCTCGGAGAAGCAAATGGATCATCATGGTCTGGCAAGAATGAGGCAGCGAGGAGTGACGAGGGGATCTGACCGACTCTTGATGCTCAGAGGAAAGGCGAGACGGACATATAATCAGATTGCTACTTGTACTATTGGTGTTGGAACTCTTCGCTGGCTGCTGAGGATGGGGACGGAGCGCCTATGGGAATGCCCCGAATGCTGTGATGTCGGTTCCTAGATCAATCAATCAATTTATTAATTTTGCATCATCTAGAATGTTGACACAGGTTCAGCGCGCAGGCAATCTTTGGAATCCCTGCATAAGTCCATACTTTAGTCACCCAGGCAATAAAACAGTAAACATGCTGATTGATACTATCACTATATAAATGAAAGGGCATATATGAGCTTTATGCACCGCCACTATATCCTAAGATCAAAAAGTGAAAGAGCAGATATGCTGGCTGGCACTATCACTATATCCTAGGATAACCAATGAAAGAGCAGTTAGGCTGATACTCCCACTATATCTTGGATCAACCAATGAAAGAGCATGATTGAGATGTGATTGAAGATCTGAGTGGTTAGAAATTAGAAGGACAAGTAGAGGCTGGCCAGGAATTTGAAAAGCAATCGATAGTAGTTCAATTGGAAAGGCTACAATATGCCATTGATTTGGAAATGGTACAGTTAGTCATTGTGTGTGTATGGATTTATTATGGAGGAGATCAGAGGCTGGTATAAGGAACGTTTAGACATACAGGACATGTACATGTGGGTACAGACTTGATCCTCTATCCATATGTAAATGTGTGGCGCAGAAGAAAAGGTGTTCGCCTCTGTCTTGTGCTGACGTGTTTGAATTTAATGTGAGGACTGCAAATTATTTACACACAATAAGAAATAATGCTAGACTCCCCACAAATACTGGTGTAGTGAATCGGACGTCTAACATTCTCTGACAAGGGTGAAAACGCGTGGCTCGTGATAGCTATGCCTCACTAATGGCACATCGTGAGGAGCATGCCGAAAAGGCTACTGCGCAGACAACATTTTGAAATGAGAAAACCTACCCATAAAAGAATAAGTATATGACGTGTGATTCTGGTATACACATGTTTGATTTCTCGCCGGCACTGTGTGCGGAGTTCGAGCACTGTGCTGAGAGACCCATGCTATGATGTATGGGGGACCGGGAAGGGGTGGGGACTGGATCACTTATAGAGATATCCGTGTGTGATGTATGGGACTATACTTGGGAAACTTATGGAGATATCCGTGTCCAAGTACATTGACCCTTGACCCAAATTGTAAATATGATTACTGTTTCTGTGATCGTTGCCAGTAGTGGATTTATTTGTCTGGTTCCTCCATTCTTGGTTAGATCTGACATCACAGTCAATAACAGCTGCATCCTCTACTCCAGCAACATCTGACAGACAGCCAGCAGCACCACTAGCTTCTACAGCGACAACATCCCACAGACAGTCAACGCAGTCTGTTCAACCTGCAGGTTGGTCTCTGATGTTGGAATGATTTATATAATGACACGCCTAGGTCAAGTGCTGAAGGTGGCAAGGCATGGATAACTCCATATACCTGAGGTCCTCTAATTAAAAACTTAAAACTGTGATAGAAATTACAGTAACCATGCCTTGTCTTGTAACCTGCCAATATTGTTATTAAGGATGTCGAAAGTGTTGTGCACGTGACATCACAGTGCAAACGAACACGGTTAAGTTATAAGGACTGTTTATTGATGACCGCATCACTTTTGATGTGCACCAAAAAAGAGCAGCGTTCTTTTATCCGATGTTGATCAGTAAGGGGTGAAACCTATAGAAATTCATCAGCGAATGAAGTTCTCGTATGGTGATATATGCCTGTCAGACCAGCAAGTGTATGATAGAGTAGGAAGTTTCAAAACGGCGTGACATCTGTGACCGTTCCCGACCGGGTCAGGCACACCGAATAGTAACCCCAGAGTCGATTACAGCAGTTGAAGGCCTCGTACAGGAAAACTACCGATTGACTGTGTGTCATATTATCGCACAACAATCAATGTTCAGCACAGCACATCGTCCATAATGTGCTAGAGTACCGCAAAGAGTCTTAAAGGCGGGTGCCAAGTCAGCTAACCCCCGAATTGAAACAACGACGCATTGATGCTTGTCGAAACGTTGCAGTGCTTTAAAGCAGAAGGTCATGGTTCACTATCAAGAATTGTTACTGGAGATGAATCCCGGGTTCGCTAACACGAGTCAGAAACAAAGAGAGCGAGCAAGGAATGGCGCCATCCCTCCTCATCGAAACCAAAGAAGGTTCGCTAGCAGCCATCTGTAGGGAAATTTATGCTGATGCCAACGCGCCTTTAGGGGCCGTGTAATCGGCGTTGGCAGTTATCACAAACGTGCGTATCACAAAACAGTGAAGTAACGTCTGTTTATGAGTTGTAGACTGGCATCATATAACACTTTATTTTCTCAACACTAACTGTCCAGTTTGGCGACATCGGCACTCTGGCCATTAAACATATTACACGTTAGCCCCGAAAAACTAGTTATTATAACAACTACTTACGCCTGCCCCGCTTAACGTGGCCTCAGACTATTACAGGCAGTCAACTGCCCGCAGACTACACAGCTGGACCTAGTGGTCGAATTTTCATGATCGCCGCCTGGTCTACCATTAATCTCTCCAGACGCTCGATGGCTGCACTGTCGGCTTTATTCTCCGTTTTCCGATCTGTCTGTGATGGCGTCCGATCTCCGACTGACTCTCTTTGTTCGTGGGTCCTTCTCCCCCTTCTGATCACGTGGCCTCCACCTTAGTCTTTCATTGGTTACTATCTTCAGCCGTCTACCGGTGTATCCGTTTCCTCTGGCTCCCCGTAATTAATCATCTCTCTTACTGTTTAATTTATCTATGTTACTGATAACCTGCTATTATGTCCAACCGGCTCATGGCAGCTGACTATCTTTTGGGATGAACGAGGTGTTATTTTAAAGCATTACATGGCAGGAGAGAAAACTGTCACTAGTGATACGTATACATCTCTTCTCAGGAATCATATTCGACCTGGAGTCATGTCCAAACGACGTGGACTTTTGAATAAATGTGTCCTACAATGCTCTACCCCATACTGCCCGTGCAACGTTTGAAACCATCGAATATCTCCATAGTCAGTGTGTACCACAGCCCCCGTACTTGCCAGACCTAGCCCCGAGTGATTTCCACCTGTTTGGACAACTAAAAGGGTCGTTTGGAGGACGTTTCAGTCAGATGAAGAGCTACATCAGGTAGTGCATGAGTGATTACACACGCGACCCACAGACATTTTTTCTACAGGAATCCAAGCATTTTATCGGCACCGGAGGATTTGCATTGAACGCAGTGATGACTACATCGAAAAATGATACATTTTTTCTTTAACTTTTCAGAATAGTTTCCCCTAAAAGTAAAACATTTAAGGTTTTCATTTGAATCCCCCACTTATATATTGAGTGTAATTAACAACGAATGCCTGAACGAGGCTAATGAAACTAGAACGTTACACACAACTATTTTTTAAAAAAAAGACACGTTTGGTAATAAATGATCAGGGAGGCATTGGTGACCAATCTGACAATACGAAAGATTAGTGGTGTAAGAGGCAGAGGCAATCAAGACAAATGATGCTGGATGGACTGAGACTGTAGCATGGGGGGATATTATCATCAATGAATTTGAGTCATAGAAACAAGGACCGAGAGAGATGTGGAGGTGCGTTAACTCTGAAGTCATTTGGCAGGGCACATGATGGTGATGACGTCTCAGTAACGTGTGTTGTTGATGGGAGGATTTGAGTGTTATAGTTGTGTCCTTACATTAGCCAGGGAAGAGATCAGTAAAAGACAGAGAGTGCTTGTTTCCTCCTATATTAATTGATAGTACTTAGCTGTATGGTTTGTATAATACTTTTAATTGTGTTTTTACTGTGAGTGAGGGGGTCTTCACTGCTCTTCCTTACGGATCTGTGTACGTATTTTTATATATTGACAGAGATATTACTGTTTCTCTGTACTTTAGAGTGTGTATTGTAATAAGGGACGTAAGTTGTATTCACTTGTGTGTGTGTGTGTGTGTGTGTGTGTGTGTGTGTGTGTGTGTGTGTGTGTGTGTGTGTGTGTGTTTTGCTTTTAAACTTGTGATTACGCATTGTTGAAATGTCTAATAAGTACGAACACTGGCTCAGGAATAATGGGCTCAGAATCGGGCATGTAAACATATGCCATCTATTAAGGAAGCTGCCCGAACTATCACTTATACTTAATCAAAATTTTCACATGTTTGGCGTTAGCGAAAGTCGATTAAATTGTAACATCTCAGATGATGACATCGCTATCAGAGGTTTTAAAACCATTAGAAGAGATCCATATCAGAAACAAGAGACGGGTATTGCAGTTTATATTTCCAACTCGCTTAACGCCCACCGCAGGCTAGATTTTGAAACCTGTGAGATTGAGTGTGTATGGATAGAGGTTAAACTTCAAAATTGCATACCGCTAGTAGTTGGCTATCTTTATCGAAACCCCAGTGCAGGAAATATCTGGTATGAAAAATTCACCACTATGATGGATGTAGTCTTTAGTAATGCTAGGGAAATAATATTGCTAGGTGACTTCAACATAGACGCTAACAAATCAAACAAAACATGGGAAAACATAATAGAGTCATATAACTTCCAACAGTTAGTCAAACTAAATCATCTGCAACACTTATAGATCATATTTATACTACGTGTGCTGACAACATCACAGAATGTACTGTACCTATTAATGCAATGAGCGATCACTACCCAGTATGTTGCACGTGGTCGAAAAGAGGAACCAAAACTCCAAAACATAAACATATAAGTACAAAATATAGAAATTACAAAAATTTCAATCGAGACGTCTTCTTACAAGATATGCTCAACTCATCTCTGGACTATGTTTACCAGCTTCCTGGCCCAGACGATGCTCTGGACCACTGGCTAAAGACCTTTCTAAGTATATTTGATAAGCATGTTCCATTCAAGGAAGTTCGTGTTAAACATCACACAAAGCCCCCGAGGACACACAGTAGGTAGTTGAACTTATGAGAGACCGGGACAGGGCACATAAAAATAGAGATCTAACTATGTACCGTAGTCTGAGAAACAAAGTTCAATATGTTATTCGGAAGGCAAAGAAAAACTATTTTAAGAACTTAATAATAGATAAAACCAACACTAGAGATATATGGAAAGCAATTAATATCTTGACAAACAAACACAAATCATCAAAATCATTGCCATCAAATCAGGTTACATGTGATCAATTCATTAGATACTTTCAGTCCGACATAAACCAACTGAAGGCTGATACCAGATGCGCCTCATGACATATCTTTTTTAATCCTCATTCTGTGAGAACAAATGCTATGGAGATATTCCTCCAACATACCGCTAATGACTACCACTGAAGTATTTACTCATCTCAGTAATCTAAAAAACAATAACTCATCAGGACTAGATGGAATCAGTAATCGGACCCTTCGCCATGCTGCACCGGTGATCTGCAAGTCACTAACTTTTATATATAATCAATGTCTCACCAAAGGTCACTTCCCATCAGCCTTTAAAATCGCTAAAGTGTATTCTCATATAAAAGCTGGTCCTCTAGACGATCGTCTCATGAGTAATTATAGGCTAATTTCCATATTATCCTCATTATCCAAACCGCTAGAAAAACACACCCACAAAACAACACTAGATCACTTAGTTCGCAATAAACTGATAGTTTACAGTCAGTCAGGATTTCGACCAAAATATTCTTGCCATCGGCACTAACAAACATGATAGAAAACTGGCATCAAAATATTAACAACAATACTCTATGTGGAGCGGTGTTTATAGACTTTAGAAAAGCATTCGATATGATAGATCATACTATTCTAATTAAAATACTAGAAACAATGAAAGTAAGCTTTAATATAGTGACATTAATAAAAATAATTTTTATTAGACAGAAAGCAAGTAGTATCACACAATAAAGCTTTTTCTCAAGCCATTACCATTAATATTGGAGTACCTCAGGGGTCTATTCTTGGCCCTCTGTTATTTGCCATTTATATAAATGATCTTCCTTTAAATCTGTCGTCGTCCTGCGATCTATTTGCTGATGACTGCACAGTATATACAAACACTATTGATCGTAATGTGCTAGAATTATCCTTGCAACAGGAAATAAATAGTGTAGTTAACTGGAGTCATGCAAACCGCATACAAATTAACATTGCTACAACAAAGTCTATGTTAATAGGAACCAGGCAAAGACTTCACGCTCTAAACTCGCAGAGAACTCTTCAGCTGCACATTGGCAGCATGCATGTAGAAAGTGTCACCGAGCACAAGGCACTGGGTGTTATCATAGATCAAAATATAACCTTTAACTCACATGTTCATGCTCTAGTTAAACAATAGCCAAAAAAAGTATACCAATTTGCCAAAATTAAAAATTTCCTTAACGAAAACTCAAGAAAGATATTCTATACTTCCCATATACAACCTTGGGTGATCGCCGTTCCGACACCAATCGATTTAAGAATGGTAGCACTCTTACCTTTCAGTCGGTCATGCAGTTTGAAGTATGGGACCTCGTCCAACCTAGGGACTTAATGTCGACGGTCTTTAAACTGTACTTTAACGCTGGACACCATTTCTTCATATCAAACTGCAGCCACACAGAATCTCTCGCCAGCTGGGCCAAATCAACAATTAGTTCCTCCTGTTCCTAGCCAGGTCACCGCGACTGCGCGGCCGGAACAAGAGTTTCTGTACAAATATATCTCGAACCTTCCAGAACACAAGGGCTTAGTCCTCCCCTTCCTTAGGGGTAAAAGATTACTAGGATTATTACCTTTTGACAGCAAAGGTCGCTGTAGGCCGAGAATACAATCAATAACAAAACGCCTATATTCACTACAGAAAAGGGCAGTGCGTTTAATTAATGGTGAAAAGCTTACCGAAATTCTAACCTACATAAACGTCTCCGGTTACTGCCACTCCACAAGCGCCTACTTTTAATAAGGCCAAACTAATTCACAAAATCCTATTTCAAAATGCTCCAAGCTACCTTTGGCCATTGTTTAAATATAACGCTAGACATGGCGAACGACTAAATATACTTCATGTCCCTAAACCTAGAATAGACTTATATAAATCAAGCTTAGCATACTCTGCCGCTCAGTTGTGGAACAATCTTCCACAAGAAATCAAAGACACCATCAATCATTATACATACATTCGCAACCTGTTTGAACACTACCTTAGTACAGACTACATTCCCCCATAAACAATAACACAAAAAGACAATAATGGTAACTTATCTCAAACGACATTCCCTTATGTATGGCACGTTACACCCTCCTTAGGTATTTATAATGCTCATGTTAGACACTGCCTCAGTGAGTCATTTGTTATTGATTATTTTTCATGCGTTTTAATGCTATTGTTCTTTTGTTGTCAAATGTTGCTTCGTAAGTGATGTTGAATGAAAGAATGTATGAAAGGAAATAGAGAAGAAGGGCAGAATGTCAGACGGGCCTGCGTGCCCAATTCTTAAACCTTTGAAAATAAAGACTTTCGTTCGTTCGTTTGTTCCTGTCCACAGAAGTGCTTCCAGTATGGCATCATGGTCTGTAGTCACGTGATTTAAGTGTGTGGTCGGGGCTTTGTGTTATGATTCTAGTCTACAGATTGTGTGCTCGTCCTGGGGTGTAGGCTGCTGATGTCGTCTCTAGGGTTGGGCTGTTACACGTGTGAATACAGAGCTCCTGCAGTTGTCTGTGATGTCCAACGATCTAGCCATTGCTATTTGCAGTCGTTGATGATGTCATGACAATAAAACATTTTCAAATAATATATGTTTGTTTAGATATCATTAGTATGTTGTTTGATGTCATTCACAGATGAAGACCAGCTGAAACCGGTGTTAGCCAAAATGGCAGTCATAGAAGGGGCTTTGTACTCCTTTTGGAGTAGAACAGAAAAAGTCGCTGAACAACAAAGTGGCATTGATCAACAACTGAAGGAATTGTTGTCCAAACTATCAGAGTCGGACAAGAAGCACAGCTCAGCGTTTAAACAAGTCAAACAACAAATCAATGATATCAGTGAAACACAAGATGCAGTAGAGCAAGAGCAGAAGACAAGATTACAAAGTCTGGAGAAACAGCTGCAGAAGATATCTACGGCACAAAACAAGCTGAAAACAGAGATGGAATCTCAGGCAGATCTAGCAGAAAAACTTGTGCATGTACCTAAACTACTGGAGTCTGTGAAAGAAAATATCGATGCATTAGATGATAGAATTGACGGAATCATTGATGAATGCAGAAATAAACATGGGGATATAGAAAATGTAAGACGTGACCTGGCAGGCAAGGTTATGGCTGGCTAGCACTCAGTTTTCATGTCTTATCTGTAGGTCAAGATAAAATGACGTCCATGTTGCAAACAATGGAGACCAGGTTGCATACAATGGAGCCAGGCAGTGAGGGAAATGTGAAAGATGTCCAGAAACAGGTTGAGAAAGGAGAGGTAAATGTGAGTATGAGAAAGTTTTTACATGTATGATTGGCGTTAACCCAGGGAATGAACATTTGCATGTAAGGGGGTGTTCGTTGTTTACATGCAAGGAAGGGCTTGTTATTTACATTCATAAGAGCGTTTGTAGTATACATGCAAGGGAGTGTTTGTTGTTTATATCTAATGAGAGTTTATTTATTAAGGAATCTTTGTTGTTTACATGAAAGGATATTTTGGTCGTTTGCATGCAGAGGGGTGTTTGTTGTTTACAGAAAAGGGAATGTTTGTTATGTATATCTGCAGAAGGTCGCGGTTATGCCTGTGGACAATAGTTACAAGAAGTGCACCACTGAAAACTTTGACTGGACAAATCTTCACTGATAAGAAATAACAGTTGGATAGATGGGTAGAGCCCGTCTCTCAGGTCGAGAGTTAGCAGCTTTCTCCATAACCCCGAATACTCTCGTGGTTGACGTGAGTGCACGTTAATTGGAAGCGGTTCCAGTCGAGCCATTTACTTCTGAGAGTATGGAGCCGGTCGCTCAGAGAGTCGTGGAGTGCCGATGAGCGTAATCTATCCAAGGAATCAACATACATTTGAAAGATGCTGATGTTGACCGCAATATCCTAAAACAGGATGGAAACGCGGGAAAAAAAATAGATGGGTAGAGCACAATTTGGAGCTTTACTCAAGCGAGGCCAAACTAGTGGATGATGACTTCAACGCCATAGAGACTCTACCAACTCTTGACCACCTGGACACACTTCCCACCATACCATAAGTTAAGTGTGCTATTAATGAATTTGCTTGCATCTGTCAAGGATTCAGGTAAGGATGGAATTCCAATAGAGGTTATCAGGAGTGGGCAAGACACACTTACTATACTGATCCACCAGCTAACTGAGCTATGCTGGCGAGAAGGACAAGTCCCACAGGATTTCAAAGATTCAAGCATCATAACACTCTACAAGAACAAGGACGATCGGAGTGATTGTAACTACTATGGGGGTATCTCACTTCTGTGTAGTTTTGGGAAAGTATTTGCCAGATTTGTTCTGCGCAGACTTCAAGTCCTGGGAGATCAAGTCTACCCCGAATAACAGTGCGGCTTCTGACAGAACCGGTCTATCATTGATATGATATTCTCATTGCAAGAAACATGCCGTGAGCAGAATCAACCACTGTTTATTGCCTTCATCGACCTCACAAAGGCATTCGATTTGGTCAGTCGTGAGGGCTGTTCACGGCACTAAAGAAGATTGGCTGCCAACCAATTCTTATGTACATTGTGGACTCATACCACACAGGAATGAAGGGTGTAATCAAGTTTGATGGTGTAACTTTAGAAGAATTTGAAATCAAGAGTGGAGTTAAGCAAAGCTGTGTACTATCTCCCACCCTCTTTGAAAATACTTTTCACTTCAATTGAAATATGCCTTTCGTGATCAGGATGGTGGTTTATACATTCGCACACATTTACACATGCTCAAACGGGGGCCTCTAAAATGCTCAGAGATTGATGGCCAAGACCAAAATTGAGAAGGAACTGACCAGAGAGTTGCTGTTTGCAGATGATGCTTCTCTGTGGAAGATTTACCACGACTACCATCTGCATTCTCCAATGCTTACTCTACATTTGGTTTAACAATTAGCAAAAAGAAGACACAGATTATGTCACAAGGTGCACATGGGGTACCATCAATCTTTATTGACGACGCCGAGCTAGAGATAGTACAACATTTTACATATTTAGGATCAGAGGTAGATAGTAGAGTATCCCTAGATGAGTAAATTAACATCAGGATTGGTAAGGCAGCAACAACAATGAACAGATTAACAAAAAGAGTCTGGGAGAACAGGAAACTTACTGCCAAAACAAAAGTCCTGGTCTATCAAGCGTATGTCCTTTGTACTCTTCTTTATGGTAGTGAAACCTGGACAACTTACTCACACCAAGAGAAACGTTTAAAAAGCTTTCATATGCAGTGTCTGCGAAGAATACTTGGTATTACGCGGCAAGGCAAAATCACATATACTGAAACATTGGAAAGGTCACGTTGTGTGGAGATTTGTTTCATCCTCAGTCTTCGTAGACTTAGATGGGTACGACACATTAAAAGGATAGATGATGGTAGAATACCAAAAAATAATCTTTTTTGGTGAATTACAGATGGGCAAGAGATCTCGGGGTCGGCCTCTACTACGATACAAAGATGTGTGTAAGCGGGACATGATTGATACAGGCATTGATAATGCACACTGAGAGTAGGTCGCCTCCGAACGTATTGCATTGAAGGCAAATATCAGAAACTTAATAAAGACAAAGGAGAAAATGACTGCAGATAGGTCACAAACTGAGCGCGTAAGACGTAAGATGGTGCGTGATGGGGAAAATTACCATGTGTTCACATGCATGTACTGTGGAGGAACATTTACAGCGTGAATTGGTCTGATCAGTCAATCGCATTCGCTACCGCCATAGGGTGTTGATATTATGCAATTTTGAAGCACAATGTAACAAACTATCGTCTGTCAAGACGGCAAGGTGCCAATTAGTACAGTACAGTACTTTAAGTACAGTACAGTATTAAATAACACAAAGTAATGCAGCTTTACAGAACATAGGTACAAAAAATACAGGACGTTACGGCGACTAGTCTTCATCAGCAAATAAATAGATACACAAAACACAACATATAATCACGGAGAAGACTCCCCGGTGACTACATTAATGCATAAGAACAGGATGTGAAGAATGAAAAGATGAAGAAATAAAAATTAGAACAATGAAAATTTGTAAAATATGTTGCTACTTATCTCAGAATCCCAAACTGTGATACTAACATGAATTTCACCTGGATAGTCTTATATAAACACCCGTGAGAGTCTGTGGTGTCGTTAGGGACAAGGGTTCGGTTGGTAACGGTTCAGTGAATATCCAAGGTAAATGAATGAAAGTTGTACATAAAAAAGGTGGAGGAAGGTAACTCGGGAAACGAAGCAATTAAGATGTGATGGTGGTCTGACAGTGAAAACTAGGAAGGAGTGCCCTGGTGGATGTCCGTACAATGCATGAGTGGGTGTCAGTAAAGGTGTTGGCCATAGTGGACGAATGTTGAAAAGCAATGATGTGTGCGCCTAAGTATGATGGTTATATCAACGAAACTCATTTTCTGTGCTCTGTTATGTGTGTTCCAAGGAAATCCTAAAGTCTGGGTGGACTGATATGTGTGAGCGCACATACATCTACACAACTTACCTCAACAAACGTATACATACATATGAATGGGGTATATATGAGAAAGGAGAGAGAGGGAGACGGTGGGCGATCGGTATAGTACCTGTGATATGCCACATGAGATATGTGGAATTATAAGGTCTGAAAATACGAGGCTTCATTCATACTGTTCCGTTGAAACAGGATCATTATGGTTGATTGTTATACCATGTATGTAGGATCAAATCCCCAATTGCATTATGTCATTCGGGTTCTATAAGGTCAGACCACAGCTACTACACATGATATGAGTTAGCACAGCAAAGTAATATTATAATACTGCGTAGTACTCATGCATAAGCCCCAGGTTTTCTTTTACTGTATATGAGTTCATATCCCATAGAGGAAATCATTAAACGGCTTATACCATAGACAGACAGGATGGTGGATATACTGTGGGTGTGTTAACCCCAGGTTCTCTCGTTGCTGTTCATCGTAAGAGATAAAGAACATATAGATGTGTAAGAAAGACAGATCTTCTCTCTCTGATGTTGATCTCTCGATAAGTGTAGTAAGCAAGAAACTGATAATGAGTTTATTATACATATATTTGTATATATTTCTACTTTTTTATATATACACATATATACATATGCATATTCGCATACACACAACAGCATCTCCTGTGTGGTTGCTCTCCTGTTGGGGGATTTTTATTGACCGAGAGGAATGATGATATCTTTATAGATGCACACTATATTTATAACGATAGCCGTGCCAAATGTGGCAAACCGATATACTCCAGGTAACCGCACACGTGTACGGTCATACGGAATCTCCCCAAAAGAGACAGGCTAGACGATAAATATAGTTAGAAGCAGGGAAGTAGTGACAACTGGGACGGTGGGGAAGCTAATGAGGAAAAATATAACAATTTAAATGAAGCTGTGCTGAGTATTGAGGCCTTGTGGTGATAGGCAACCTATCAAGAAGATGTGACGGTTTTCTGTATTTTTGCGATGTCTTTCGTCAAACAAGCATGATTGAATCACAGTAACCTAAACATCGAAACCCCCTGGTTATATGTGTTCTTGACGTGGGTAGAGACCGCCTTAGGAGTGTTGTTACGGATATCCTGCAGGTGTTGGCGGAATCTGTCTCTTAAACGGAGTCCGGTCCTATCAATATACATCATATCACAACGTTTTCAAATAATGGCATAAATGATGTTACGACTCGTGCTAGAAAATTCTTCCATGATGTGAAAACTGCTCTTATGAAATGATACCACTGGGGGTGTGTAGCACATATGTTCAAGTCTTGCAACGGGGTCTTAGGCAAGCCTCTGTACCTAACTGGGATTGTGGAGGTGAAGAACGTTGTACCCTACCATGGACGACATCTTTGAGGAAACGGTCCCGTCTATATGCCACTAAGGGTTTCACCGAGAATACCGTGCTAGTGCTAGGGTCAGCTCGAAGGATACACAGAAGTCAAAAGGACATTTGTAACTGAAACGTTATAAGGATGGTAGGTTAGATAAATTATCGTGTAGTAAAAACCCTTAACGCCTTGACACAGTCGTTGTGGACGCAGAAGTTGAGAGTAAGGAATGACATCTTTACAGGACGAAAGGTGAGAACGGATATGGGGTAGAAAGGCGTGGGATTCTGTCGATTTATAGTAGACCGTCATAGTGAGTCCATTTAGAAACTGTAAGGTCCAAGACAGACGGAAGACGAAGAAATATGAGAAGTGAGTTTGATAGTAAGATGACAATTGGAAAATATCTCAAAAATTGTTCAGAATCCGTTAATGACGTGTTAGTGACACCGGGGCCATCATCAGTGTATCGCCTGTATAGCTGAAGGTCTCTGCCATTATATATATGCAATAGAAAGGAAAACAAAAGAAAGAGTAGTGTCATAGGGGAGGGGGGGGGCACTGGCCGTGGTCGAGGGGGTAGCACATGCGAGAGGGGGCGGTGGTAGCGGCGGGGCGCCAAACCAACGCCCCCAGGGACCACGGCGAACCTGGGGGTACCCCCCCCCCCCCAAAGGCCGTAGTCGAGGAGGTAGCACATGTGAGGGGGGCGGTGGTAGCGGCGGGGCACCAAAACAACGCCCCCCCCCCCCAGGGACCACGACGAACCCCGGGGACACACCTCCCCCTGGGCCCCGGGGCACACGCACGCACGCACACACTCACGCACGAACACACGCATGCACACACGCACGCACGCACACACTCACGCACGAACACACGCATGCACACACGCATGCACACACGCACGCACGCACACACGCACGCACAGCCCCGGGGCGCGCCCGAGAGACCGAGCACATAAAGCTTCACACGGGACTCAAGCTGGTAGACTCCAACTAATTAGAGCCATTAGTTGTGGGAAGGGGGTGACCAAAAAACTGTCGCTATGTCTGGGCTGTGGCTATGATCGGCTACAGGCAGTGAATAGATACTACCAAGTTGTGAAGCCGCGCAGGCAGGAGATTCGGCGCGCAGGCCATGTCACCCCACCTAAACACCCAATTAGAGAGATGCGTCCGAGATGTTGTACCAGACACGGTATTGTGTCCGGGTTTGATTTACTCCCACCCTTTAGGGATATAGATCCTATAGAGGTACTGGAAATCATTTCGACGCTTGGGCAACTTCAACAGCAAGCACGCGAGTATGGGATGCCATACAGCCGGCCGAACAAAGCCACCCTCATCAGAGAACTCGCCGATGCGCGCAATTTTGTTCGTTCGGATCTGCTCAAGCAAGCACCCAAGCGGTACCCAGCGCTGCAAGGGCAGGTCCAAGACGAGGCCCAACGCGCTCGGGAGTGGGAACAACTTTAAGTCGAGACCACAGCAAACCTACAGTGCGCACGCAGGCTACTACGCCCCCAACGAGGGCTAGCCACTGAGCCACCACACAGCGAGCCAGTCATCGACCGCCCCATCCCAAATCCACGCACAACCATCCTGCGCCGTAAGCCAGCCGCCGAGCGCCCAATCCCAAAGCCACGCACATTCATCCTGCGCCGCGAGCCGGCCGCCGAGCCAGCCGCCGAGAGCCCCATCCCAAAGCCACGCACATCCATCCTGCGCCGCGAGCCAGCCGCCGATCGCCCCATCCCAAAGCCACGCATCCTCATCCCACGCCGAGAGCTAGCCGTCGAACGCCCCATCCCACGTACCCTCATCGCCGAGCCAGCCGACGAGTCTGACGTGCCAGGGTCGCTTGAGACGCGCTACATACGCTGGAATGAGCCGTTGGAATATAGAGTTGAACGCGAAGAAGCTTGGGGTTTGATAGACTATCGGGCAACTGTATCCGAATTTCATATATTTCCAGACCCTAGGGGATTCCTCGATCGTATGTTCCCAGACACCAAGGCGCTAATTGAGAAAGCGTTAGAGAGCGATGGCAGCGTCAAAATGTATATCTGCCTACATGCCAGGTATTGGGCTAAAGGAAAAGATGATAAGATTATACGTGTAGACGCCTACCACGGTAGTAGGAACTTCGAGGTATTACATGTTGATTATATTGATGAGGGGCTGGAGCTGGCCAAAGCCAAGATACTTCCCGACGTCGAAAAATTCAAGAAAAAGAGCTCGGGCTGGAACTTTGAGAAGTGCCTGCAGCTAGACCTCCGCCTCTCACGATACCAACCCGTCCGCGGCACTAGTTACTTTGAGACCCCCAAGGTCATCGCTTAAAAGAAATGTGTTGGGAATGTAAAGAACCGCGACAATCGTTGTTTTGAGTGGGCCATTCTCTCAGCCTCTATCCAGCGCCCAATCATGTAGACGAACTGTAACATTATTGAAGCCATCTTGGTGAGCTAAACTTCGAAGGAATCGAGTTTCCAGTACAGCTCACCAGCATCAGCAAATATGAGAGCCAAAACCCCAGTATAGCAGTCAACGTCCTCGGGTGGGATGGTAAACCCACACTATATCGCAAATCCAACCAGAATCATCGACAACATCAAACCTGTCTCATTCTCCTGACTAAGGATTAGAACCGGTATTATCCCTGGGTCAAGAACACCTCGCGCCTACTATACAAAAACAGCCACCATAAAGAGAAGAAGTATCCATGCCTCGGCTGCCTTCATGTATACTCCACACTGCATCTCTTGCATCAGCATGAACCACTCTGTAAAGGTATCAACACCGCGTGGCAAGAGACTGTTATGCCTGAGGAAGGTAGCAACACCATGCAATTCAAGTCCTACCAAAGGCAGATGCGGGCGCCATACATCATATACCCGGACTTTGAGACGATAAATGTTTCTGTACAGGGAGCTGCGATGGATCCAAGCCAGAGCAACACACGTCTACTCACAGAGCAGCCACCATGTGGCTTCGGCTACACCATCGTGCGCTCTGGCGGCCTCACCACAGACCCTGTCATATATCGGGGGAAGGACGCCGCCGACGAGTTCCTTCGTCGTATGGGGCGAGAGCTGGCCACCATCCGTAGTCAGTTGTGCCGGCCAGCTTTGATGGTGCTGGGTGAAAAAGACCTCGCAGATTTCGCCGCAGCCACGACCTGCCACATCTGTGAAGAACCGCTAGGGGAGGATAAGGTGAGAGACCACTGCCACATTACCGGCAAATACCGCGGCGCAGCCCACACCGCCTGCAATCTTAGGGTGCCGGTAGTCTTCCACAATCTAAGAGGATACGATACTCACCTCATCATGCAGGTGGCGGGTAAATTGGACTGGGATAAGAGAACTGTGTACAAGAAGAAAAATGGTGAGTGGCGGAAAGATCAGGTGGATGATGCTAAGATCACCTGCATACCGAACAACATGGGGAAGTACGCCTCATTCACAATTGGGCAATTATAATTCATTGATAGTCTCCAATTCCTGAACAGTTCTCTAGACACCCTGGTTGGGAATCTAAGCGAGCTAACACCATTCTGTTGCAGCAAGCCAACTGTCTTAGAGCATCTTGAACGCAACGGCGATGTAATCTCGATAGGTAGATGCAAGGTGTGCGCTGCCAGCACAATGAAGCGCACCCCATTGCCAATACTGGAGGACAAGTTCAGGGCGACATTAACTCACGGCGGCACACAACTTCTCCTCCGTAAGGGTGTATACCCCTACGAATATTGAACAGCGCCGAGAGATTTGATGAAGACCGCCTACCACCCAAAGAGACTTTTTACAGCAAGCTCATCCGAGAAGGCATGAGTGATGCTGATTACGCTCATGCTCAAAAAGTGTGGCAGGAGCTTGGCTGCAAAACGCTCGGAGACTACCACGACCTATACCTGAAAACTGACATCCTTTTTTGCTGGCCGATGTCTTCGAGACGTTCCGAGACACTTGTGAGCGAGTGTATAGGCTCGACCCAGCCCACTACATCATTGTGCCAGGCCTAGCGTGGCACGCGCTCCTGAAAACGACGAAGGCCTAACTCGAGCTCCAGACCGACGAGGGCATGCACCTCTTCGTTGAGAATGGTCTCCGTGGAGGCGTGGCCATGGTCTCGAAGCGCTTTGCGAAGGCCAACAATCCCATGACTCCAGACTACGCCCCCGAAGCACCGAAAACGCGGATCATGTATCTCGATGCGAATAATATGTACAGTTGGGCGATGATGCAATACCTCCCCACCAGCGGGTTCCAATGGAACAACCCAACCCTCGAGGAGGTACTGAGCACACCAGACGATGTGTCTGAGGGCTGGCTCGTTGAGGTGGATATGAAATACCCAGAGCATCTGCATGAAGCCCACAGCGATTACCTACTGGCGCCAGAAACGATGTCCACCCCAGAGTGGTGGTTGAGTGACTATCTGCATAAGCTCCAGAACGAGTTGGGGGAAAGTTCACGGAGCAAACACAGCCTCGGTCTACAGGATACAAATCCACAGAGCCATCAAGTTCAATCAATCCCTGTGGATGAAGCCATACATAGAAATGAACACAGCTCTACAGGCTCAGGCCAAGTAGGAATTCGAGAAGGACTTCTTCAAACTAATGAACAACGCAGTCTTCGGGAAGAGTATGGAGAACGTCCTCAAACGTATCAATGTCAACCTAGTCCGGGCCACAGAGACCGACCGACTCCGGCGGCTAATAGCCAGCCCCAACTTCGAATCACGCACCATCTTCGGCGGGGGACTGATTGCTGTGCACAGCACCAAGACCAGAGTCCAGCTGAACAAACCAGTCTATTGCGGGCAGGCCATCCTAGACCTGTCCAAGCATCTCGTGTGCAGCTTCTGGTACAAAAAGCTCAAACCATAATACGGCAATAGAGTACAGCTTTGCTACACTGTGTGGGCGGGGATGTGTATGAGGAATGCATGTGGGAGATGTGTGTGTGTGGGGGGGGGGTGTTTATGGGTGAAGCTTTATGTGGGAGGGGAGATGTGTGAGAGGTGGGGGAGGTGTGGGATGTGCAGATGGATGACGGATGTATGTGGGGATGGGGGATGTGTGTTTGGCTGGGTGGTTGAGGTGTGTGTGGGTGGGAGGGTATATGAGAGATGCATGTGTTGATGGGCGTGTGTGTGATGTGTGGGTGTGAGTGGTTGATGGATAAGTACGTGAGTGGGTGGATGTGTGTGAGAGATGAGTGTATGGTTGGGTGATGGGTGTGTTTGTGGGAAGATGTGTGTGAGCGGCGGATGTGTGTTGGTGGGGTATATATGGGTGGTGGGGTGTGTGTGGGTGGGAGGTGTGTGTTTTTGGGTGTCTATGGGTAGGGGCTATGTGTGTGCAGGTGGGGAGATATGTTTGTGGGTATGGATGTGTATAGGTGGAGGATGTGTAGTTGTGAGAAGCAGCATATCTTGACTCTGCTGGTATAAGTTTCCTGCTTACGTAGACGATTGGATGGTCTATATTATCGTAAGTTTGGAGCAACACCCCTGATATAGTAGTGGCATTGGCGTCTGTTCTTAGAATATAGAAAGATCTTTATTAGGGAGGCGTAATATAGGTGTGTTGGAGAAGTGATACTTCAGTTGTGACATTGCATTTTTTAAAGCAGCGCTCTGTACATCAATCTTTGCGTTCGATCTCAAAAGATCAGAAAACATACTAGTGATTTGCGCCAAGTTCGGTATGAACTTATTGTAATAATTCACCAAGCCCAATAGGCTTCTAATGTGCTTCTTAATTGTAGGTCTCGTGAGATTTAAGATCTTGGTCACGATTTTATCATCCGTGCTCAACTGGCCTTTGGATATTTTTGGCCTATAAATTCAATTTCGTCAAAAGCCAACTCAATTTTAGTTCAATGATTTTATTTTGTGAAAAATATGTCTCACACTCTGTGTCTGAGTTACGTTCTTAGTTGTTACATTCCAGTGGAATGAAATGGCAAATTTTGTTTTACATTCAAAATCACACAGAAATGGTGGCAAAATACTCCTTATGAATGATGTTATAAGCAATATTAATAAATGTATCAGTACAAATATGGTTGTTGTTGACTGTAGGTCGTATGTGTACAGTGCTATCAATAAAACATTCGTGAAAATTTATAATAGAAGTGAAATGGAGATGGTTGTATTCCATTTTGGTAAGTTTCCGTTTTGAGTTATGTGTTTCCTGTTATCTCCCCTGAAATGACTGTCATTGTCTGGTGTGTTGACATCTGTGTTTTTCAGACTGTGTTGTCTGCTAGTATAGAACTGTAATGCATCTGCTTTTGGTTCTAAGTCTGATGTTTGGGTTGTCTTGCTCGTATATTGTCTGTCTGTCTCATTGTTTTTGTGTAGAGTAGTCTTACTAGTAGTGCAACTTTCTGTGGGTTTAACAATGTGGTCTTTTACACTTTTGTCTTGAACATCACAATAATTTCCGTGAGGAAAATCTATGTTATGTAACATTCTAAGTTCTGTCGTGTTTTGAGCAGTCGTGTTCCTTGGAGTTCTAGATTTCAATTGCTGTCCTTGAACACTTAATTCTTTATCAGTGGTAGTTTATTTCATTATTGGGTTTCTTTTCAGATGCCTTTTTTCTCAGACATTAATTTCTTTGTGCGTGCAGTATTTTACCTGTGGTAAACAACCTATAATCAGATCTGCACAAGGATTGTCTAGAATAGCACAAGTAAATGTGCCTGTAAGGGAAGGTATACAAATATGAGCTGTAGCTAGTGGATATTTCTCCACATTGACAGAAAATGTTCAGCAATTTACAAACTCCCCTGTGTAGTCTTTTGCACTTGCAAGATCTTTCCTTAGGCCAATTAAAGTTCTCCCGGAATCGATCAAACCCTGACAAGGTTTGTTGTTAACCATACCATTGTGAAAGATTAATTTCCCTCTGGAGGAAGTTACTGCATTGGCGTTTTCCCATGAAAACGGGACAGTATGGCCGCATTCTAATACATCATCCTCATGGAATTATGGCATGTCTGACATTTGTCATAATTTAGTATATCAGTTGCTGCAAGAGCATTATCTACCATACCTTGCTGTTCATACTCACTTTTACTGTCACTAGATGAATCAACTAACACTGCATTGACACTTTTTAACTTATGGCGACCCAGACACCTAGAACTATAATGTCCCAAACTTTTGCAAAAGAAGCATTTAACCGCACGTCAGTAATTATTTCTTTTATTCTGCTGTTTCTTCACCATCATATCTAGGTGGACTGGATACCCAGGATTTGAATCACACATTTGGAATTGAAAATAGGATAATTTGCAACAAGGACATTCTGGTGCATTTGATTTTGGTTTGTCCCTATATTTGAAGGGGTTTTGTGGTTTGGTGTTTGCTGCAGCTTCTATATTATTTTCGTTGTTGATTAACGTAAAAAATTTTCTGTTAGAACAAAAATAAGCTGATCCCTTTTGCTTTAATTGTTCTAGAGATTCAACATTAGGCTGTTGTAACAATTTTCCTAATGGCGTTGGAATTGATGAAATGATTTTGTCCATGATCATTAAATCTCATAGTTTTTCATAGAGTTTATTTACCTTTGCCGCGTTCAGCCACTTATTGTAAATATCCTGAACTTGAGAAACGTAATCAATGAACGTTTGGGTTGGTTTTGGTTTTAATTTTGAAAACTGTACCTGATAGCCTGGTGCATCTAATAAAAAATGTTGCATGATTCGTTGATGTACATAGTCATAATATTTCCTAAGCTCTTGTGGGATTGATTCAATGACTTTTAAGGGCTCTGCTGACAAATTTCGCATGTAGATCATGGCCCAATGTTCTTTTGGAACTTCTTGGTACTTCATTGGATACTCAAAGTTCTCTGACCATGCTGATACAGAATCGCCTTGGCAGAATGGTTTAACTATGCCTTTGTATTTGCTCAACTTGTTTTCTTCTTCCTTACTTTTTAATTTGTTAGTTGCAATAAGCACATGTGACTAAATTGCAAGTTCTTTCATTTTCAACTGGGTTTGAGCCCCTAATTCTTTGAGTTTAGTAGCTTCAGCTAGTTCTAACTGTTTATTTTTAGCTTCAATTTCTGCTAATTCTTTCTTATGTAAGCGTTCTTGTACTCTTTCTTCTCTCTCTATAGCAGCCTTCTCTCTTTCTGCAGCAGCAATTTTGTAAGCGTGTTCTTTATATTCTCTTTTTGCCCACTCTTCTAATTTGTCCCCAGTATAACCTAAATCTTTCCCTGCCTCAATGGACTCTTTTAAAGTTGACATTATTATACACAATGAATGTACAATAATGATACAATGTACAAATCAATTTCAAATAATTTCAGATGTCAATATACAGCAATCAAAAAATAGAGCGCTGCTTTAAGCAGCAATATCAAAATGGGATACTTATCTGAACTTGAAAAAAATCTTGATTTTCCAGTGCCACTAGTGGATGACTTTTTTGCCCGAGTTTGTCACAGCGTCTGGGCAATTAACATATTAAGCACATCATTTTTTTTTTTTTTTTTTTTTTTTTTTTTTTTTTTTTTTTTTTTTTTTTAGAAATGCAATAATTAATATCATACTTCAGTTTAGTTTTTATACACAAATTTTGTCTGTAAATGTCAAAACCCCTAGAGGAAAGATGTAACTGCCTTAACTATTTGTAAATTTTGTCGGTTGATTGTCTTTTGTCGTAATGTTGTATTTTGTTATGATTCCTAACCACAGTGGAACTTAACTATATCTCTGCTGTTGGTTACACTCATACAAATGTGCACTTCTGATCATTATATTTCTCTTCACTTCATTCGATTTACTTTCATTCAATCTGAAGATTGCATTCGATTTTCTGCATACTCACTCTCCTTATCTCATCAATTTACCATTATTCATTAGTTTTCATGCACTCATTACTGGTTTTTATGCAATCAATACAGATTTTACACAATCATTACATTTTACACATTCAGGCTGTTGGTTTCATTCTTATACACTCATTCAATTGGTCACTTCTGACACCACTGGTTTTGATTGCCTCTCAAGGTCTCACATACACAGGCATTCTGAAACTCTTTACATGCACTCAAGAAAAGTATCAGTCGTACATGTAGCAATTTATCATTTATTCGGGAGAACCTGATTAGCGTTACAGTGTGCACACAAGGCGTTTAAATCATCATATACATAGTGCTGTTAACAAACAATAATAGCACTCGGATAATAACACACAAACACTGCACTCAAACAATAGCTAACGTCAGATATGGCAAAGCTAGTTAGCACTCCCGCAAATATAATACACTCGCTCCAGTAACACAAACATCCTTCCCCTAAACAGTCGAGTCTCCGTCTGTCCTTTCCTCGCCCTGACCGGTGGGCTGCGTGATACTGGACCCCGCTTTCCTCGAGATAACCGTGCTGTCTCAACAGTCACGTCGTATTTCTGTCCGTCCGTGTTAAGTCGGGTCGTATAGTGCAATGCTGTCCAGTCAACAGAGTCCCGTAGACTTCTGTCCCTGTTATAACTGCGTATGTCCTGTCTGTGTTCTGTCTATGACATCTCAGTGTCCCTGTCCTGTCTCTAACATCTATATTGTCCTGTAGATGTCCTGTCTTATGACATCTCCCTAGTCCTTAACTATGTTGTCAGGATCTTATAATCGGCTCGTTAGCTAACACGTGTGAGACAGTACAAGTATAACGTGATTCGACGTAAGACACAGCAACACAAGTTCTATGGATTTATTGCCACATTAAATACAGAACGATAATTACAACAATCTACGATATATAACTCACGACGCTCACAACCACAATACAGCTCATAGGTCTGACGCTCAAGATATCAGTCGTTCGCCTTTCAATCACGGAGATTCACACAAACGCCTTGCTCTCATCGCACATGTCCTTCCAGTCTCCGGTCCCAGCTCGGTCTGAGGTTAGCACGCCAACTGCCCACTGCCTCTAGTGGTGTCACGTGTCCTGCGTGCGTCTGTCGTCAGCCTGACCGCTGGTCGCGTGTCAGGTAACAATCTTGTCCGCCGACAATTCTTGTCCGCCGGGTGTCGTCACGATGTTGCTGCATAGCTATACCATGTTAGGCTCTGACATTCTCCCCGGGTACCTCAATGAAAGATGTCATCTTTCATTCATGATGTCTGTATATACTGGGGTAGTGTTAACTTCATGTCAGAGACTACTCTTTCCCAGTGTTATGCATGAAAATACATATATGGCATGGAAATATATACAAAAAATGTAAGTTGCATTGAAATGACAAATGAAGTACAACTTTTAACACAACTCAGGTTTCATCCCCCTGATGGCTGGTTACCTCCATTGCAATAATACCCAGTCAGATCAGTAGTACCAGCTTCTCGCATCTACCTCGCAGCAATTTGAAAAAAACGTAATAATATGGTTGTTTTGCAACAGCCATCTAGCCAGACTGAAATACGACTTTACATAAGTCGCATTAAACACTCAAACTCTGACCTCATTTGGCCAGGAGCTCTTATGTTGGTTTGCAATGTTGGCAGCTCTCTGCCATGCTTGGTGGACGCCTACCCGGTGTGTTAACCATTTGAGCAACAAAATGTCTATTTATACAATACACATTAATGAATATGTTTCAAATTATGGCCCTTGGTGTAATTCATAAATGCAAGGGAAGTAATTTTGACAATCAAGAAATTCAATAAATTACAATAATTATTTAATTTCTTAGCGTCATTGCTTGACGTTTCTTCATATTAACGAGAAAAAGTCGGTAATATGAATACATTAATCAAGATATGATTCTAAGATTACACTAATCAAAATAAATAAGTACCCAATTGATGTATTATATTTTATAGATTCAAAAGGATTTTACAATCGTCATAAGTTTTTGAATATTTGTATATCGTCTGCTAATTTTGCTATACTTTTTAAATTACACAGGAAATACACACGAAACGCAAAATTTAGTTGCTGTTACACGGTTTGAACACAACTGCTCCCGTTTTCTTTTGTAACGGATAGTTAAATGTTCTCAAAGTTCGTGTTTGATGTTCTAGTATCACAACTATCGGATTATGATGGAATGTTCTTATTTCCGATGTGTTCACAACTTCTGGATAAAGATTGAATGTTCTTATTTCCGATGTTCAACTGTCGAACAATTTGGATTAAATTCGATGCAGAGGTGGTGTAGAAGTCACTGTTCAGTCCACATTTGCACACGTCGTTAAAATATCACGGTGAAGAAAATCACTCACAGCTGTCACTGTTAAATGGTAAAGTTCGCTTCTGGTAAGTGGTTAAGCGTCTGTGACACTGTTCTTGGTGTATATTTACAATTAATAATGTTCTCTTTCTAACACACACTACACAATTATACTACACTCATTACATGGCTTGATTAAAATAAGTATATTATACATGTCGGTTTTTTAACCGTATCACAATTTCAATTATAGACCTTACACAGTAGGTGAATAGAAACAACATTCACTCATTGGTGGCTGTGTTGTTCTGAGTGTATTAGTACACTCTGCACTCAGACATTGCTTACTGGGTCGGTTGGACAACGGGACAAAAGGTCAGCAATTGTATTGATTCTGCCTGAAATATGACGAACCTCGAAACTGTAATTTTGAAGCTTCAAGGACCAGCGAGCAATCATATTGTTGGATGGTACTCCGGCATTTATATACCGTAATGGACTGTTGTCAGTTTCGATGATAAAGTGACGTCCTAGAAGGTATCTGGATAGTTTCGTCACACTTTCTACTAAGGCAAGTGCCTCTAATTGTGGAATGGACCATGCCCGCTCTCGAGGCCTTAGTTTTCTTGATATGAAACAAATGGGATGCAGGATGTTGTTGTATTCTTGCAACAGGACTGCCCCAATAGCAACGGAGCTAGCATCTGTTCTCAATCTGAAAGGTAAACGAATGTTGGGCAATTTAAGGATGAGATTATTCGAATTCTTATCAGAAAAGTATGTCAAAACTTTATGAAATGCATTTCGTAGGCATTCATCGTGTACAACTTTTTCAGGCTTATCCTTGGTTAGTAAGTTAGAAAAAACCTCGGTCAGTTCTGAAAAATCAGGAATGAATTGCCTGTAATAATTGATCAGTCCCAACAAACTCCGGACTTGTTTCTTATTAGTCGGGAGTGACAGTTTTAGAATTTTGGAGACAATTTTGTTGTCTGTCATGACAAAGCCATTGGATATTCTGTACCCCAAAAATGATATCTCTTGGTAAGCCATGCTCACCTTTGAAGGCTTCACTGTCAGTCCGTGCTGTCTGATACGTTCTAGTGTCTGTTCTAGTGTCTTTATATGTTCCGTCATTGTCTCTGTATGGACACAGATGTCGTCAATATAGCAAATGATATTAGGAATGTCAGATAGGAGGAGTCGTGTCATGCGTACGAATGTGGCTGGGGCATTGACTAGCCCAAATGGAAGTTTGCACCATTCGTACAGTCCCCAAGGCGTGGCAAAAGCTGTTAGATGTCTGCTGTCTTCATGTACAGCTATCTGCCAGTAACCTTTAGACATGTCAAGCGTCGTAAAGAACTTAGCGTCAGTCAGTTCTGTCAGAAGATCGTCAGTGTTTGCCATTGGTTCAAGATCTAAAACAGTTATTTTGTTCAGTTTTCTGTAGTCGATGCAAAGTCGTATTGTCTTGTCCTTTTTGCGTACAATGACCATGGGTGAAGAGAAGTCTGATAAGGATCGTCTGATGATGTTGTTTTTTTCTAAGTTGATGATTTCTTGATGTAACTGTTCTTTGTAGTGTAATGGTATTGTGTATGGTCTGCATCTTATTGGTGTGTTTGATGTGAGTGTGATGTGATGCTGTACTAATTCTGTTTGTCCTGGGTTGTCAGAAAAGATGGTGTTGTACTGCTGTATCAACTGTTTGCAACTGTTTGTCTCTGCTTGACTTAGGTTTGGATTGATCTTGATCTCATTCAAGCAGTTTGTCGTGTCTAATGTAGGTGTTGGAATCTCGTCGCTAGAATCGTCATCTTCGTGATCTATTATCACGGTGCAAGCTGTCGTATCGTCTTGTTCGTTGTCTCTGTTGTAGTATGGTCTTAGCATATTTATGTGAAATATTTTGTGTTTGTCTTTTATTAGGATTTCGTAGTCTACAGGTGAGATTTGTCTTGTCACTTTAAAAGGTCCCTGCCAAGAATCAGTCAGTAGCTGTCTGTCACTAGGTAGTAGTAGTAGAACGTCCTGTCCAGGTGTCAATGTTATAGTTCTGTTACCTTTGTCTGCGTACTGTCTGTAAGTAGCACCAGATAGTTTAAGTGCATTTTTAGCAATTTCACATGATTTAATAATCCTTTCACGCAATGATGTTACATACACAAATGATGATATGGGTTTCAGTATTGGAGTAGAATCAGTTAACATTTGGTGATAAATTGTTAATGGGCCTCGTGGTTTGGCACCATAGATTAGTTCAAAAGGAGAGAAACCGGTACTAGAATGTGGTACCTCGCGATAAGCAAAAAGGACAGCTGGTAAGTATACATCCCAGTTGTTGGGGTGATCTTGAGTTACTTTGGCAAGCATGTGCTTCAGATCCCCATTAAGCTTTTCTATAATCCCACTAGAGTGAGGATGATAGGGGCTATTGAAAACTTGCTTCACTCCTAACATTTTAGTGAAAGCTTGGGTGGATGCGGCAATAAACTGAGTGCCTCTATCAGACTGGATAGTATCTGGAAATCCAATTCGGGAGAAAATATGGAAGAACACTTCCATTATGTCGTTGGCAGTAATGTTCTTTAGAGGAATCGCTTCTGGCCAGCGACTACATTGATCAATAAAAGTTAGAATATATTTATTCCCTCTAGTTGTTGTATGACTAAGAGGGCCCACAATGTCAACTGATAATTTTTCAAAGGGTCGACTGGCTAAGTCAGTGACTTGTAACTTTGCCTGTGGGTGTTTACCTTTTTTTACTAGTTTCTGGCATGTATCACAACTTCTGCAATATGTTCTTATGTCATTGCAAAATTTTGGCCAATGAAACTGTGTCAAAAGTCTTGACCTGGTTTTAACATATGCCATATGACCTGCAAAAGGTATATCGTGAGCAAGATGTAAAGCTTGCTTGCGATAAGTAGTTGGCAAAACAGTTTGCTTCGTTGTAATATCACCTCTGGTGTAGTACCTGGTGAGTATATCATTGTGTAAAGCAAAGTGCCATTTCGCATTTTTGGTTACTCTTGCCTTTTTGCCGATCAGGTCAAAGTACTTTGACAGTGAAGGATCAGCTTTTTGAGCTGTTATGAATGTTTCCTTCATAGAGTCACTAGGTGGTAATTCTGGGCTAAGCATTTGTATAGCCTCAGTTTGGTTACTTTCATCTTGCACTCTAGCAGTAGCTCTTGTTACTGCGTTCACACACTCAATGGCATCAGATGATGATGGAATGATATCGTCAATGATGTGATGAGAACTTAGTGCTGCATTAGCTAACATACATTCAATAGGTGATATGACATTTTCAGTGATGACATTTGGTGGTGATGTGTTATCATCAATACATAGTGATGTTATATCATGATTATGAGGTTTGTCATCCACCTCAGGTAAATTTCCTATGATTATATCGCACACTGGGTTTGTAAGTGCCGCGACCTTTACTTTCCCGGTGAGGAATGGTGTTTCAATGTATGCCCATGCTAATGGATATTTTTCAATATTGCCTGAAAATGTTCTACATGTGATGTGTTTGCCTGTATAGTCTGTAGGCGTTATGAATGTTGTTTTCAGGCCAATAAGTGTACTTCCGGTGTCGCGAAGTACTGTAGCAAACTTGCCATTAACATACCCGTGATGGATGTCTAATCTGCCTTTTGAGTCTATTACCAAGTTAGCTTCCTCATTGGCAATAGGGATGGCGTGCCCGAATGTTAAGATACCATCTTCATAGAAGGTGTTACAGACAGTGCATTTGTTAGCACTAAATACATCACAAGCCTGTGCTGCATTTACAGGATGTTTCTCTGGATTTTCGTCTTCTGACGCTGAGCTATCGAACAAGGCGGCATTGGCTTTGTTGGTCATATGCCTGCCTCTACAATCCATGCGATGGTGTCCGAAAGCCTTGCAGAGAAAACATTTACGTAAACTTTTGAACGATTTACGTTCTCTGTCTTGTCTGTTTACCATATTTTGCAAGTATGTTTGGTACCCTGGGTTTTTATCGCACATCTCGTTCAAATGGTGAGAAAATTTACAATGAATGCAATGTCTAAATTTCTCAGAGGTAGGCCTGTTTGGTTTTTGCCTACTATAGTTTTTCTCATAGTTGGCCGCTGCTACCCAGTTACTGTCAGTAGCTTCAGTGGCAAAGCATTGTTTGTTGGCCGTGTAATAGGCCGACCCACGTCTTTCAATTTCTTCCACACTTGTGCATTCATTCTCCTGTAAGAACTTAGAAAACGATGATGGAATAGAAGAAATGATTTTATCTCGAATGATGAGATCTTCTAATCTATCATAACTTTTATTAATTTTGGCTGCTGAAGTCCATTTGCTGAAAACATCTCGGACTAAACAGAGGTAGTCAGAGAACGTTTGAGTTGATTTTGGACTCAATTTACTGAATTGTTCTCTGTAACCTGCCTCGTCTAACATGAAATGTGCCATTATCTTAGATTTAATATAATGGTACTCTTTCCTTAGGTCTTTGGGGATGGTTTCAATGACTTTAAGAGGTTCCCCAGATAGACTCCTCATATATAGAATATTCCATTCAGAAAGTGGAACTTGGTAATGTTCCATTAAAGTCTCAAAATTTTGGGTAAAGGCTGCTATGCAGTCACCCGAGGTATAGTTACGTACGATACCTTGATATTTCTTATACTGGTTTTCTTTTTCCAGTCTTTCAGATTTCTTTGATTCTTTATTCATCGCAGTCTCAGTGTCAAGTTGTTTCATTTTCAACTGTAACTCTAGTTCTTCTTTCTTACTCTGAGCTGCTATTTCTGCTTTCTTAAGTTCACTGTCTATCTCAGCTTGCTTTGTCTTTGCAGCCATTTCTACTTCGGCTTGCTTTAATGCTCTCTCCGCTGCTCTTTCTTCGCGTTCATTATTTTTCTCCTGTACCAGCAGGTATTCAGCGTATTTGTTCTCGCTCCATTTTGTTAATTCATCACCTGTTAGATGTAATTTAATACCCATATCGATGAAATCAAATAATGACGACATGATGGGGAAAATACGTCAATGAAATTCAACCACACAAAATATGTTATAAATGGTTAGTAATAAACAATTTACAATTTATTTTACTATACGATGCGTGCCTACTATTGCATACGTAAAGTTAAAGTATAGAAAAATATACTCAAGTGCCCTGGATACGGTGAAGAATGGTTGGACAATCGGGCTAGAAAACTGTAGGGTCGTTACTTCGGAATCACTAATGACCTCTACGGCAAGGTTATGGATGGTACTGAAAAACCTGCTTTGTTTTTGGAAGAAAATAAGTTAGCGTCTATTTGTTGGTGTGTGCCTGCAAGTCACTCAGTGTTGATTAGGTTTGGATGGCGTCGAGTGTAATTGTATGTCGTAAATTTGTCGTCAACAGTGTTTCTTTCAACAGAAGTTACACTCTTTCCAAAACTCTTTGCGTTCCACAAACTCAATACACAAAGACAATCTATCTGTATTTGAACACTCAATAACATTGATGACACATCACTTACATCAAGATGACATTCAGTAAGGACATAGACATCAAGTTTACAAGATGGCGACAAGGTCAAAATGGCGACAAAATAACAATGTCGACAAGGTCAAACGGTGACAAGTTTCACAAATCACAAATGTTTTACACGTTTACAGGATCAAACAATATGTACTGCACATTTACTAATGGTTTTAAACATATTTAAACAATGTAATAATGGATCATACTGAGACTTTCACGATCACATTTACATAGCTATAACCTTGACAAATTTTACAAGTTCAAGAATTATAGTTTTAAATACCAAAGACGAGCAACACACGTCCACACATGTCAGGATCTTATAATTGGCTCGTTAGCTAACACGTGTGAGACAGTACAAGTATAACGTGATTCGACGTAAGACACAGCAACACAAGTTCTATGGATTTATTGCCACATTAAATACAGAACGATAATTACAACAATCTACGATATATAACTCACGACGCTCACAACCACAATACAGCTCATAGGTCTGACGCTCAAGATATCAGTCGTTCGCCTTTCAATCACGGAGATTCACACAAACGCCTTGCTCTCATCGCACATGTCCTTCCAGTCTCCGGTCCCAGCTCGGTCTGAGGTTAGCACGCCAACTGCCCACTGCCTCTAGTGGTGTCACGTGTCCTGCGTGCGTCTGTCGTCAGCCTGACCGCTGGTCGCGTGTCAGGTAACAATCTTGTCCGCCGACAATTCTTGTCCGCCGGGTGTCGTCACGATGTTGCTGCATAGCTATACCATGTTAGGCTCTGACATATGTCCTGTCTATCCTATCTCTCTAGTCCTGTAGATGTCCTGTCGCTGATATCACTGTCTCCCTGCCTATGTCCTGTCTCTATTATGTCCCTGTCCTCTCCATGTCTTGTCTCTATTCCGCTACAGTCTGACAATAGTATAGTATAGTATAGTATAGTATAGTATAGTATAGTATAGTATAGTATAGTATAGTATAGTATTTCTGTAACTTTTGCAGCTGACCAAGTTAATCCATGATGTAGCAGTTATGTCCCTGAGATTACAACAATTAGGTAACTCTCATATCCTCTATTCAGTTATCGCATCACTGTTGTTGTTGTTGTTGTTGTTGTTGTTGTTGTTGTTGTTGTTGTTGTTGTTGTTGTTGTTGCGAATTATGTTGGCTTTGGTGCTTCTGTTGTTGTTATCGTCGCCCGGTTGCTGTGTTGTTGTTGTTGTTGTTGTTGTTGTTGTTGTTGTTGTTGTTGTTGTTGCTGTTGCTGTTGCTGCTGCTGCTGCTGCTGCTGCTGTTGCTTTTCAAAACCAGACTCTGGCTATCATGACTCTTCACTTATGTTTGTCTTGTTACGAGTATTTTAATGGAGCTGGTGTTTTGTTGTTTTGTTGTTTCACGGCTGTTTGGGATTACACGCTTGTAAGAGGACAAACGGGAACATGCTGTAACAAATGGACAGATAAATGGACACAGATCTAGAGGAAGACAGGGAAGATTCCAGAGAGCCTTTCCTGTTGGCAAGCGTAAATGTCCGATGTCTGCAATCGGATTTCGTTTGGCGAGCTAAATACTGACCACCTAATTCTCGACATAGAGGTCAGCGTGGCCTCGGATCATTGTGTGTGTGTTTTTCTATGGACAAAATCAGCACTGGACAGAATATAATCATGTCGTTGACACATGTGCGCTCAGGAATGGACACATTCTGTTGGACTTCACAATTTGTGTATATAACATGGTATATATTATATATATATATATATATATATATATATATATATATATATATATATATATATATATATATATATATAGTGTGTGTGTGTCTGTGGCGAAGTGGTCAAGCCGTTTGACTCGTGCTCCGAAGATTGTGGGTTCGATTCCGGGCCGCGTCTTCGGTTTACGAGTTAAATGTTTCGGAGACTCCTGTGGGTCGTCGCTAAAAGCTACGTAGTTCGTGCTTTGTGCGACGCTTTCCGTGCTGCGGAAAGAGACCGAGCCATATGGGATAAAACACGGTGCAATGAAGTCGCCCCTGTCGACTTTTAAGCGACTTTATATATATATATATATATATATATATATATATATATATATATATATATATATATATATATATATATATATATATATATATATAATACAGACACACGGAAAAGAGGAAAAGATAGTTAGAGACAGAGATCAATATTATGGAGGACAATGAAGGAGCTCTATGAGATAGGAAAATATCAGATGGTGTCGTGTGAGTAGTTTTAAGTCATGTGCTCCAATGGAGGATAAGGGCAGAAGATAAAGTTGTTTTAACATGCTCTCTTATATACCTTGAACATAATGTAACAACTGGATAGATGAATGGATACAGCTGTTTCAACATGCTCTCTTTTATACGAATTGCAAACAATTATGTATACAAGTATTTAACTCCTGCGAAAAGAAGAGACCTACTAGACACATACACAATATACATACTTTACAAATAACGTGAAACATTAATCAAGGCGCTGACAAATCTGTCTCCAACCACTTTATTTCTTCTAACCATAATGGAGTCGTAGATGTATGGGTCACTGCATTGAAACCTTACTTCTCTAACAACTCCATTAGACTTAAAATTGAAAGCCAATAAATAAACTCTCTGAGTTGCCTTCACCCATCAGGAGTTAATACTTTTTTTGATGGCACGGTATCGGATTTTTACACACCATTAGGCAACACAAACTTTTGTAGCCCAAGAGCGCCTTTCTAAACCGGTCTCTCCTGTCAACAAGAAGCTGTGTTTAATTTTATTTCGTGTTTTATTTAGCTTTTTATCTGTTTATGTTGTCCTATTGGTTCTTAGAACCAAGGTTCTTAGAACCGAAACATTGGTCGTGCTTTGTTGTCCTATAATACAGATTGTTTTATTTTAATACTTCAGTATTATATATTTATTGATTGTTTATGTTTTTGAATAAGTCACAAGTTGTTTTCACATGTGTAAGATGGAGTTCTTTGTAAGATATGTACATTGTGTCTGTGTCTAGTATGTCTCTTCTTTTCACAGGAGCTAAATATACCTAATTGTTTGCAATTCATATTGTTATATACTGCTGCAGCCGCTACTTTTTCTTTTATTCCATATCTCTTATATACCTTGAACATAATGTAACAACAGGACAGATGAATGGATACAACTGTTTCAACATGCTCTCTTATATACCTGGAACATAATGTAACAACTGGATAGATGAATGGATACAGTTGTTTCAACATGATCTCTTATTTACCATGAACATAAATAACAACTGGATAGATGAATGGATAAAGTTGTTTCAACATGCTCTCTTATATAATGTGAGGTTCTAAAGATAATAAGGGTGTTAAAACTAGGTGTATCCAGGATGGGATGGGCTATCATCTTCAATCAGCCTTCTTAAGAAAGACTCCGAACCCCCAAGTGAGGTCTTGGACAGAACAGATCAGTTCATAAATTAATTTTATGAAGGAAGTACCTCCTGTAACAAGGCTGGGTGATCAGGGAACATTTACCACAGACAAAAAAGGAAGAAACTCATTCTATAAAGAAGATGTGTCTGTGTGTGGTTACCCCCCCCCCCCCTCCCCTCCACTCCCCCTCCACCCCCGCCTTCTTCATCTGATGACAACTTAAGATTTAAACATTATTATGTATGTACTGTAATCAACAATTGTTGGAAAAACCTCAATCATGAATTGACTCAAAAAGCCTGGTTATAAAATAACATTCTATTGGGACGAAATCTGGGGCATGGGAGGATCGAAGATCTGCATGGTGAACCAATCAACAGTCATAGACAATGAAATGCAAAATTATCCAAAAATCAACATTCAATATAATCTTGACTAAGAATTAATTGCTCCCTCAGTTCTTATCTTGGTCCTCCCGCGGCTTCCTCCTCCTCATTAATTAGTTAGTTGGTCAACAGATCATCCTCATTGCACATCAAACAATTTAGTCCATAAGTGCTCGGATCCACTCCTCAGCAAATCCCGCAACGTGTAGCGGCTAACGACGCCAGTTCTGTGTTGGTTTATTACTCTTCTTTCGCTTCCTGCGTAGTGTTCTTGTTTGGGAACACATCTTTTAATTTGCTTTTCTCGCAGCCTGACCATGGTTGCAGATGTCATCGTTTTTTCTCGTAAATGACTTACTTCTCGTAGAGCATTCAGAATGTCTGCCTGGTCCATGGCTCGTCCGTCTTCAACAGTAGCCTTACTGCAAGCCTGTCAGCCTGCTCATTCCCTTTTACACCCGCATGCCCAGCGCGAATATGAAACTAATCTTTGCCAGCTGAGACCACTTCAGAGACAGCAACCACTCTATTCGGACCCATCCCATCTCTAACCTTCTGAGCATACTCATTGAGTCACTAAGGACACATGCTCGATTGAATGTGTGTCTCGAGCCATGTTGTTGCTTTATTTACTGCCATGACTTCCATAGACAGGTTGCTTGTGGTCTAAGCAAAAGAGAGTCTTCCTTCACAATCCCCGCCCGCCCCCTCCTGGCCTGAGCTGTAAAGGCCCAAGAACTCCTCACTCCTCGAACGACCGACCCTTCCGTGTAAATGACAGCATCATCCTCTAAAGAATTCTCGAAGATCAGAGCCTATCCTTCGTTTTCCACAGCAGCTTGATTTTCTTGTGTGCATTTCCTGTCTAGTTGGAAGCACACTGAAAAGGGTGTACATACCCCTGCTGGCAATTGTACCCACTCCTCACCAGGTTCTAAGTCGCCAAGTGAACACACCTGCTGAAGAATGCACTTCGGCTTGAACCATCCACGACTTTCCTATTTTTAACCTGCTGCTCTTTAAATTCTTAAATCGCTATGCAGGGGATGTTGTATGTTTGCATTGACTCTGTGATAGGCACGTGCTTTGCAAAATTGTATACTGTCCTTCATGGTTGGAAAATCAAGAAGGTAGCGCATCGCCCAGCATGCTGTATCTCATGTACATCCAAGAATAATGCACATAGCTTCGTTCTGTATTCTTGCCATCATTTCTATCGGCTCATGGCTGAGAGTAAGGATCGCCATCGCATACTCCAAAACAGAAAGGACCAGATCCTCGTATAGTAGACATAGATAGCGCTGCTTATAGTTTGCCACCGCCATCACCCGCATCGCAGCCAAACCCCGCGTGGCCTTTGTTATCACCTGGTTTATGTGCTCAGTATAAGCTAGGCTTCGATCAAATCGTATCCCCAGGTAATTTATTACCTGCGTTGTGTCCACCGTCACTGAAACCAGATACACATTTGGCGTTGGGGTGTTGACAATATGGTTATTCAAAGAGAACCATGTCACTGTTGCCTTTGTTGGGTTGACCATTGCCCCAGCTTCAACATGCCAAGTGCTTATGCGATTTAGTTCGGTTTGTAGTTCCATAGCAACCTGGTCTCTATCCTTACCCTTGCGATACACTAAAACATCTTTTGCATACCACAATGTCCTCCCCGATCCTATGATTTTCTCACCGTTGAACAGCACCGTAGATAACGGTGATCCCTGTGGTAGACCAGGATATATTGTTGTTGGTTTCGAAGTTTAACTCCATCCATCATGTGCCATGCCGATAAGCGTGGGCGGACTTGTTCTGCCATCTCACTCAATCGCCAGAGTCGTGTATCAGCTTCGTGTTCCTGTCTCGACCATGCCACGTGGCCAAACCATCCAGGTAATTACTTCTATGTCTTCCTCTTAGTCTCCTCCCTTCGATCTTGCCAGTTGTCACCAAGTTCTCCAAGTCATTTCATCTCATAACATGTCCAAAATCTGTTAACTGATTACGTCTAATGACTCTAAACAGTTTAGGATCTTCATTTGTTTCTTGAAGGACTTATCCATTGGTTTGTCCGTCTTCTGTGGTATTCTTTGCATTTTCCTCGGAAACCACATTTCCACAGCCATCAGCTGTTTTTCAGCTTGACTGCTCATTGTCATTTATAAGTGACTGATAGGTCAGGCGTTCACAGTTCTCAAGTCCATTAAGTGGGTTTATCATTTACTCCTATCTCCCATCACTCCAACAAGAGTTGTGCATCTGGAACCAAATGATTCTTTTCCTTGAAAAAAAACTCTGCTCCAATATTCATCCATCAGTCATGAACTTGGTGGCATTTGCAAAGACCATGTAGTTAGTCGTGCATGAAGTTCCATTTAGTCACTGAAAGTATGAAGAGTTATGACCACACCTTTCAGTGAACCGCTCTCCAATTCATCTCTGACAATGCCCCACAGTCAATCTCCATGCTATTTTTCCTGTCCGTGATGAATGATCTCTCAGAGTCACACACTTCCAAAGCATGAGTAGACCATTGAGATTCATTATGATAAGTAATGGCTTTGCAAATAATCCAACTTCAAGAATGATGTTTGAAGAGAATGGTAATAATTCCATATGTCTCTCAACATTTCACCATCAATAGAACATCATTCATTCCTCCGCCAACAGGAGAATGATAATTCAATGAGAGAGTATTGGCTGAACTTCCCTCTCCAACATTAATCTTGGTATATGGAACTGAGTTTAAATTTTTGACCAGCACCGAAGAAGAGATAACTACTTCCTGTGGAACTCTACTACATCCGTATGATTTGGCTTGTGTAAAGTTGCCACTGCAGAACTTGCTAAGAAGACTAAAATCTACTATTGCAGATCTTGGGTTAGCGTAGGACACAAGTCTACCTCCCAATAAGCCCAGTGTGTTCGCAGATAGTATCAAATTCCCATTATATTTCCTTGACTTATTTCTGTAGTCATTACCCTAGATTCAGAAGTGCACTTATTGGTTGAGATTCTCTCATTCCGTTCGGCCTCTATTCTGATGTGTTGTGAGAAGTGACAGCATTTTCTCTCTTTAGTTGCTATGTAGTTGAAATAGTGAGCAATCCCACTTCAGACTTGTCGTGAATTGACAGCGCAGCGTCCATCATTCTGTCAGCCGTTTCCAATGTAGCAACCAATTTTGTAGATGCAGTCAGACTGTAACATCTACTAAGCTAGAATCCCAGGTGGAATTTCCAACTAGTTGTATGCCAGCAACGCTCTAGCTAAGTGCTTTTGAGTGGCTGGAGAGTATCCGTTATTACTCGCCCACACGAACAAACGTTTACTTTTGGCGAATATAAGGCGTTCCCACTCAGCAATAGAGAGGTTTCGTCATTATCACAACCACCTTGGAGGGGTGTGATTATGTTTGTATAGCTCCTTATTTACCAATATTGACTGGCATTTTTGGAAGCAATTTACTGACGTTGAGGATATGATTGACCAGGTCCCGTGAATACATCTCGCAGATCAGTAATATATATAAGATTCCACTGCGCAATGCATGGTTCTTACTTGTATAAAGAGTCGACTTCTGAATTTGCAGGGATCTTTACCTTTGTAAAGAGTCAAATGTCTGAGAACAGTGATCTTTCTTAGTCCACTCAATCACAGACATTTGTATAAAGCGTCAACTGCTGGAATTACAGCGATCTTTACCATATAAGAGTCAACTGTTTGAGAACAGTGATCCTTGTTGGTCCACTCAATCGCAGACATTGCTATCATCTAGAATTGAGCTAAATTCCCACCTATTTTCAGGCAGAAAAGTCTTCTCAATTGAGGATGAAAAAGGAGAAGGACATCAGTTACACTTTCTTTGTCCGCCCTTTAATTTCCACAATTTGTCAGGCAGAAATGCTTCTCCATTGAGGATGAATTGACGGCCGACGTCGGAGACGGATCCTGTTTTATCTCATCATGAAATTTTTGCAGGTTGTCCATAATATGCTCCTAATCGTATAACACGCCAATAAACCAGGTTGATTACCATCGTTTCCTAGACACATACTTAGTGTACGCGTTCCTCTGCCATGGAAATGACATGGGTCCAGTTATTTTAATGGTTTTCCCGGAAATTCAATGTGTTCACTCTTAGCGACTTGGATCCTAGTACACCAGAGATATTACACCATCGAACAATAGACTAATGTCTTATAGACACCAGACTGTGGTCGGTTTTGAATGACCGCCCATGACATCAGGTAGAATCTTCCTTTCATGTCGTCCATCACGTATATCCGGTACGCTTAAGAATACCACTACTTCAAGAATGGCAAGTGACTGAGTTGTTAAGGAGGTTCTCCTGGAGGTTCAATCGGCTCCCCCTCAGCAACTTGATCAGGGTTACTGAGAAGGTCACACCATTGAAGAATAAACCCAACGTCGAATCGACACTGGACATTAGCCGGTACGAATACGGACTATACTGAGAGAGATTGTTAGTGAGGTGTCTTAATGGTTGCCCTAATTTTCCATCAGTGTTCACACGCTCTGATCTCAGTGTTGCCAACATGTTATGGGGAAAGGGGGATTACAAGTACTTATTATATGATGTGATGCAGTGATATTAAAATGTAAATACAATATTTCCCCTTCTCTCCCATGCTAGCCAATAGGGTACGAGGTGGAGTAGGCCCTCTGTTCATTCCCTGGATCAAGTGTCTTAATTTTTTTTTTCGCGTTTCCATCCTGTTCTCAGGATATTGCGGTCAACACCAGCATCTTTGAGCTGTATGTTGATTCCTAGGCTAGATTACGCTCATCAGCACGCCACGACTTTCTGAGCGACCGGCTCCATACTCTCATAAGTCACTTTTGCGATTCGAACCACTAAGTGTCTTAATTTATCTCAAGAAAAATCAAATTTATCCTGAAATTAGCCGTCTAAGTTATTTAAAATTAATTTGTCTCTTCTGGGTTCTCAGGTACCTTTATCTGATACCTATATTGAATAACCAGTATGCACAAAATTACATAACAATATTGGCAAACCAATACATCAGACCACCCTGTAACAAATCAGTATCATGGGTACAGCAAACATGTTGACCCATAAGATAATTATCATCCTCCTTCAACTACGTTGTCCGTTGTGTCATTTTAAAATAGTGATACATGCAATATTACCACCATTTATGAAACACCCATACCAGAGATTATTTGTAGGTTTAACATCTGGACCTCTATGTCCACATTTATGTGACAGGGTCCGTTAACCACACCATAAATCTCTAAGCAATAGGCTTAATTTGCGAGAGGTTACTCCCTGATTCTAATACCAACATAGATATCCCCTACAGGAGTCCCATACAAGGTATACCCATAGTTTACATCCCAAGTCGTCAGACTTCAATATGTGAATCCCATAAAAGATATTACCATGGTTCAATTCGTGTACTCGAGGTCCCAATATGTGAGTACCCTGAGGGGTGTTCCCAGGATTCAAATAGCGGCATAGAGGGGTGTTCCCAGGGTTCATATCCCGGACGATCTCCCAATATGTGAGGTTTTCTGTGGGTTTATAAATAATTACAGAAGCTCCAGTGAGTGAAGTTCTATAAAGTATATCTCCTTATAAAAGATACAGGTTAGTAACAGCAAGTTTTGTCTAGAGGCATAGATATTTATTCTCGCAGAACCCATATAGAGAAACCATTTAGAATCTGGCTCATCGAGTACCCCCACTGTGAGAAATTAGATCTCAGTTTAAGTTCAACACAGAATTATTATTAGATGATTCCTCTTCTAGGTTACAGAGATCTTGGTAGCCACAGCAACAAATGAAAGCTGGCCACTCATCTATCTTGTTGACTGTGCTCTGGTCGCCAACCTCATTCTTGATTTCCTTAATATCATCACAAGTGACACAAGCCACTTGAACAAATGACTACATTGACAACTGGACCATTGTACCATTGTAGTGAACAAAACACCAACAATCACTATGCTTTACACCAGCTGAACAAGACATCAGCATGATAGGATCTTGACATTAGTTAGATACACATTCACAAAGGAATGGTTACACCACCAGTTAGACAAGTCACATATCATGAAAAGATACTGGACAACATTTATACAGAACGTCCACAATATCAGTAACCAACAACCACAGTAGAGGAAACAGTCACCATGAAGATGCTTGACAACAGTTGGACAATTCATTCACAAAGTAATGTATATCACAACAGTTATACAAGACAACCACAGAGACATGTACCCCAAAACTGTTTTCCTACTATCATAATTGTATTAATGTTCTTATGGGTCAAGTGAAGACTCAGGCTTCATATTGCGAACAATTCACATTTCAAATATAGGTTTATATGCGATATAGTTGACATAATTTATACAAAACCCAAATACATCACCCAATATCCCAACAGAGCATCAACTTAAAAAAAACACTCCTCCTTCACATCTCTACTCCATAAAGTTATCCTACACCACACTCAATTAAGGCATGTTATCACTTTTCCAACCGTCAATGAGGAAAACACATTGTAAACTCATAGTATTGGGCAAGCATAGGGATACACTGCTATACTGATCTGTGCACATCCTGTTATCACATGTGAAGGGTGTTGGGTAAGTCTCAGGTTGCAGTTTTCCCCATGATGTTTTCCAGGTAAGGCTATTCCCTGCTGTGACAAGTTCTATGAAATTGATAACCATGTCTTTTCAATGGTGAGTAGACTGTTAGAGAAGCTGTCAACTGGGATTAGTCCTATGATTCCAATAAATGAAGATCTAAAAAACCAATATGTCCCAGCATTCTTCCTTGCCAGTCTATCTCCCAGGTTACAGGATGGTTTTTGAAGTTCCACTACTTAATAATCCATTGTTGAATTAATGAATCACTGTATGTTTTATCCTTCGTCTTCTTTAAGCTTTTCAGCCAATAATAAGCTGGAATACCTCAAGATGTCCCAACAATCTTGGTTTGGGAGAGATATGGTAGGCTCCAGGTACACACAATTAATATCCACCCATAGCTAGTCGGCCAGAAAAAAAAATGTGGATTCAGGATGAGTATTTTCGACCTGTGGTCATGCGGTAACTTTTTGGAGTTTCCATATTATAAAGCTGGATTGAAGGTTAGAGCCCAGGACTTCCATGGAGTTGTCCTGGTAATTGAGGGCCTCCCCATCTTCCTCATTCTCTGTTAATACAAAAAAGGCGCAACATGTGTTTTACATCTGTTTAAACATTGTCATAGCTATGTATTACTAAACAGTACAGATTCAGAGAGGAATGGGGGAGGAGAGGGGTGGGTTACACCCAAACACCTGCCCACTCACTGGTGATAAAGAGCAATTTTCGTTGGTGGGTTGGGGTAATATCTTTTTTCAATGTTCATCCCCAATTGTGAAATCATAGGCACATATGCTTAATCAGGGACAGCCGCACACAATTATCAAGCACCTTGTAATTATTTGTCTAAATAAGTTCTCACAATAAGTAGATCACAGGGGACCTGTGTACCATGAGAAACAGAAAGTGTGATAAGCATTCAGAAGTAGGCATTGTGAGGCAGCAACATGCACTAGCATTTCAAAGCAAGACATCAAGCAAACCGCATATAATGAACACCATCATGAGGCATATTTGCTGAAACAATCACCATAAGGCAGATATGAGATAGATGGAAGACAGGCATCTTTCATGACAGCACTAGGCATATATCATTAGACTAATGGCAATGGACCAATTAGCAATTCATAAAGGTGATACCTTGGTATAATAATGTCCCATCCCTTTCACACTCACACCGCACTGCCAAACTTCCCCCTCTCAAGCCAGACCAGGTTCACAACCACTATCATATCATCATCATCATCATCATCATCATCATCATCATCATCATCATCATCATCATCATCATCATCATCATCATCATCATCATGTGCTCTTTTCCCATTAAGCAATAGCAATATCTACTGCAGTGGGTACTAAGCAATATTGCATAAGCAATGCTCTCACATGTGGAACACACATATGAAATAAGACATGAATTTTCCCTGACAAATAGCATTAGCCTTCACATATAATCAGCTGACTAGACACTATAGGTTTGAACACATATTGCTCCTTATTGGAATGTAGTTCATATAAACCTAAACCATTGTTGCAAAGGAACCAGTGTATAACGTCAAAGAGAAATTGCATCCTAGGCAAATCTATATGAATGCTTTTGGCAATTTTCTTGAGCGTAACATAGCCACCAGACATTACAGGAACTTAGTAATTCTGAAGTGCAATGCAGTCCTGAAAACATGGATATAATAAGCTTCCTTCCTTTTACAAATATGAGAGGTCAATTATACAATCACCATCTCATTCATTCAAACATTCTCAGCCATTATAAGGGAAAAGTTACATGCTGCATCACGCATTCTGATCCAGAACTGCCAAATGTAACTCACAAGAGCAGTGTACAGTTTGGTTAAGAATGGGTCATGATAGGCACTCAACGAATGTTCAGAGCGCACAAAGGTTTTGCAATATGCATTGAGCGTAGTTTACAGTCACAAGCATATGCAAATCATCAAATCAGACAGACAATAGACACGGTAAGAATATTTCACCGTGGTAGACACGACAGGCTGGAGAGGCAGATTTAGTGTCACTGTACCAGAAGTTCTGTCTTCAATTCTACATTTTCTCAACAATACTCTGCCATTCATCTCTCTCTCTCTCTCTCTCTCTCTCTCTCTCTCTCTCTCTCTCTCTCTCTCTCTCTCTCTCTCTAAGTTATGTCTTCAATTCTACATTTTCTCAACAATACTCTGCCATTCATCTCTCTCTCTCTCTCTCTCTCTCTCTCTCTCTCTCTCTCTCTCTCTCTCTCTCTCTCTCTCTTATTACCAGGCTTACACATAACATATAAAATGATTTTGTTTTACCGGAGGTGTAGAAGACTACATCCTAGAGAAAGATTAGGGCCGTTTTATCACTGCATCATGGACACATCCTATCGGGTTGGGATCAAATCTTCGACTGCCAGGCTAAGGAAGCGTTAGCCTAGAAAACTGCGTTACTCACCTACGGGTCAACCAATCAATATGGGTCCCCACCTTTCATCTTCCTTCCCCTAATCTAGAATATTCTATGATATTTATAGACAGGATTATCAAGACGGCTTACGTTTTTAAACTTTGAGCATTGATAAATGTATATGGACTGAGGATGCGAACGTCTGGAGACATTGTGTCACACTATAGTATTCTTTGCATTTTCCTCGGAAACCACATTTCCACAGCCGTCAGCTGTTTTTCAGCTTGACTGCTCATTGTCATCATTTCACATCCATACAAAACTACAGGTTGTATGTAGCACTTCAACACACATTTTCTCGTTTCAACTGATATCTTCTTATTGGTCAGTATATTTTTCATCTTGCAAAAGGTTACCTTTGCCATGACAATTCTTGTTCTAATCGCTTCAAGGCATCTCCCGTCAGATGTTATGACTATTCAGAGATAACTGTACCGATTCACTTGCTTAAGAATATGTTCATTTACTCGTATATCACATTTTGGTATTTCCTTCGACCATAATCTGTGTCTTCTTATTGTTAACTTCTAACCCTAGTTGTTCACTGTGTGCAACAAAAGCATCTACTAAATGTTGCAGGTCCTGTTCATTGTCTGCAATCAAGACTGTATCATCGGCATATCTAATGCTATTGATGTATCGTCCCCCAGTGTTGATTCCTTCCATTTCTTTTATATTTCTGACAATATTTTCACTGTACTGGGAAGATAGATCTGGAGACATTATACATCCCGGTCTCACACCCCTTTTAATATGGTGATATTGATCTACATCATTTTCAATTCTTATGGCAGCTTGTTGTTTCCAGTGTATGTTTTTTTTTACAAGTCTAAGGTCTTTTCCATCAATTTGTAGATCTTCAAGCATCTTTATCATGTCGACATTCTCAGTTTCTCAAAGTTGTGAAGTTAATACAGCAAAGATATAGATCTTTGTATAATTCTATAGAACGTTCAATTATCGTTCTCAGTATATACACAGCATTTACTGTACCCTTGCCTTCTAAAAACCCACATATTTCTTCTCTTATTTCGGGTTGTATTTTCTTCCTAATTCTTTGAATGATAATTCTCAGCAAAATCTTCGTGATGTGGCTCATTATACTAATTGTTCGATGTTGATCGCATTCCATGGCTACTGATTTCTTCGGTATTGCAATAAATATAGAATTACATAATTCAGGAGGTATATCTCCAACTGACACATCTAAATTCTACTTTCCATTGGAAGAAGGCTGCAGCGATCCAACTAAGGAGGAAAGTGCTTATCTTGAGTTCAGGAAGCTAAAGCATTAAAAACATCCAATGGTATTCTGTTGTACGCGTCCTAAGATCAATTGCCGCAGCAAATGTTTCAATGCCTAAGTGGAAACCTTCATAGACATCATGGACAAAAACTGCTGCATTGGACCAGGCTTTTTTTTTTTTTTTTTGTTGGACGGTAGGTGGGAAAACACATTGCCTCTCTGGTTGGTTGATATTTTTCTAGCAATTAACTTTTCCATCAGCTTGCCTGTTGTATTCTACATAGTCATTACTCGATATCCCTGGATTTTGTGTGGTCTTTGTCAGGCTTCGGCAAGGGAATCAGATAGCTGTGTAACCACTCCTACTTGATGCTAGCACTCCCTATACTGTTGTTGTACATGTCCGCTAGTTTCTCTAGCTCGTTGTCAGTACACCTATTGATGTCGTCATATCTTATGTTATCAGGCCCTGGAGCTCTGTTTTTTTTTTATCTTCGAAGCACAGCCTTGATCTCTTTCACTGTCACTGAGTCTTCATCCGAAATGTTCTGGGCCTTACACCTGTCTGAGGTGACCTCCTTGGAAAGATTTTGGCCTCTCATGTCTGTCTTGTTTCTCTGCTCTAGATATCGTTCGAAGTGGGTTTTGCCCTTGTTCTCGTCAGTCCACTGGCAGATGAGGTCAACACCTTGGAAGTTAGGAATACTCCTCCTCATAGTGCTACTAAAATCTTTGAGGAACAAAAAGAAAAAAGTCTTGGGCTTCCCTAGTAATTAGTCTTGTGGAATAATAAACAAGATGTTGTAATCAGCCCATTTGGTGTAAGTAAAACACTGTTCGTTTTCTAGAGCTATGCGGGTAGAAAAATAAATATTGATCACTTATGGATACCTATCTTGGTATACAATGCCTTGATAGTGTTGAAGCAGTGATGTCATTATTGATAACAGGTCACCACTCTTGAAGAATCCACAAGCTAAATTGCCCAGATCTCCCCCGATGTATCTCCACCTTGCCGAGGTGGGGGAGCTGGCGTGTCCCATTCTCCCCATGTGCTTGTCGATGGATAAAAACTTCATATCGGACAGCTTATGGGATAGGGGCCAGACTAAGCGAGACTCAACCTTCTGCTCTGCAGGTAGACTGAGGATAGCAGTCAAAAGTTTAAATCAGGCGCACGAAGGTAGAAGTTCTTGGTCCGGATACATACTCTTAGGCTCTCTGTCAAGGGTTGTGGCTGCACGCCTTTAAGCTATAAACCCTAGGACCCAACTACCTAAAAGTGGTGGTGAGATTCTAAGCATGCTACTTGCCTTGTCCGAATGCTCTCAGTTGGGGGATATGAGGGATCCCCGGATGAGAGGGCCTGGCCGTTTCTCGCTCACTTTTGCACGGAGGTAAGGCGCTGAGCCGGCAGCACATGTAGCGTACCTCGTGGACGAGTACAAAAAGGTAGAAGTTACCCAGTCGAATGGAATGGTTACGAAAACTGTCTGTATCTAACTCATAGAGAGTCTAGACAAAGGTGGAAAAACGTCTCAATAACACGAAATGGAACGCACGGCTAGCGAATCCATTGCGTGGTCCGAAGTCCAAAGTGAAAGCTTACCTAGTGGATGTCTCCCGCATACTGACCGTTCCTGGTTTGTGCTTGAGCGACCAGTGGCAAGCGAAATACCCAACACATGGAAGTGAGGAATTAAAGCAGCCATGAGCAGGACGTGCCAACTCCTCGGGTGAGCCCAGTCTCAGAGCAATATGTGCAGGCTCTGCAATTATGGAAGCATCCTTGGATAGCGGGGAAATGCCCATGGTATGCCCCTGCCTTCCCTTGAGGGATGACCGTGATGTCGTTGACCGTTCTACTTTGACCAACTGAGATGTGGGTGACACCACAGCACTAACAGTTTAACGTCTCTCGAAACCCTGAGAAGGCAAACCCGTAAAAATGCCTTCTTAAGTCGGATGTGCTGGCCTACGGGTGCAAATAAATCAGGCACAACGCAAAAAACGTCCGAGTCAAATGTCTTTCGTGCTAGGAACAGCTCTGACTAACTAGTTTTCCGAATAGCTCGTGTCCGGAAAAGCTTTGACTAACTAGTTTCCGAATGTTCGTTGTGCCCTGAACAGCTCTGACGGGCACATCGACAAGCACATGTTCGAATCGAAAACTCGCTGAGTGGATACCAACTGCAGACCGGTGTGGTCAGTGCGGGAAAGGCTCGTGGTGAACGATATGCCCAATATATCGAAGTGAGGAATTATTGCAGCCATGAGCAGGATGTGACGATTCCCTCGGTGAGCCCAGCACCAGGGCGCTATGTGTCGGCTCTGCAACTATGGAAGCCACTCTGGATGGCGGAAAATGCCATGGACTGTCCCTGCCTTCCCTTGAGGGCTGATCGTAAAACATTCGACCGTTACAACTTGACAAGCTGTGATGTGAACGGCACCACAAAAGTGGGTGCCTCTCAGGAATGCAACCTGGTCAAAAATGCACGCTAAAGTCGGATGTGTTGGCCTACGGGTTTCGGCCCGAAGGCGCACAACTTAGACACACAGCAATCACATCTGAAAAAAACACACCTGGTGAACGCAAAGAAGAAGAAGAAGAAATTGCCCAGATCATATAAAATGATATAAAACGTCCATTTGTTCAGGTTAATGGATCTGAACATCTCAACAGCAATCACTGGCCAGTTGATATGATCAAGTTGTGATGGTAAAGTCAAAATGTAAGTACTGCGACATTCCTGGAACTCTCCAGACACCAATTATTTGACGGATATATACAGGGACCAATACGTAGCTACCCATGGATATGCTGGGTGACGTTGAGGCTGGGAGTCATTCAAGATGATAGGCATTCTTCTTCCTTGTAAACAATGAAAAGAATGATGAGCGTCCAGTAGTTCAGGTTCAAAAGATCCGAACATCTCTGTCGGATGTATAGTTGATGGCTCAACCCCAAAGAGATAAAGAATACTAAGTTCCCCTTTCCCAATGTGATCCTGTCCGTTATAATTAATTTAGCTATTACTGGCTCACTGGTTTGAGACCATTAAATAGAGTTTCAGAAAACCAAGGAATACCTCCAGGAATACAATGAAGTTTTTACTGAGTATACCAAATGTCCTTAGGGTGGTTTCTTGTCTCTCCTCTACCAACTAAATAAGTATTAATCTAGGGTTGTTTACTTACAACAATTTTACTACAAGAGAACTCCCAAAAGAGATAAATGACCCTTATTTTCAAATTTATTACACTTAACTAGTGTTATTGGACAATAGTGTCATCAACATACATAATCAGTGCATTTACAAAACAAGATCATATACATGTTCATTTCTAACTACATATATCTATCTTTGGTGTGCTCACTATCAGATCCCTCACCATCAGTATTGAATCAGTCTTCTATAAGAATTATTGTGCCTCTTCTTTTGGCCTATGTATACTCTGAGGAGAATAAACTGTATATATTTGGATGTGTCAAACTTCAAGTTCTTGGACCTCAGCGGCAATATATGTGATAGTTTTCTAAGAGTTTTTTTTTTTGTTCTAGGAGTAGGATTAGTGGCTCACTAATTTCTCAACCTCTGTAATTAGACTAAGGTTTTCAATGACACATGTCCTATTTGGTGGAGAAAATCTGCAGGGAGTTGCTAGTGACTAGTATTTGGCCTCACTCTATCAACTGCCTCACTCAGCCAAGCTGTTACATTCACAAAGTGCTGCATTTACAAAGTGCTGCATTCAACCTAGTCAGGTCTCGATCTAGCGGTACTAAGCCACTATCTACATACATCTAATCAAATCCTCAATATGACATGAGAAATTAAATGCTGTACCTTTCAACAACAAACCGCCAAAGAAAATACATAAAAGAACTGTGATCCTATGAAAATAAACAGTGGAGGGTAAAGAGTTTTGGTGCTCTAAAATAGCAGTCCACAAACTAATTGTTTGCTCTCCATCCAATCTTCAGTTTCATCTTCACCTTTGCCTGTCCTCAGGGTCTACAGGTTAACTGATACCTTGATTGATTTGGAATTGACAACTATGTTTCACATCCTATTCTGTACATAGTTAATTCTCTTCATCTTCTTCCATTAAAGACACAGGGTCTCATATATTAAGGGTGTTGAAAATCATTCCCCATTGCAATGAATATTTGCTTATAAAGAATATAAGTACATCATGGTATCATTTCTTATTTAGTATTCAGGTGAATTCATTTCTGATCAAAAGTTTCAAGGCGAGTATATTTTCTCCTCTTCACCGTGTCTGTAATATGTTTTACTCCATTTATCATCATCATCTTCATTCTCATCATTATCTTTATATCATTATCATCATCATCATCATCATCATCATTATTATTATTACAACCATTATATCATTATCATCATCATCATGAACATTACATTATTATCATATTCATTACAGTCATCATCATCAGTGTATTACATTCATCAGGATACTAGACCATATGTGGTAACAGGAGTGACATGAAATACAAAGTGGGATTTTTCTTAAGATAGAAAACCAGAAGCTTGTAGTATGTGTAATGTAATATGGGTTGTGTCATGCTTAGGGCACAAGCCGAGATGATGGTACCATAATTGATATATAATACAAAGTGTTGTCATGCGTCGGAGCGCACTAAATGATTAATTAATTTTTGGGTTATGTCGAACATGTTCTCTGGGGATAGACAGGACATAGTACATCAAAGCTGCCTTCTATCAAGAGATTGACTGTTAGCTTATACTCATTTTCAGCATGTTACTTCCTTCACTTATTCTCAGACATAATATTCATATGTGCATGTATGATAATTTCACTGTTCCATCAGAAATCATTCATACTTGCATGTAAGATAAGTAATTATACTTATGTGATTTCCCAATGATAACTTTAAATGTTGACACCATTGACATCACAATGAAATCGCAATCATTACACAATCACAATCATATATGTATAGATGACAATTAAGCACATGTATGTGCTTTATTGATGATACATTCACAGATTCACCAACCATGACAATACAAAGAATCTTAATCATTCTCATCATTCATCACAAATTATAACATTTTCTTGGTGATAATTAAGCATAGTGATGTGTTTTTACAAATTATACAGTCACATCTGTTTAACAATAATGAAATCACACATAAACCACTCCAGACATGCTCTAATCAATGACATAGACTGATGTGAACATTAGGCATACTTAGATTCACAAAGAATGATTCATCATTATTAGCAACAATGAACTTACACATGGATCCCCACGTGCTCTCATAGATTTTATGTGATATACTAAATCTAAATTCATTCATCATGATAATAACCACAATTGCATGGCGGTTGATGAAGTATTATTATGTGGCACAAATATTAATTCCCTATGTTTTAACAACAATGAAAATACATTTGCCCCACCATGTGGTTGCTTTAACCCATCAAACAAATTATGATACCTATATGAATCTATGTGGTTCTCATGTGCTTCGTGGAATAAAAAGTAACGCCTTGTCTTTATGTGCTATGCAATAAAAATCTTCTTGACTTATAACACATTACACTAATTTGTCTTACCAGCGTTGGCACATGTAACATAATTTTCTTACCACTGCACCAAGGATTCTCCTTCTAAATCTTAAGTTACTCATCAACTTCTAAAACACTGCAGATTGAGTTTACTACTTGAGAAATATAATGTACAACTTGTGTCTAGTGTTTACACATAAATAAGTTGTCTACTAGAAGAAAATGAAACTCACTGTGTTTTCTTAATGGGCAGTTTATTTATGACTATGATAATTGAATATAATATTAATTTCTTAAGGACTAATCACGTGGTTTACACTTACTTACCAACTCTTCTCGGATAATAAGTCTCACTGACTAGCTAATTATAAACTAATCTAACACATTATCGTTTTACCTTCATTTTATTGAAATGCTTCACAACACATATTGGCCCAAAGGTGTCAGGTCCTCAATTTGGCTGAGTTTCCAAATGAACTGGCTGCTATTCTTCTGGTCCTTCTATTCTCTCTAGACTTTAATTTTCTAACGTGTTCGTAGCGATTGAGAAACTACAGTATGTCCACATTTGTTTGCCGCAATATAAACATCAATATCTCAGTAACCAACTGAGGGAAAATTATGAAATTTAGTATATAACCTTATCATTATGTCCACCCAACAAAAAAATTTTTGTTCTGGAGATTTTACAGCAGATTTTAAAGTTTGTTTATATGCCATATATAATTTACGAGTCTGACATGAAATTCATAATTTTAAATGTATTACAGCGTAGCCAGACAATCAGGGCTCAATTTTGAATATTGTACTTGTTTTCACGGGATTGGCCTTTTGCCAACTCCCCGCGTTGTTCAAACTAAAACTGTTCAGAGGTGTCTCAAAATGTGGGTTATTTCATGAAACCTGATTAATATATTTTGTTTGCTTTTTTACATCTTACCACTTATCGCTAACATTGAAATGTGTGAATATTTTTCAATGGGCTTTAATGCAAAATTGTACACTTCAAAGAATCGCTATGAGGTTGTACACATATTTTTGTCAAGAAGCTGATCGCAAGAAACTGTTTTATACTATTGCAAATTCCGAAAAAAGAACAATGCATGCATTGGGCTTGAGTAAACGTATCTATCTATCTATCTATCTATCTATCTATCTATCTATCTATCTATCTATCTATCTATCTATCTATCTATCTATCTATCTATCTATCTATCTATCTATCTGTCTATCTATCTATCTATCTATCTTTCTGTCTATCTATCTATCTATCTATCTATATATCTATCTATCTATCTATCTCGATCAGTGGCTCAGCACAAATGGTCTATATATAGGCCATCTCAACATCTTTCATCTGCTCAACAAATTACCTGAGCTCTCGGTAATACTGTCCAAACAGTTCCATGTGTTTGGAATCACAGAAAGTCGTCTTAACGACAAAATAACCGACTCCGAAATCTCACTTAAGGGGTTTAAAGTAATTCGAAAAGATGCAAATCAAAAATTAGAGACAGGTATTGCTGTATACATTTCCAATTCTCTCAACTGGTCCCGTAGAAGTGACCTCGAGACAGTAGAGATAGAATGTGTTTGGTTAGAGGTGAAGCCAGCCAGCCAACAGCCGTTTCTCATTGGATACCTATATAGGAATCCTTGTGCCATGTACAGTTGGTATGACTGCTTCACTACAATGATGGATAGAGTGTTTACAGCAGGTAGAGAAGTTATGATACTAGGTGACTTCAACATAGATATTAGTAAATCCAACCAGACATGGGACGATATCATTCTTTCTTACAATTTCAAACAACTAATAAACCGTCCCACAAGGGTTACTGACACATCCTCAGCTATAATTGATCATATATATGTTACTTGTCCAGATAATATTATTCAATGTTCTGTTCCTGTTTGTACAGTTCGTGACCACTACCCGGTATGTTGTACATGGTCAAGAATTTCGTTCAAACCTCTTAAACATAAACATGTAAGTATCAAATTTAGGAATTATAAAGCATTGAACCAAGATTTATTTTTGCAAGACTTAAGAAAAGCAGCCCTTGATCACGTTTACCAACTTCCTGACCCGGACGATGCATTAGCTTTCTGGACGAAGACAGTCTACAATGTGTTCGATAAACACGTGCCAATCAAAGAAGTTCGAGTCAAAAATCAACATAAATCCCCATGGGTCACTAGAGAAGTGCTGGAAATCATGAGAGAGCGAGATACAGCACACAAAAATAAAGACTTCATCAATTACTGCAGACTAAGGAATAAAGTTAAATATGAAATTCGTAGGATAAAAAAAGATCATTTTAAAAATTTGATTGTAGATAATTCAAACAGTACAAATATATGGAAGGCTATTAACTTGCTAACCAATAAGAAACGCCCTACAAAATCAGCAATACCAAATTCTATAACATGCGATGAATTCAGTTGTTTCTTTCAATCAGAAATAGAGAATCTAAAGTCTTCAATACCAGACTCATCGTGTAATTTAAGTTCACTGGCATCATTCTGTGAGGAGAAGTGCGCCAGAAATATTCCCGCTGAGATTCCTTTAATGTCTGTTGCAGACGTTTATAAATATCTCTTGAACCTCAAATCAACAAACTCACACGGCCTAGATGGTATCAGTAATAGAATTCTTCGTTGTGCTGTACCAGTCATTAGCGAGTCCTTAACGTTCATATATAACCAGTGCCTGGCCAAAAACTACTTTCCATCTGCATTTAAAATTGCTTAAGTGTTTCCGCTTATTAAAAATGGCTTAATCGATAATAGCGTTTTGGGTAATTATAGACCTATTTCCTTACTATCGTCGCTATCAAAACCACTAGAAAAACACATTCATAAAATAACGTTACACCATTTAATTAACAATGATCTAATAATTAACAGTCAATCTGGGTTTCGACCTAAATATTCTTGCCATAGTGCTCTAACAAAAATGACCGATAACTGGCACTTAAACATCAACAACGGTAGAATTTGTAGAGCGGTGTTTGTAGACTTTAAAAAAGCTTTTGATATGGTAGATCACGATATTTTAATTAGAAAACTAAAGCAAATGAAGACAAGCACCAACATGGTGAACATAATTACGTCATTTCTATCCGACAGGCAACAAGTCGTGTCCTTCAACAACTGTCTATCAAGACCCACACAGCTTAATATTGGTGTGCCTCAGGGCTCAATACTAGGTCCGCTGCTTTTTGCAGTTTATATTAATGATCTTCCTTTATATATCAATACAACTTGTGATCTATTCGCAGACGACTGTACTATATATACTAGTCAAGAAAACCGTAGTGAATTAGAGAATTCTTTACAAAAGGAACTTGATTATCTTTCTAGATGGAGCAATGAAAACCGCATGCAAATTAACATCGGCAAAACCAAATCCATGCTAATAACGACCAGACAAAAACTACAGACACTAGCCATAACTGGATCACCGCTCGAACTCCGCATGGGCACGTTACCTATAGTTAATGTGACTGAACATAAAACACTAGGGCTTTTAATAGACAGCCATTTGAACTGGAGCTCTCATGTTCACGCTCTTACCAAGAAAATAGCACAAAAAGTTTACCAACTTGCTAAAATTCAGCACTTCCTGGACGAAAGCACACGAAAAATATTCTATACATGCTATATCCAATCACATCTCGATTACTGTTCCACAGTTTGGGATGGTTGCCCTAAATCTAATTTAAAACGACTATGTTCTCTACAAAACCGCGCTATTCGTCTGGTTTCTGACATAAAGCACGTTGAAAGTAATAATTTGTACAGTCATCTAAGACTTCTACCACTACAAAAGCGCTTCCTTTTCAACAAAGCCAAATTAGTGAATAAAATTATATCTCAAAATACCCCAGAGTATCTTCTGCCGCTGATTCAATCTAATGCAATGAACAGCAAGCGCCTAAATTTGTTACATGTCTCAAAGCCTAGATTGGACCTATACAAAACATGTTTCGCCTATTCTGGTGCTCACTTATGGAATGATCTGCCTCCAGATCTGAAAACTCCAATGAGTCCCTACACATTTAACCGAAAACTCTTTCAATACTTAATCCATACCGACTATATGCCACCATAATTCATTTACTGGTATAATTGTTCAGTATAATTGTTCATTATAATTGTTTAACTATAATTGTTCACTATACATGTGTGTGCGTGTGGGAGCGAGAGAGAGAGAGAGAGAGAGAGAGAGAGAGAGAGAGAGAGAGAGAGAGAGAGAGAGAGAGAGAAGTGGGTGTCAGTGAGAGGGAGAGAGTGAATGCGTGTGTACGCACGTGCATGCGTGTGTGTGGAGAGAGTGATTGAGCGAGAAATGGTGGGGGAATGTGTCAGTGCATGTATTCGTACGTGTATGTGTGAGAGTGAGTGAGGGAGTGTATGCGTGCGTGCATGCGTTCATGTGTATATGTATGTGTGAGAGAGTGTGATTGAGAGAGTGAGTGTGTGTGTGAAGGATTGTGTGTTAGAGAGTGAGACAGTGGGAGAGTTGATGTGTTAGTGTGTGTGTGTGTGTGAGCGCGCGCATGCGTGTGAGTGTGTGTATATGAAAGAATACAGAGAGAGAGAGAGAGAGAGAGAGAGAGAGAGAGAGAGAGAGAGAGAGAGCTGAGCAGATGCATGTCATGTAACACGCATGTTATGTAACACGCGAATCCATATGTTTGTGTATTCTCATCTGTCATATTATCAGTTAAATACCATTTGATTTTATCATGCATAATATTAACTCATGTTCATTACTGTAGTTTGAGTGAGTGAGTCAGTGAGTGTGAATGAGAGACAGAACGAGTGAGCGTGAGAGTGAATGAGTGAGCGGGAGAGTGAATGAGTGAGCGGGAGAGTGAATGAGTGAACGGGAAAGTGAATGAGTGAGCGGGAGAGTGAATGAGTGAGCGTGAGAGTGAATGAGCGTGAGAGTGAATGCGTGAGAGTGAATGAATGAGCGGAAGAGTGAATGTGTGAGCGTGAGAGTGAATGTGTGTGTGTGTGTGTGTGTGTGTGAGAGAGAGAGAGAGAGAGAGAGAGAGAGAGAGAGAGAGAGAGAGAGAGAGAGAGAGAGAGAGAAAGAGAGAGAGAGAGAGAGCATCACTATTTTTACGTCACATACATTTTATGTACACATTTTTCTCCATGTTTAACATTTTTATGAGACTGCTCATGACAAGTGTATGTGTGTGAGTAAAGTGTGGGAGTTTGTTCATACTAGTTTCAATACTAACGTGAGACATTTTGTATGTGTCTAGATGTGAGGAAGTGTGAGTGTATGTGGAGGATGTGTGTGAGTGTGGGGATATGTGTGGGTGGGGTGTGTGTGGGTGGGGGTATGCATTTAGATGGGTTGGGGTGTGTGGGTTTTGGTGGGTAGTGGTATTTGTGGGTGTTGGTGGGATGTGTGGATGGATGTGTGGGGGTGAAAGTACGGGTGTTGGAATGGGTGTGGGGGATGTGTGTATGGGTGGAGGATATGTGTATGGGACGGATGCAGGGGATGTGTGTTTATGTGGGTGGAGATGTGTGGATGGTTTGAGGAAGTATGTGTGGGAGGCGGGGTTGTGTGGGTAGGGGATTGTGTTGGGTGGATTTGGGATGGAAGGGCGGGTGGGGAGAAGTGTATGGTGTGTGGGTTTGAGATATGTGTGCAGTGTGTTGGTGGGGGATGTGTGAATGATGTGTGGGTGGAGGGTATGTTTGTGGTGGTATGGGTGGAGGATAGTGTGTGGTGTGGGGGATGTGTGTGATGGGTGTGGGGAATGTGCGTATGGGTGGGGTATATGTGTGGTTGAGCAGGGGATTGTGGTGGTTGGGGGAAATATGTGGGGGAGTGTGGGTGGGAGATGTGTGTATGTGGATGGGGAATGTGTGGGTGGGGGTGTGTGAGTGGCTTAGGGATGTGTAGGTGGGTGAGGGAGTTGTATGTGTCGGGGTGGGATGTGTGAGTTGGTGGAGGATGTGTGTGGGGGTAGGGGTATTGTGATCGAGAGATGTTTGGTTGGGAGTGGGTTGGTGGGGGTGTGTGGGTGCGTAGTGGAGGATGTGTGAGTGAGTGTGTGTTGGTGGACGGGTAGGGAATGCGTGTGTGGGTGGGGAGAGGTGTGTGGTGTGTTGGTTGGTGATATTGTGTGGGTGAGGTATGTGTGTGTGGGTGGGGGATTTTTGTGGTGTGTGAGTGGGGGTATGTGGGGTGGATGGGTAAGGGTATCTGTGTGGGTGTGGGTGGGATTATTTTGTGGTATCTGGGTGGGGGATATGTGTGTGGTGTGTAAGTGGGGATGTGTTGGTGAGGGATATGTGTGTGTGTGGTGCGTGGGTTGGGAATAGTGCGTGGTAGGGGGTGTATGTGATGTGCGGGTAGGGGATTGTGTGGTGGGGGATTAGGTTAAGGCATGTGTGGGTGGGTGGAAGTTGTATGTGTTGGTGGTGGTGTGTGTGTGAGTGGATTGGGGATGTATGGGTGGTTAGGGAGATGTGTGTGTGTGGGGGGGGGGGGGTAGGGACATGTCAGTTGGTGGGGATATGTGTGTATGGTTTGGGGATGTGTGAGTGGATGTGCGATGTGTGGGTTGGTGGGGAATATGTTGTCGATGGAGATGTGGCTGGGGGAAGGGTGGTTTGAGGTGTGGGTGGGGAGAGGATGTGTGGGGTAGAATGTGGATGGGCGTGGGATGTGTGGGTTGGTGGGGGAATGTTTGTGGGTGGCGAGTGTGTTTTGGTTGGGGGATCAGGTGAGGGCAGTGTGTGTGGGTGGGGGATGTGCGGGAGGGGGATGGGTCGGTGGGTGGGGTATGTATGTGTCCCTTGGTGTGCGTGTGTGTGGGTAGGTGGGGGTGTTGTGTGGGTGGGGTGATGTATGGATAGGTGGGAGATGGGCTTCATACCATGGTAATTAGCCTTGTTTATGTTTACAACATTCATTTCACAATGTTTATTTTTCTTCCTATGCAAATGTATAATGCTCTTGATGAACGAAAGACGAGTGATTGGAAGGGCCGAATGTAAGACGGGCCTGCGCGCCCAATTTGTGACCCTAATAAAGTTGATTTGATTTGATTTGATTTCTATCTATCTATCTATCTATTTATTTATCTATCTATCTATCTATTTTATCTATCTATCTATCTATCTATCTATCTATCTATCCATCTTATCTTATCTATCTATCTATCTATCTATCTATCTATCTATCTATCTATCTATCTATCTATCTATCTATCTATCTATCTATCTATCTATCTGTCTATCTTATCTATCTATCTATCTATCTATCTATCTATCTATCTATCTATCTATCTATCTATCTATCTATCTATCTGTCTATCTGTCTATCTTATCTATCTATCTATCTATCTATCTATCTATCTATCTATCTATCTATCTATCTATCTTATCCTATCTATCTATCTATCTATCTATCTATCTATCTATCTATCTATCTATCTATCTAATCTATCTATCTATCTATCTATCTATCTTCCGGCCGGCCGGCCGGCCGACCAACCGACCGACCGACCCACCGACCCACCGACCCACCGACCGATCCACCCACCCACCCACCCAGTCAGCCAGTCAGCCATCCACTCACCCACCCACCTACATTTCTGCCTACCTACCTACCTACCTACCTACCTTTCTGTATGTCTGTCTGTCTGACTGTCTGTCTGTATGTCTGTCTGTCTGTCTGTCTGTCTGTCTGTCTGTCCGCGCTATTAAATATTGATAAAAGTTACTGGAAAAAACGTCAGGACCATGTGTTGAAAGAGGAAGAGGACTATTGGATTGAATTTTATGCAACCGAGAGCAATCATCAACCTACTGGAATCGTCCGACACAGATTAAGGTCTGAGCAGATCGCAGACCTTAATCTACGTACACACTTACTGGGATATTTTGCTCCAATCATTCAGACGAATTGCAGGCCCTAAACATTACAGCATCAGCATCAGCTGAAGAAACAAGAAGGAAATGAAAAATAAGGTAAGAAATATATTCCTTTGACTTTCCTGTTAATTTACAAATTATTTACCCCGTGCCTCTGTAAATTCTCAGTCTTTACTAATATTACACATTGCACCCCTCTCGGGATTCTCCGTGGTGAAGTGATCAAGCCGTCTGACTCGGGCTCTGAAGGTTATATGTTCGATTCTGGGCCGCGTCCTTCATTTCACGAGTGCATGTTTTCGGAGACTCCCGAGAGTCGTCGCTGGAGCTACGGAGTTCGTGCTTTGTGCGACGCTTTCCGCGCTGAAGAAAGACACTGAGCCATATGAATGGATAAAGAACAAACAAACAAACAGTCACACAAACAAACTTATTTTAAAAGGATTAAGAATTGGGCACCCAGGCCCGTCTAACATTCTTCCCTTTTATCTCTCTCTTTCATACATTATATCATTCACACATCATTCAAGGCTAACTGAAAACAGCAACAATATAAAAGATATGCATTATAAAGGCATGTGGAACATGAAAAAGCAATACTACACGACTCGGTAATAGTAATAACTGGTGTGGCACATGTTATAAGCTATGTTATATTGTTCGTCCATCAAGAATGATGATGACCATTCATTTCATCCAGTGGGATTGAAAGTGTGGAGCCGTGAGTTCTAAGATGGCTGATAAGGCCTATTTTGGCTCGAAATGTTCTTTGACAATGTGGACAAAGAATGCTTGATGTCTCTGGAGGAGGATTTACTGCAGTGGATTTTCTGTCCTGCCTTTTTCTTCACAGCTCTTGCAGTCCTGATTGCCTCACATGTGACTGCACAATTGCGTAATGATGCACGCCACGAATTTCGGTATCCGGCTGCAGTCTCCCAGGTGTCATGGTGAATTCCAAAAGCATTCAGTGAGATTTTTAGAGTGTCTTTAAAGCGTTTCCTCTGGCCGCCTTGGGAGCGTCTACCACAACGCAACTCGCTTTATAAAATTCGTTTAGGGAGCCTGTGTACCATTTAATCTTTAGTAGCTTCATAGGGAAGACTGTGTGGAAGTGGTTTAATTTCCTAGCGTGTCGCTGATAAACAGTCCAGGTTTCACAAGCATATAGCAGTGTGGATAATACAACTGCTTTGTAGACTTTTAGCTTTGTTTGCAGCCTTATTCCATTTCTGTCCCATACATTTGTGTACAGTCTGCCAAAGGCCGCGCTGGCCTTGGAGATTCTTGCATTCACTTCGTCATCAATTGTGGCAGCTTGTGACACAGTGCTGCCAAGATACGTGAACTTGTCCACAACACTCAGTCTATGGCCATTCACTTTGATATTCGGCACAGTGTGATTATTCCCTGGAGCTGGCTGGTACATAACTACAGTCTTCTCCAAGTTGATATTGAGCCAAAGTTGGCACAGGCATGTGAGAAAGCTGAAACATTATGTTGCATGTCCGCCTCTGAGTTGGCGTATAGCGCGCAATCATCAGCAAACAGGAGCTCTCTGGCGGTGTCGCTGTTAATTTTGGTTTTAGCTTTCAGCCTTCTGAGATTGAATAACTTTCCATCCATACGGTAGTTGATGTCTATTCCAATGTCGGTGTTCTCGAAGGCATTCGTCAACATAGCTGAAAACATGAAGCTGAACAGTGTTGGTGCCAGGACACATCCTTGCTTCACTCCATTGGTGTCAGGAAAGGGTTCAGACAGTTCACTATTTTCCTGTACTCCTGCCTGCATACCATCATGAAATAGCTGCACTATTTGGACAAACTTTCGAGGACAGCCATATTTTGCCATAATCTTCCACAGTCCTTCTCTGCTGACTGTATCAAAAGCCTTGGTAAGGTCAATGAAAGTGGAGAACATTTCGCAGTTTTGTTCCTGACATTTCTCTTGCAGCTTCCTTGCAGCGAAAATCATGTCAACAGTTCCTCGTTCTTTTCTGAAGCCACATTGACTCTCAGGAAGTAGACTTTGATCGAGATGAGCCATGAGGCGATTTAGAAGAATTCTGGCGAGTATCCTCCCTGCAATTGAAATGAAGGAGATGCCTCGGTGGTTGTCACAGGATTGGCGGTTTCCTTTACGTTTGTAAAGGTGGACTATTGACGCATCCTTGAAATCTTGTGGCATGGTCTCGTTCATCTATATGTTTGTAAAGACTTGGTGAAGCTGCTCTTTTAGGACCGGCCCACCTGCCTTGTATATCTCTGCTGGGATGGAGTCAGGACCAGGTGCCTTGCCGCTGGAGAGTTGCAGGATGGCTTTGTTTACTTCCACTATGGTTGGTAGGTCATCAAGTGTACTTTTGGTGGGAACTTGAGGAAGGCAGTTGATGGTTTCATCATCGAAGAAGGAAGTTGCATTTAGGATGTTGCTGAAATGCTCTGCCCAGCTTTGACGGTTTTCTTTCTTATCGGCGATCAATGTTTCCCCATCTGCACTGAGGAAGGGAACTATGCCTGGTGATGTAGGACCATAGACCGCATTCAGTGAGTCGTAGAAGTTTTTCATATCATGTCTGTCGGCAAAGCCTTGATTTTCATTAGCTTTGCTGCTCAGTCAGGAGTTCCGCATGTGCCGAAGTTTCTGCTGCACTACTCTCTGAATGTTCTTGAAGGCATCTTTTTCGATGTTAACTTCGGGTCATTCAAATGTGCCTTGAGGAGAAGATGTTTCTTGGCCAGAAATTGTTGATGTCTTCGGAATTTTCATCAAACCAGTCTTTATGCTTTCGAGGGGCTGGACCCAGGATTTCCATAGCAGTGTTGTAGATTATGTCCTTTAGGGCTCTTCACTCTGTTTCTGTATCCTGTTTAGCTGCAGCATTGGGCTTGAGGCGGTCTTCCAGCATATTTTCAAATGACAGCTGCATTTTCTTACTGTTTAGGCGGGTGACATTTAGTTGTGCGTTTTTTTTTGTTTTTTTTTTGCATTTTTACCCCTTGAGGACGCCGTGGTGGTTTGATGTGTATGTTTCTTTTCGAGATAATCAGACGATGGTCTGTCCAACATTCGGCACCACACATAGATGTTGTCACCCAAACGTCTTGTCTGTCACTCCTCCTGACGATGACATAGTCAATGAGGTGCCAGTGTTTCGAGCGAGGGTGTATCAACGATGTCCTATTTCTCATAGGAAGACGGAACATTGTGTTGGTAATCAAGAGATCGTGTTCGGCACATGTCTGAAAGAGGAGGAGTCCATTGCTGTCACAATCTCCGACTCCGTGCTTTCCAATAATGCCACTCCAAGAGGTGGTGTCCGTGCCTACTCTGGCATTGAAATCCCCAAGGATTATAAGTTTGTCTTCTTTGGGAACAGATGTTAATACATTGTGCAGGTCCTCATAGAACTTGTTTTGACATCGTCTTCATTGGTCATAGTTGGTGCGTAGACACTCACAATGGTTGCATGCTTCCTTCCATTCAGCAGGGGCAACTTAATGGTCATGAGCCTGTCGTTTATAGTCTTTGGAAATCCAGCTAATTTGCCGATCATGGCTGACTTAATGGCAAATCCCACACCGGATTGGCGTCTGTCCTCGTTTTTCCTTCCACTCTAGAAAAATGTGTATCTGGCACCTACTTCGCAGATTTGGCCTTCTTCTGAAAGTCGTGTCTCGCTCAACGCTGCAATGTCGATGTTGTACCTGCCCAGCTCTCTCCAAATCAGTGCTGTTCGTCTCTCTGGACCCGATGCGCCGTCTCTGTCAAGTAGGGTGCATACATTCCAAGTTCCGACTGTTAAGGGAATATGGTTTGCTCTTTTAGCTTTATCTGTTTTTTCTTTGTTTGTATGTCGACCGCAGTTTAGGGTATTAATTGCAATAAATTAAACTCATGGCTCGTTTCTGGAGTGAGTAAAGTCGCTTGGTGCTTGAATTGGAACAACCGTCCCAGATTGTAAAGCAGTAGTCAAAATGTGTCTGTCTGTGAGAAGTATTGAATATTTTCCTTGTGTCCTCATCAAGGACATTTTTAATTCTGTCGGGTTGGTAGACTTTTTTCGCTGTAAAGATAAAGCAAGATAGAGGCGACTTTACTCACTCCAGAAACGGGCCATGAGTTTAATTTATAGCAAACATTTAATTGACAATCCTAGCCTGCATAAACGCCTTCAGTTACTACCACTCGCAAACGTCTGTTTTTCAATAAGGTCAAACTAATTCACAAAATACTACATCCGAATGCCCCAAATTACCTTTGGCATTGTTTAAATATAATGATAGACACAGTAAACGATTAAATATATTACACATTCCGAAGCCTAGGATAGACTTATACAAAACAAGCTTAACGTACACTGCAGCAAGACAGAGTGGCATGTTTCTTGACAGCCTTTCATTTAAAAAAAAAACTGTCATTTACTGCCTATAGTACCTTGCGGTGTAGGACAGGAGCGTCTTGAGCCTGAGGAATTAAAGCTGCATAGCTAGTGCAGTCGCCGTGAACTGTGCAGGTTAGGGTTTATATTTTGCCCAGGACAGAAAAAAACTCCCATGGAATACATTATCTCAATCATTGATACATTCAATGATTGTCAATAGTTTGGCATTGTAGTTTTGTTTTTAACCAGAGATTGAAATGGAGAGAAAATTTGCGTTGATTCTTTTACAGAAGAGAAATCTCCAGGAACTAGATGTGGATTTACTGCTTGGACGACGTTTAAAGGAGACGTTGCTGTCAACACTACAATAAGTCAGTACAAGACAATTTACTTCAATGTTGGCGAGAACTTTAATGCAGACAGCGGGATATTCACAGCTCCAGTTGATGGACTCTATGTGGCAGCTATTTCATTACGGCTCTCGGAGAATGAATATCTACGTGTTGGTGTCGGATACAAGCAAAGGCTGCATCATGAGTCACGTGTTCTCGTGTGTGAGAGTTCAGCTGTGACGAAACTAACAAGCGGTTGTGGTGTGGGTGTTGTTGACATGAAAGCTGGTGGGGTGTTGTATTCACATGTGTACCACATACAGAAGAATGATAATCTCAAACATGTTTCCTTTTCGTGTTTTCTATTGGGATGAGTTCTATGACATGAGAGTCGCGTTAACCTAGTGGCTAGACACTCGCCTGTCTCACTGGTGGTCAGGGGTTTGAAATGTAGGAGGGCGGATTCGAATGTTGAAAATTGACCTGGGCTCACAGGTGGACCCAGCCCAAAATGGCTACAGGAAATATCTTGGGGAGTAAAGGCAGCCGGCGAGACACTGACCACATCAGCACCGCGTGTCGTCTGGTCTATACAAACGTGTGTCTGATCTATACAAACATGTGTCTGATCTATATAAACATGTGTCTGATCTATACAAACATGTGTCTGGTCTATACAAACATGTGTCTGGTCTATACAAACATGTGTCTGGTCTATACAAACATGTGTCTGGTCTATACAAACATGTGTCTGATCTATACAAACATGTGTCTGATCTATACAAACATGTGTCTGGTCTATACAAACATGTGTCTGGTCTATACAAACATGTGTCTGGTCTATACAAACATGTGTCTGATCTATACAAACATGTGTCTGATCTATACAAACATGTGTCTGGTCTATACAAACATGTGTCTGGTCTATACAAACATGTGTCCAGCAACGCTATGTGCCTTAAAGCGTGTAAAAGGACCTTGTTTATATGGCATACTAAAGTGAGCCAGTAAAGGAACCATTTACACTCATTTAGGCGTATTGTTCACGTGGTTCTAGACCCATATTGTTATAGGACAACCGACACTCGGGCAGTGATGACGTCAATATCTCCCGGCAGCCTTCACTTTCCAAGACATTTTCTGGTACCAGTTTTAGGCCGGGTCGATCTGGAAGCCGAGGTAAAGGCTAAAGACCAGATTCTGTGCGAATTCGAACCCATGACCGCCACGTGTCTAGCAGCTACGCTCCTGCAGCACACGTAATGTATCATGGCGGTCTACATTTTAATAAAAGCTGCATCCTTCACGTGAATTTGATGTACATATTGATTGAATAGCTGTTTTAGAGCACATACGTTCTTAAAGGTAGAAGGTAACGTTTTGCAAGATTAACAACATACTGACCAATAAAATGGTATCAAATGAAACGAGAAAAGGAGTGTTGAAGTGCTACATAGAACCTATACTTTTGTATGGATGTGAAGCGTGGACAATAAGCAGTCAAGCTGAAAAACAGCTGATGGCTGTGGAAATGTGGTTTCTGAGGAAAATGCAAAGAATACCATGGACAGACAGAAAAACTAATGAACAAGTCCTACAAGAAACAAATGAAGATTGTAAACTAATTAGAATCATTTGACGTAGACAGTCACAATTTTTGAACATGTAATGAGAATAAATGACTTGGAGAACTTGGTGACAACTGGCAAGATCGAAGGGAAGAGACCAAGGGGAAGACCGAGAAGTAAATACCTGGATGGCTTTGGCCACGTGGCATGGTCGAGACAGGAAAACGGAGCTGATCCACGATTCTGGTTATCGAGTGAGATGGCAGAAAATGACCTTCTGCGCTTATTGGCATGGCACATGATGGATGGAAGTTCTTAAATAGGCATAATTGTATACCGATCAGTCCCATGATTTCATATTTCATGTAGGCCACCAATCTATTACATAATCTCATATTTTATATCTAGGTACTGATATATTCCATAATTTCAGTTTGTCTACCATCATCATGTGCTCTGCCAACTGGCATAGACGTTCATGACTCTCCACAGATCTCGGTCCTCGGTATTCTGGATGAACTCTGCTTATGATATTCCTCCATGAAATCATCTCAGTCCATCCAACATCATTTCTCTTGGTCTGTCTCTGTCTTTTACCCTACTAATCTTTCCAGTTGTCACAATGTTCTCCAATGCCTCGCTTCTCATTACATACTCAAAGAATGCTGCTTGCTTTTTTCTTTTACTTTTCTATATAACATTGTCGAGGTCTTTTTACATATATTCAATGATAGTGATTTAATGTGCCCATATGGGTCATACAGAAACACGCTCATAAAAGGCGTCACGTCTGGGAAACGGAAATATTTTGACATTGTTAAACCTGAGAGTGGTTTAGAGAGAACAGTCAGAGACTCATACTTCCTGGGAGAAGTGGCAGTGGTTTAGAGAGAACAGTCAGAGACTCATACTTCCTGGGAGAAGAAACAGTGGTTTAGAGAGAACAGTCAGAGACTCATACTTCCTGGGAGAAGAGGCAGTGGTTTGGAGAGAACAATCAGAGACTCATACTTCCTGGGAGAAGAGACAGTGGTTTAGAGAGAACAGTCAGAGACTCATACTTCCTGGGAGAAGAGACAGTGATTCAGAGAGAACAGTCAGAGACTCAAACTTCCTGGGAGAAGAGGCAGGAGTTTAGAGAGAACAGTCAGAGACTCATACTTCCTGGGAGAAGAGACAGTGATTTAGAGAGAACAGTCAGAGACTCAAACTTCCTGGGAGAAGAGGCAGGAGTTTAGAGAGAACAGTCAGAGACTCATACTTCCTGGGAGAAGAGACAGTGATTTAGAGAGAACAGTCAGAGACTCATACTTCCTGGGAAAAGAGGCAGGGGTTTAGAGAGAACAGTCAGAGACTCATATTTCCTGGGAGAAGAGGCAGGGGTTTAGAGAGAACAGTCAGAGACTCATACTTCCTGGGAGAAGTGGCAGTGATTTAGAGAGAACAGTCAGAGACTCATACTTCCTTGGAGAAGAGGCAGGGGTCGATCAGTACGACGATGGACATTTAACATTAAGTACATTATGAGAATGAACATGCATGAGGCGAAGGAACTAATGATGGACATTGATAAACCCGATGTTATGCAAAGTATATATAATGAAATAATGGTGATGCAAATAAATGATACTCATCTCATCTCTCATCTCATCATGTTCCTCTTGTACCTTGTGTGTCGAGGTGAAGTATAAACATCATGAGAGTGTCCGATTATGGGCTTCATATATCAATATTCCCATGGACTCTGCTATTCTCTCCGTCCAACGTTTACGTGGTCGGAATCTTCCTTTGTTTCCATCTGTTCTGTACATTATTGCTTGTTGTGGTATGCTATTGACTGGTAACCTACTTGCATGACCAAACCATTTGACTTGCTGCTTTCTAATAAAATCTAGTGCTGCTTTAACCCCCACTTTAATCCTGATTTCTTCATTTCTGATATTATCTCTTCTTGATACGTTGATTATTCTTCTCAGGAATCTCATTTCTGTTGTTGTGATTTTTCTTTTCTCTTTTTCTGTCATTGTCCAGGTTTGGCATTGGTAATATAGAGTTGGTAGGAAGATTGTGTTGTAAAGTATTTTCTTAGTAGTAATTGACACATGTTTGTTCTTTAGTATTGGTGCCATTTGTCCAATGAGTTGGTTTGCCTTATTGCACCTATTTTTGATCTCGTCTTCTGATTTGCCATTTGATATTATACTTCCGAGTTACTTGAAACTCTTTACTTGTTTCAAGGAAAGTTGGTTTAGGTGAATTGTTGTTGTTTGTTCTTCTTTAGTTATAGTCATTACCTATGTTTTGCTTGTGCTAATTTTCATGTTATGTTCCCTACACATTTCGTTTAGGCTATTCCTGTGATCTTGTAATTCAGCTTCTGATTTTGCTATTAGTGCCTGGTCGTCCGCAAACAGGAGTTCTCTAAATGTTAGATTTGTAAATGCTTCTTCTTCTGTTTTCTCGTCATGCGGTATTCTTGCTGTCTCTGTTTGGTTGGTTTCTTTACATATGTTGTCTATATATGTTATGAAGAAGAGAGGGGGCAGGACACAACCTTGTCGTACTCCAGATTTTATGGTGAAGGGTTCTGAGTGTCCTCCGGTTGCTCTCACTATGCATTCGCTGTTGTTGTATAAAGTTCAACATAGATTTGTTAGATGTGTACTCACTCCATATTGTTTAAGGATTTCTCACAGCTTGTTTCTATCTACTCTATCAATATACATTCCACGAATTTATGTTTTCTTGTGATGCGCGTGATCTGCTTAATGATATAATGTTGTCAATGTGAAGAAAACATCAGTTTCCATACTTCATGGTGTGTGTGTCAACATAGTAAGTCATTTCAAGTTGTCAATGAGAAAAACGCAATCCATTGTTTGATTTCATGTTGTCTGTGTGAATAATCAATCAAATTTTAGATTTACTTTTGTTGTGTCTAAAAGTAATCACGTATATGATTGATCTCATATAGTTTGTGTGAAATACTGATCAGTTTCAATAAAGACTGTAAATGTGGAAGAAGTAATCAGTTGTGCGTTTTCATGGTGTCTTATAAAGAACTAAATTACATTATTTCATACAGTCTATAATGGAGAACGTATCGGTCACATGGCTTCGTGTTGTTTGTGTGAATAACACGATCAGTTCTATGATTTCAAATTGTCTATATGAATAACATGATTGGTTCCACGATTTCATGCTGTCTGTTTCAAGATCACATGTTGTCTGTCACGCGTTTTCATATTGTCTGTATGAAGACCTGCCGCACTTTCATGATTCTATCTGTACAATGTAAAGAACTGATCAACTGTAAGATTAAATATTGTCTATTTAAAGAACTGATCAAACTGATCAGAAAATTATAGAACTGATGAATGCATGTTGTCTATGATAAGAACTAATAACTTGTATGATTCCATGCCTGAGAGAAGAAATTATCGATTTTATAATGCTGTATTGACTGTTTGGGGAACACGATCAGTTTCACGCGTTCAGCAGAATGTTTGGTAACTTGTTTCTGACAATGCATCTATAAGAGTGCAACATGTTTCTCTATTATTTCCTAATCAAAAACCTGTCTGCTGTAGTTTCCTCAATCAACAATCTGTCTTCTGTAGTTTTCTGAGTCAACAACATGTCTTCTGTAGTTTCCTGAGTCAACAACCTGTCTGCTGTTGTTTCCTCAGTCAACAACCTGTCTGCTGTAGTTTCCTCAGTCAACAACCTGTCTGCTGTAGTTTCCTAACATTCAACAACCAGTCTGCTGTAGTTTCCTCATTCAACAACCTGTCTGCTGTAGTTTCCTCTGTCAACAACCTGTCTGCTGTAGTTTCCTCAGTCAACAACATGTCTGCTGTAGTTTCCTCTGTCAACAACTTGTCTGCTGTAGTTTCCTGAGTCAACAACCTGTATGTTGTAGTTTCCTCTGTCAACAACATGTCTGCTGTAGTTTCCTCAGTCAACAACCTGTCTGCTATAGTTTCAACAGTAAACAACTTGTCTGCTGTAGTTTCCTGAGTCAACATCCTGTCTTCTGTACTTTCCTGAGACAACAACATGTCTGCTGTAATTTCTTCAGTCAACAACATGTCTAATGTAGTTTCCTCAGTCAACATCCTGTCTTCTGTAATTTCCTGAGTCAACAACCTGTCTGCTGTAGTTTCCTCAGTCAACAACCTGTCTGCTATAGTTTCCCCAGTCAACAACCAGTCTGCTGTAATTGCCTCAGTCAACAACCTGCCAGCTTTAGTTGCCTCAATCAACAACCTGTTGGCTGTAGTTTTCACTACTTCTGCCACGGATTTAATCCTAAATTAGTGTTGACCATTTGACCCTGACATAATGTTCTTTTCACCATTATTTACACTCCGAAAGATTACCCCACCTTATCTTCATTTCTCCTTATTCATGGATTGTAGACACACTAAAATCCAATTAAATAATCTCCCATGGCTTACCTGTAAACGTTAGATTCAGATAAATCCCATTGTCTCATTGTCAATTCCTTGTCATGGGACTCAATTTCCTCCCCCCCCCCCTCCTCCCCCTCCTCCTAAAGTGCCTCAGTTATTCAACAAATCTAAGCTGATCTGACTGGTCCAGAAGATAGACAGGAGCCAATACACTAAATCCCACAAGTGTTACAAAGTCTACCAACATTCACTGTTTCTGCTCTTATTGATGGACCACTATGACAGACAACCCATCCCATGTTATTGTTACAATTGTTGTGATCCGTCTGTGTATGCATGAGTCCAGGCACTGTTTGGGTAATGCTCCTCTATGAACATAAATTTACGTATCTTTTATCTGTTGCACTTTGTGTTACTTTTCCTGCAACACCAGGGATGGTTGCTACCATCTCAGGGAAGCGCCGATGACTCCAGGCTGGGGGGGGGGGGCTGTGTGAGTTATTAAATGTTTCCTTGTTATGTGGTTTTAATATAATATTGTTAGTAAGATTGGCTGTTAAACCACATGTTATATTTGTGAAATAAAATACAAATATTGTGCATTAAACGTGTGATTCAAGTTGCTGAATCAGTGTTTGTAAAATGCATCATGTTGATGAAGCTCCTATGGAGGCTAAATCTCAAACACACGTTATGTTTATTGAAGTTGTCCAAAAAATGTGAAATCACAAATAGATATAGCGAAGATATAAGCTTTCATAGACGTCACATAAGAAAGCTTACATACATGAAGCCATTACATCACACAGACATAGACGAAATCACTACAACACACAGACATAGACGACATCACTACATCACACAGGCATACAAGAAACAACTATTCCATACATATATGCAATAAAAACAATATCACATAGACATAATATAAACTACATCACACAGATATGTCATAAACACATAAATCACACATACATACACAAATACGTCAAACATAAATGCCATAAAGACATAATCACACAGACATGCCATAAACACATACATCACACAGCCATGTCATAAACACATACATCACACAGACATGCCACAAACACATACATCACACAGCCATGCCACAAACACATACATCACACACACATGATATAAACCCATACATCACACAGACATGCATTAAAGAAATACATCACACAGACATGCATTAAAGAAATACATCACACAGACATGCATTAAAGAATTACATCACACAGAAATGCCATAAAGAAATACATCACACAGACATACACAAATACATCACACAGCCATGTCATAAACACATACATCACACAGCCATGTCATAAACACATACATCACACAGCCATGCCACAAACACATACATCACACACACACATGATATAAACCCATACATCACACAGACATGCATTAAAGAAATACATCACACAGACATGCATTAAAGAAATACATCACACAGACATGCATTAAAGAATTACATCACACAGACATGCCATAAAGAAATACATCACACATACATGCCATAAACACATTCATAACACAGACATGCTATAAACACATAATCACACAGACATGCCATAAACACATACATCACACAGACATACACAAATACATCACACAGACATGCAATAAAGAAATATATCGCACAGACATGCCATAAACACATACATCACACAGGGGGACTGCGTGATCTCGAGGTATGGTGTCAGCCACCAGAGCTGGAGGTCCCCGGTTCATACCCCGGTGAGGACCGGGATTTTTTCACGTGGACGTCTAGTAATAAAATTTTCCCTGGTCTCTGGGTAGTGAGATCGGACGCCCGTGTTTATTTTTGCGCACGTAAAATATCCCTTGGCGGTTGGAAATCGAAAAAGAGTAGTCTAACGGCGCTGCCCGGGCAAAATTTCGAGTTAAAAATCTACCCAAAGTATTTCAGGATTCTCGCCGGTGCTACGGAGTTCGTACACTGAAGTGAGTTTCTCCAAACTCAGGTTTGAGTTAGGAGGAGAATGGAGCACTTATGGGTTACACCCGTGTGCCGTGATGTTGATCCATCGACTAAACTAAACTAAACATACATCACACAGACATACCATAAAAACATACATCACACAGACATGTAATAAAGAAATACATCACGCGCAGGTCCGCATGGCCGAATGGGTAAGTTCTTAAACATCAGGTGTGATCATGCCGAGGTTAGCGGTTCAACTCCTACACCGGACAGCTGGACTAAAATGTTGACCTGCGGTCCATGACTTGAGGACGTTAATTACCAATACCTCTGACGTCGGAGTGGGTTCGCCTGATGGCGAGGGACACTGTTAGAATCTTGACATTTGCAGATGATGTGCTGGTGTACAGACAGGGCAGAGACAGGGCCAGTTTGGCGAAAGACGTACAGGTGGCGGTAAACAAGGTGACGGAGTGGTGCAGGAATGCAGGGGCCATTTTAAACCCAGACAAGGCATCGGTTGTGTGGTACTCCCTAGATAACCGGATCGTCAAGGCAGATGTCCCAGGTATTATGTTGAATGGATGTCCTCTTAGTCGAGAGAGTAAACTGAAGTACTTGGGTATCACCTTTGACAGGTATTTGTCTTTTAAGGATCATGTGAAGGATTTCGTGGTGACGGCTGTTAGGGGACTTAATGCATTGAGGGCTATTGCAGCAACCGGGGCAGATCAGAGGATGTTGTACAGGCTCTTTCAGCAGTTAATCATTTCTGTAATTGAGTATGGTTTGGGGCTGTTGACAGTATCAAAAAGCCAGCTTGAAAGGTTGGAGCGCATACAGAATGCTACCATGCGGTTAATACTGGGGTGCACAAAGAACACACCAATTATTTGCATGATGCATATCCTGGCGCTACCAACAATGACGGATAGGCATAGGGTCCTTCAGGCCAAATGGTACCTGAGAGTTGCCGCAGATAGGGATCACCCCCTGCATGCAGCAATGGATATGGTCATGGGACATAGACTAAGACGAGGCAGGTCCTGGATGGCACAGGCAGAACTTTCTATAAGTCAGGTGTGTGATCTAGAGACCATCAATCGTGAAAGAGAGTGGGTTCAAGTTCCGGATGACATGACGGACTGGCACAATGTAATAATAACACTGGGTCGTGAGAGCAGAGAATGGGCAGCGGGCCGCACTGAGTTTAAAGTGCAACAGCTAATCCAGAGCAACACACACTAAGGTGACATAGTCATCTACACCGATGGGTCAGTGGTGAGAAACAGACGTAGTGGCTGGGGGTTTATTGCAAAGGCTAATGGGCGAGTCTTGAAAAAAGGAGAGCCTGGCATATGAGACTACGACCTCCAGCATGAGAATGGAGGTGGAGGCAGTAACAGCGGCATTCCGGTGGCTAGAGGAGACTACTGCAACACACGTTGTATTCATTACGGATTCAAAGAGTATGCTTAGCAAGGTGGAGAAAGGAATGTTTCGGGTGGAATGGATCTCGTCGCTTCAGAGGTCATAGATTGTGAGAATTGTATGGATATTTAGCCCTGGCCATGCGGGTGTACGGGGGAATGAACAGGCTGATAGGCTAGCAGGGAATTCACCTCTTGGTGGTATCTTGCCTGTGGACAAGGGGGAGGTGGTCGTGCGCTTGTGGGACCAGGTGGAGAAGGCGGAGGAACAGATTGAGAACCCATATGTGGAAAGAATGAGATTGCGGGGGATAGGCAGGGGTTCTGGAAGAATCTCAAAACTGAGAGGGAAGACCAGGAGAACCTTTAATCAGATAGCGGTGGGAACGATTAGTAGTATGACTCTTCGCTGGCTGTTGAACGATGGGACTGAGCAAGTATGGGAATATCCTGAGTGCAGTGATGTCGGTTCTTGACTCAACTCAACTCAACTCAGCTCAATTTACCAGAATATTTCCTGCAATGCAACTAAATCTGGTTCGTCCAGTAGCCAAGCTCAATGACACAAATCTCAACCCGAGATCATTGGAACACACAACCGATGTGCCTGCCTTTAAACCTTCGAACTAGCTACTGCACTGCCTTGCTCTCAGGCTTTACCAGGACAGACGTCAGTGATGCTGTATTTATTATTTATTTATTTATTTATATTATCTTTATCTAACATTCCGCTATCGTTGCTCTAATCTTTACCAGGGCTAACATAAATTATGCAGTTTTTATTATTCGTTTATTTATATTATCTTTATCTAACATCCCGCTATCGTTGCTCTAAACTTTACCAGGATGACATAAATTATGCAGTATTTATTATTCGTGTATTTATATTATCTTTATCTAACATTCCGCCGTCATTGCCAGCATCAGGTGGCGGTGTCATTGTTTTACTGAAGTTGGTGCACCGCACAAGAACATCACATCTGTCTGTATTTGTTGATACTGTAGAATTTGTAACAGATCCTTTTTGCATTTACTGCTACTATTTAACAATAGCCAAGATAAGCCATTCTGTCAACAGGTCGACGTGGCCGAGAGGTTTCAGCGCCCGCGCTTACACTTCCTCTGGTGACCGCCGCCTTGTGGGTTTATTCCACACACTTGTCAGTTAGACTTCAGTGTTGACTTCTCGTCCTTGACTTGGGGGGCGTGAATTATAAGTACCTCAGAAGTCAGAGTGGGTTCGTCTGCTGGCAAGGCAAGGGACACCGGTAAAAGGGAAAGCTAACCCTCATGCAAAATCATGCCAGTGCTCTCCCTTGTAATAGCAACTACCAGTAGTCGTATCACACGTGTATAGCCAACGTTCGCAGATAATTAATAATAATAATAATAATAATAATAATAACTTGTACACTTTAAAACAAGGAGATATGAGCCATTCTCTATAACCGGTATGTGCACACAACACGGAATAGTACTGCACATTAACAACACTCCCTGTACAGGCGCCTGTGATCTTCAGATAGCGGGTTCCACCCACAGAAGTCTATGTGTAATGGCAGCAGATCCTCCAGCACACTGATTCCTTGATCATGAAATAGACGCCATGTAAAGCCTATCGTCTGGGGCCGTGAACAACCCAGTGGCTGCACTAAAGTGGTTGTCAACGGTAGATAACACTTCTGGATAGCTAGTCACGTCAGTAGATGGTGTCGTTGTCCATGTCCTAGCACGGAACCCATTAGGAGCTTATAAAATCCTGGTTTCTGTAAAAGTGTTACACTGAGTTGTGATAAGCAGGTTGGTTGTGAATTCTATCCAAGAGTGAGTTTTGAATCCTTAAGTCCGATGTATTGGCATCCAGGTCGTTATAGTTCTGGCAAGTGCTTGCATCTGTCGGAATAAAATGGGTCCAGATACTTTCCCCCGACCAGGCACGAGAGCACCATCTCCAGGAGAACTGTGTGACATTGATTGATTGATTGATTTGATTGATTGATTTAAGAGCCGACATCACAGCATTCGGGGCATTCCCATAAGCGCTCTGTCCCCATCATCAGCAGCCAGTGAAGAGTTCCAACACCAATAATGCCAGTAGAAATCTGATTATATGTCCGTCTCGCCTTTCCTCTGAGCGTCGAGCGTCGGCCAGATCTCCTCTTCACTCCTCGCTGTCTTATTCTTGCCAGACTATGGTGATCCATTTGCTCCTCCGAGGTGTACACGTGCTCCCACAAGGCCGCAACCACGTCTGCCTTGCCATGCATCAATATTCCATCAAGTTTTGCAGAGCCAGCCAATCTGTCCGCCTTTCATTCTCCAGCACACCGACATGCCCCGGTGAAAAGATCCAGGCGATGCTTGCCACCCGTGTCCTCCAAAGCGAAGCAAGCCACTCTGCACGAAGCGTGCCTGTCCTCACCTTCCTCACCATGCTTTGTGAGTCGGGTTACAATCACAATATGTTTGTTTGTATCGTATTCTCCATCCAGCCAAAAGCTGCAGTGACCGCCTCCACCTCGACCCTAAAGCTAGATGGCGTGATATCATACGCCAGGCTCTCCTGCACCAAACGTCGACCATTATCTTTTGCTACGAACCCCCAGGCACTTCTCCTAGTTCTTGACACCGAACCATCTGTGTAGATAATAACATCACCCAAGCGAGCTGTCACTGTGTGACAGTGTCAAGGTCCTATAAGGGACATAAGAAAGGACAGATGTAAGAGATCGGGACATTGGGGTGAGTAAGGGGGATTGAGAAGAATCTAGATGCTGACAGACCGAACTGTACCCGTGAAGGAAGGTCATTATGAAGTGAACGACGCAGTACGCCTGGTCTCAACCCGGCGTATGCGAGACATCTGACTTCCCACGGGTTGCACGAGGGGCAAGTACCTCGTGACCACTGGGCAGTCGAAGGAAAGCCAGACGGGCTTGGGACAGGACTGAGAGAGGACGCATGACTGAGAGTGTGACAGGATATACTCTACTTAGTACTTCAGAGCTATTGAATAGCTGAGCCGTGTGACTTGTGTTTGTGTATGGGGCTGTGATATGCGAGTGTAGTAATTGGTATCGTAATATTGCATTGCCTCATTATTGCTGTATATTGGCTAGTGCGAGAATGAACGCTGTAGCGAGTGATGAGACAGTATTATGTAATTATATTCGAGAATAATAAATCATATGTTATTGACGCCTGAATTTATGTTTCATCTATGCTCGTACTATTTACCTGTCTTGAACCCTTCACTTTCAAATGCCGCTAGACACTGACAGACAGTGTCCCCATTCTCCTGTTCAAGCTCAGATACCAGCGGTGTGTACAAGAGCGGTACTGGAATGTCACATCTGCAGAGAGGCATAATACAATTTAACGATCTCATACTAACATATGTTTCAAGGTTTTTTTTGTCCCGCCTGAGTAAATTGTTCCGTATTTGTCTGAAGTCATTTCTCCTGCTCCTACCTGTCTTGTATCTTGCACGTCAGACCAAGATAACTATCTTTCATTCATTTCATTTCCCTCCTGATGTTTTCCAGCTGCCCAGCTTGCATCTGTGTTCTCACATCCATTGGCTAATGACAAAAGCACTACTTCCAAGGTGCCCATTCCGTCGCTGGATGACGGTCGGGTTGTACCCGTAGCTTTTGCTGTTCCCTACTGGACGACGCAGTTCTTGAACGCTGCTTAACGTGGCTCATGATATGTGCGGCAACTGTAAAGAAGTTAGTTTGCCATTGCTTTGCTTCTTGGGTAGCGGGTACTCCTGTAGACTAGCAGAGGGAATGATGCGTCTTCTCCATTTATAGGGAGTGCTCTTACTCCGCCACCCGTCTACCCATGTCTACCCATGTCTACCCAGGTCTACCCATGCCTACCCAGGTCTCTCCAGGTCTACCCATGTCTACCGAGGTCTCTCCAGGTCTACCCATGCCTACCCAGGTCTACCCAGGCCTACCCAGATCCACCCAGGTCAACCCAGGTCTACCCAGGCCTACCCAGGTCTACCCGGCCTTGAATATGTAACCAGAAATGTCTTGGGAAGTAAAGACGGCCGGCGTGATGCAGACCACATCAGCCCCCGAGTGCCGGTTGGTCCATACAAATATCGGTCAAGTAACATATGTCGTGTGCCCCTGACGACATGTAACATGACCCTTGACCTTTTACTTTACTGTTTCGTAAGGAGAAGTCAGCGTGACCGCCAGGCTTAATACGCTTACGATTACACTTCCGTTGCGGTGACGGCTGGTAGTGGGATCGTTTCCTAACACCGGTCACTTGAACCTAAACGTCGACTTATCTTTCAGAAAGCAATGGCAAACTACTGAACGTGAGTATTGCCTGGTAAATAACACACAGCCAAGAAATGCTGGGATTGATTGCGTTGTCCTGTAAAGGACACAGAACTAACTAACATTTAGTACAATCTGATGGTGTTTTCACGGTCTTCTTCTGTGTGGGATTTAAGAAATAAACTGAAATCAAAGTCTTTTGTCTGAGTACTGTGTTACCATGGTTTCAGTGCCTTGTACTGGGAACCATGCTTGAGCACTCCGCTTACTGCTAGTGGCTGAAGACTTAACTTCTGTAATAGAATCAACATCAGTGTTTTCCTCGTCACGACCACTGGTTTTACAAGAAAAAATATATTACTTGCATATGTCTAATATCATCCTACAAATGATCAGCGTCATTAACAAATGTCTTACCAAATGGGAGTACGTACAAAACCAAGAAATACGACTAGAAGCTCGACCAATGAAAAAAAAAAACACGCACACAGAAACAGGCGAACGTTTTTACCAACCTCTTTATCATTGGAACAACAAACTCGAAACACTAGAAATATATAACGAAGGGACAACAGAAACATGTACCTACCTGAGCCATATCCTATCTAAGAAATGGAATACTAACAAAGATATGTTTGTAGTGTTTCGTTTTTGTTGTGCCATTGCAAAGGACTTTGATGGAAACGTTCGGCTATATCGTATTTCTCTTCATCCGTCGAATGTCTCAGTCATATTTCCTGGTTGTGTCCATACTCCAGGAGAAGCTAGGCAGCTGCAAATCCCCTGTTTCACCTTAAAATAGGGGCGTGACTGATTATTCTTCTTCCATTTCGCGAAGTCCAACAGAATGCGTTACTTCCTGGGTTCATACTAATATTCCTTCATGGCATGACGAATGTTGAGAATTCCTTGGACTGCCAGAGTAAATAACGACGATCGCCTGAAAGTGGCAAATCTTATATATAAATTAGGATGTGCGTATCTCTGTCTGTATGTATGTATGGCCTTTATTTGTTCGCGAACGGCCCATCCGATTGAGATGAAATTTTCTACACGCCTTCCTTTCATTCCAGAGCTGTCAACTGTGATATTTTGTTAGTGTGAAATCGCCTGCTTACTCAGTATTATTTCATTTTTCATTTTTCATCATAATTTCATATATCTAAGGGGATCTAACTCTGTAAAAGTTATTTCAAGGGGCATAACTTTTCTGTATAACTTATAGCCATATTGTGGCATCGTTTTCAAAGATTTATAAACTCTTTGTCCATAGTTATGTACCGGCATATGAGTTATAATAAATAATGATACAATCTGTAAGGCATTTTCAAAGTTTTCATAAAAATGATGCACAATGCATAACATTGTAACTCATCTTTTTTTGCTTAAGAAGTTACTGTAGTCATGCAGGTGATTAGAAAGAGTTTTCATTAAAAATAATGGATGGTGTGTGGTAGAACGTTCTTTTAAGTTACATTTTTTTTTGTTGTATGAATTTAATGAAGCCGGACAGGGTCAGGCAGACAGATAGACAGACAGACAGACAGATAGACAGTCGGGAACAGGAACTTATATGACTACTTATATAAATTAAATGAGATGCTTCACACCAGGAGCTGGGCGATGTCGGGCCGGGTCAGACAGACAGACAGACAGACAGATAGTCGGTAACGGGAACGGGAACTTATATGACTACTTATATGAATTAAATGAGATGCTTCCCACCAGGGACTGGGCGAAGCCGGGCAGGGTCAGCTAGTAAAACTATAAAACTATTTACAGAAATAAGAAATAGACAAACAACTTTCTTTGGTCACGGAATGAGAAGAGATGCACTGGAGAACATCGTGACGACTGGAAAGATCGAGGGGAAGATAGGCAGAGGGTGTCCAAAACAAATGATTCTGGATGGATTGACACGGTGGTATGGAGGAATATCATCAGCGGAGTTGATCTAGAACACCAAAGATAGAGATCTGTGGAAATACATGAACGTCTAAGCCAGCTGGCTGGGCAATTTGATGATGATAATGGCATGATGAAAGGCTGTCATGCGTTTTCTATCACTGTCGTCCTCTATCTCTGTGTTCATTAATATTTGCAGTTGTTACAACATGTTCCAGGTTTTCTTCTCCGATCAGAGGGCAAGATATACGTGGACAGCTGAAACCACTGACCAACACATTATAGTAAACATAACCCCAGCTTTACTGAGGTATCTGAAGGGAGGTACGAGGAGAGTCATGGTCGCCAATGTCAGCTCCAGACCAGACACCTGAGCCATACCTAGACACTAGAACCACTGTCTCATATCGACTCTTCCATCAGGTCAGTTGTTCTACTGGCAGGTGTGATACCTAGACACCAGAAACACTGTCTCATATCGACTCTTCTGTCAGGTTAGTTGCTCCACTGGCAGGAGTCATACCTAGACACCAGAACCACTGTCTCATATCGACTCTTCTGTCAGGTCAGTTGTTCTACTGGCAGGTGTCATACCTAGACACCAGAAACACTGTCTCATATCGACTCTTCTGTCAGGTTAGTTGTTCCACTGGCAGGTGTCATACCTAGACACCAGAACCATTGTCCCATATCGACTCTTCCGTCAGGTTAGTTGTTCCACTGGCAGGTGTCATACCTAGACACCAGAACCACTGTCCCATATCGACTCTTCCGTCAAGTCTGTTGTTCTCCTGGCAGGAGTCATATCTAGACAGCAGAAACACTGTCTCATATACACCAACGTTCAATAGTAACCTACCTGTGAGTTTACTGTTCTGTTTAACTTCTGACAAATACTTCAGTAAATTAGTGTTATGTCCCCTACACAGCGTTGCAATCATCCCAACATTTATTGGCTGCTTGTCGTTTACTGAGCAGTGTTAAGTTCAGTAGTTTACCATTGCTTTCTGAACGGCCGACGCCTCATGCCATAAAAATCAACATTAAGAGATCTGCTTCCAAACCTCCCGCTGCTGATTTCGAACCCTGGACTAATGTGTCGGGGAATTGTGGCCCTGCGTGTCACTAACCCTTAAGCCACAAATGCCGATCAACGGCAAATCTACTGAGGAATAACTGCTCGTTGTTTCCAATACTCATCCTGCATGTCGTAGTTGACAGAAGAATGGTTCACGGAGAAGACAGTTGCTGGATTCGGTTGTGCAATTCTACAACCACGACAGAGTGGCTTTGTTTGAGAAGTGGTCCACGATGAGAGAAAGAGACATAGAATGGCCTGATCTGTTCACACTGACAGTCCCACATAAGGGTGCTAAACGTTCCTCTGTACTGTCCCACTATAACTATCTGACCTTGATATGTTGTGAACCCTCCTCTGCTTATCCCATAGGTCTGTGTGTTGTTACTATACTACATGTTTCCTAGTTGCCGTATTCTCATGTTTGTTTCTGCAGTCATCAATGATTCTGTCAACTCTGGCGTTTAAGGAATCGACGCCTTCTTTCACAGACTCCAGTAGATTAGGTACATGAACAAGTTTCTCCACTAGTTCTGTCTGAGATTCCATCTCTCCTTTCAGTCTGTTTTGTGCCGTAGATATCTTCTGCAGCTGTTTTTCCAGATTGTAATCTTGTCTTCTGCTCTTGCTCTATTGCATCTCGTGTTTCACTGATATCACTGATTTATTGTTTGATTTGTTTAAACCTTGAGCTGTTCTTCCTGTCCGACTCTGATTATTTGGAGAACAATTCCTTCAGTTGTTGATCAATGCCACTTCGTTATTCAACAACTATTTCAGTTGTGATGCTAAAGGAGAACACGGCCTCTACTATGACAGCTATTCTGACTAAAACAGGCTTCAGCCTGTCATGGCAAGCATTGGTTAGGTTTCCGGCGTGATCTTTACCACGTAACCCATAGAGTGTCGAGTCTGCTGTAGAAATACGTAGCCAGTACCATATGCCCAGGAGATCTGAAGACGTACTTTACTTTATAGTTGACTCAACGTTTACATTCAATTTATAAGTAAACTTTAGCAACCTTTGCGAGATATTCAATCCAAAAATAAAGGTTGCTGGCTCTAGGGCAACTACAGAAGTCCATATGAGAATGGGAGTTCCCAGAAGTTAAATATAATTCTTGGAAAACCTTCGGGAATTCCCTTGCTTATACGGACTTGTGTGGCTGCAGTATAAGAAGCAAGTCTTGTTTCTCTCAAGCCCTGCCGCATTACCAACCTACAATTCTTGCTGTCCGTTGTTCTTTGATTCAAGGCCTCACAAGGTTTGCTAAAGGTAACTTACATTTAGTTTAAACACTGAGAAACAGTGACATAATTATAATAGTGTCGGATTTGATCGTTACTTTCGATTTCAGTTCGTAGAACTACACAATTCCGAAGTGTTTCAAGGTGTCCAGCTTTCTTCCCCGAAGGTCGTAGATTTATTGTAGCTTGTCAGTATTTAACCAAAGTCAAGGTAAAGTGAATCCATGAAGAGGATAATCGACATTAGCCCGCGCTGTATGTTGTACAACACCATCTACCCCACATATGTATCCAACATACAGCTCTCCTTGATTGTAGATGTGTTGTTACCTTTTCTGTGTTACTTCGCTTATGAAAGCTAGCTCTTATTGTGTAACACACGCCTGTATCCTTGAGAACTAGCCTATGTGCATCTTCTTGAAGAATGTTTACAATGAAATACCCAAATCACACTGATTTTGTTGGCAATTTAATACCCAAAACACACTGAGACTGTTGACAATAAAATACCTAAAACACATTACGTATGTTGACAATGAAATGCCTAAAACATACTGAGTGTGTTGACAATGAAATACCTAAAACGCACTCTGGAAACATAACCAAGCTGGGCTTGATCCCGGCCAGTCTGTGTGTACAGTCCTGTAGCCTGAACTTGGCTACACCATTATATGTCTCTCCACATATGGGAAATTACAGTACCCACCGTGTAAAGTTCAGTTGTTTCTGAGCTTGGAGAGGAGAAGGAGAGCTCTGCAATACAGCTTTAGTGGAGGTAGCACATTAGTACCAGGTCAGCAGACAAGTCTCTACATAAACCTCTCTTCCATAGATGACTGTACCAGGTCAGGAGACAAGTCTCTACATAAACTTCTCTCTGATAGATGACTGTACCAGGTCAGGAGACAGGTCTCTACATAAACCTCTCTCCCATAGATGACTGTACCAGGTCAGGAGTCTACATAAACCTCTCTCCCATAGATGACTGTACCAGGTCAGGAGACAGGTCTCTACATAAACCTCTCTCCCATAGATGACTGTACCAGGTCAGGAGACAAGTCTCTACATAAACCTCTCTCCCATAGATGACTGTAACAGGTCAGGAGTCTACATAAACCTCTCTCCCATAGATGACTGTACCAGGTCAGGAGACAAGTCTCCACATAAACCTCTCTCCCATAGATGACTGTACCAGGTCAGGAGACAAGTCTCTACATAAACCTCTCTCCCATAGATGACTGTACCAGGTCAGGAGACAAGTCTCTACATAAACCTCTCTCTGATAGATGACTGTTCAAGGTCAGGAGACAAGTCTCTACATAAACCTCTCTCCCATAGATGACTGTACAAGGTCAGGAGACAAGTCTCTACATAAACCTCTCTCTGATAGATGACTGTACAAGGTCAGGAGACAAGTCTCTACATAAACCTCTCTCTGATAGATGACTGTACAAGGTCAGGAGACAAGTCTCTCCATAAACCTCAATCCCATAGATGACTGTACAAGGTCAGGAGACAAGTCTCTACACAAACCTCTCTCCCATAGATGACTGTACAAGGTCAGGAGACAAGTCTCTACATAAACCTCTCTCTGATAGATGACTGTACAAGGTCAGGAGACAAGTCTCTACATAAACCTCTCTCCCACAGATGACTGTACAAGGTCAGGAGACACGTCTCTCCATAAACCTCTCTCTGATAGATGACTGTACAAGGTCAGGAGACAAGTCTCTACATAAACCTCTCTCTGATAGATGACTGTTCAAGGTCAGGAGACAAGTCTCTACATAAACCTCTCTCTGATAGATGATTGTACCAGGTCAGGAGACAAGTCTCTACATAAACCTCTCTCTGATAGATGACTGTACAAGGTCAGGAGACAAATCTCTACATAAACCTCTCTCTGATAGATGACTGTACAAGGTCAGGAGACAAGTCTCTACATAAACCTCTCTCTGATAGATGACTGTACAAGGTCAGGAGACAAGTCTCTACATAAACCTCTCTCTGATAGATGACTGTAAAAGGTCAGGAGACAAGTCTCCACATAAACCTCTCTCTGATAGATGATTGTACCGGGTCAGGAGACAAGTCTCTACATAAACCTCTCTCTGATAGATGATTGTACCAGGTCAGGAGACAAGTCTCTACATAAACCTCTCTCTGATAGATGACTGTACAAGGTCAGGAGACAAGTCTCTACATAAACCTCTCTCTGATAGATGACTGTACAAGGTCAGGAGACAAGTCTCTACATAAACCTCTCTCCCATAGATGACTGTACAAGGTCAGGAGACAAGTCTCTACATAAACCTCTCTCTGATAGATGACTGTACATGGTCAGGAGACAAGTCTCTACATAAACCTCTCTCTGATAGATGACTGTACAAGGTCAGGAGACAAGTCTCTCCATAAACCTCAATCCCATAGATGACTGTACAAGGTCATGAGACAAGTCTCTACATAAACCTCTCTCCCATAGATGACTGTACAAGGTCAGGAGACACGTCTCTACATAAACCTCTCTCTGATAGATGACTGTACAAGGTCAGGAGACAAGTCTCTACATAAACCTCTCTCCCATAGATGACTGTACAAGGTCAGGAGACACGTCTCTCCATAAACCTCTCTCTGATAGATGACTGTACAAGGTCAGGAGACAAGTCTCTACATAAACCTCTCTCCCATAGATGACTGTACAAGGTCAGGAGACAAGTCTCTACATAAACCTCTCTCTGATAGATGACTGTACAAGGTCATGAGACAAGTCTCTACATAAACCTCTCTCCCATAGATGACTGTACAAGGTCAGGAGACAAGTCTCTACATAAACCTCTCTCTGATAGATGACTGTACATGGTCAGGAGACAAGTCTCTACATAAACCTCTCTCTGATAGATGACTGTACAAGGTCAGGAGACAAGTCTCTTTATAAACCTCAATCCCATAGATGACTGTACAAGGTCAGGAGACAAGTCTCTACATAAACCTCTCTCCCATAGATGACTGTACAAGGTCAGGAGACACGTCTCTACATAAACCTCTCTCTGATAGATGACTGTACAAGGTCAGGAGACAAGTCTCTACATAAACCTCTCTCCCATAGATGACTGTACAAGGTCAGGAGACACGTCTCTCCATAAACCTCTCTCTGATAGATGACTGTACAAGGTCAGGAGACAAGTCTCTACATAAACCTCTCTCCTATAGATGACTGTACAAGGTCAGGAGACAAGTCTCTACATAAACCTCTCTCTGATAGATGACTGTACAAGGTCAGGAGACAAGTCTCTACATAAACCTCTCTCTGATAGATGACTGTACCAGGTCAGGAGACAAGTCTCTACATAAACCTCTCTCCCATAGATGACTGTACCAGGTCAGGAGACAAGTCTCTACATAAACCTCTCTCCCATAGATGACTGTACCAGGTCAGGAGACAAGTCTCTACATAAACCTCTCTCCCATAGATGACTGTACCAGGTCAGGAGGCAAGTCTCTACATAAACCTCTCTCCCATAGATGACTGTACAAGGTCAGGAGACAAGTCTCTACATAAACCTCTCTCCCATAGATGACTGTACAAGGTCAGGAGACAAGTCTCTACATAAACCTCTCACCCATAGATGACTGTACCAGGTCAGGAGACAAGTCTCTACATAAACCTCTCTCCCATAGATGACTGTACCAGGTCAGGAGACAAGTCTCTACATAAACCTCTCTCCCATAGATGACTGTACCAGGTCAGGAGACACGTCTCTCCATAAACCTCTCTCTGATAGATGACTGTAAAGGTCAGGAGACAAGTCTCTACATAAACCTCTCTCCCATAGATGACTGTACAAGGTCAGGAGACAAGTCTCTACATAAACCTCTCTCTGATAGATGACTGTACAAGGTCAGGAGACAAGTCTCTACATAAACCTCTCTCTGATAGATGACTGTACAAGGTCAGGAGACAAGTCTCTACATAAACCTCTCTCTGATAGATGACTGTACCAGGTCAGGAGACAAGTCTCTACATAAACCTCTCTCCCATAGATGACTGTACCAGGTCAGGAGACAAGTCTCTACATAAACCTCTCTCCCATAGATGACTGTACCAGGTCAGGAGGCAAGTCTCTACATAAACCTCTCTCCCATAGATGACTGTACAAGGTCAGGAGACAAGTCTCTACATAAACCTCTCTCCCATAGATGACTGTACAAGGTCAGGAGACAAGTCTCTACATAAACCTCTCACCCATAGATGACTGTACCAGGTCAGGAGACAAGTCTCTACATAAACCTCTCTCCCATAGATGACTGTACCAGGTCAGGAGACAAGTCTCTACATAAACCTCTCTCCCATAGATGACTGTACCAGGTCAGGAGACACGTCTCTCCATAAACCTCTCTCTGATAGATGACTGTACAAGGTCAGGAGACAAGTCTCTACATAAACCTCTCTCCCATAGATGACTGTACAAGGTCAGGAGACAAGTCTCTACATAAACCTCTCTCTGATAGATGACTGTACAAGGTCAGGAGACAAGTCTCTACATAAACCTCTCTCCCATAAATGATTGTACAAGGTCAGGAGACAAGTCTCTACATAAACCTCTCTCTGATAGATGACTGTACAAGGTCAGGAGACAAGTCTCTACATAAACCTCTCTCTGATAGATGACTGTTCAAGGTCAGGAGACAAGTCTCTACATAAACCTCTCTCTGATAGATGATTGTACCAGGTCAGGAGACAAGTCTCTACATAAACCTCTCTCTGATAGATGACTGTACAAGGTCAGGAGACAAGTCTCTTCATAAACCTCTCTCTGATAGATGACTGTACAAGGTCAGGAGACAAGTCTCTACATAAACCTCTCTCCCATAGATGACTGTACCAGGTCAGGAGACAAGTTTCTACATAAACCTCTCTCCGATAGATGACTGTACCAGGTCATGAGACAAGTTTCTACATAAACCTCTCTCCCATAGATGACTGTACCAGGTCAGGAGACAAGTTTCTACATAAACCTCTCTCCCATAGATGACTGTACCAGGTCAGGAGACAAGTTTCTACATAAACCTCTCTCCCATAGATGACTGTACCAGGTCAGGAGACAAGTTTCTACATAAACCTCTCTCCCATAGATGACTGTACCAGGTCAGGAGACAAGTTTCTACTTAAACCTCTCTCCCATAGATGACTGTACCAGGTCAGGAGACAAGTTTCTACATAAACCTCTCTCCCATAGATGACTGTACCAGGTCAGGAGACAAGTTTCTACATAAACCTCTCTCCAATAGATGACTGTACCAGGTCAGGAGACAAGTCTCTACATAAACCACTCTCCGATAGAGAACTGACCTTTGTGACATCAACACCTATCAATCCAATGTCCTCACGTGTTCCCCAAGAATAAATTTGTCCATGTCTTGCTGTATTTTGAAAACATTAAGCATTGCAATAATGAGAAAGTTTAAAACTGTAACTAGGAAAACAAAATTCAGAACATGTCTGAAAATAGTAGCTTACCGAAAACTTATTAAATAAGAGAAGCATCAGCTGCTGCAGGATATAATAATAGGAAATACAAACAATATAACAATAGGAAATACAAACAATATAACAATAGGAAATACAAGCAATATAACAATAGGAAATGCAAACTGTTAGGTATTCATAGCTCCTGGGAAAAGATGAGACTACTAAACACTGACACCGTGTACATACCTACAAGGGAAAGTTTGTGCTTTCTTGACAACAGAGTTGTGTTTTAATATTATTTTATAATTTTATGCTTGTACTCTTGATCTGTTTGTTTTGTCCAGTTCCTGATGAAGATTTATATAATCGAAACATCGTTTGTTGTGTCCCCGAATACTTATTTGTATTTTATTATTTTATTCCTATATATATTTTTTAATAAATAAATAAATAAATATATATTTACCCCGGGGTAGCGGGGTAGGGGTATCCCCTATCAAAGGAGAAGTAAGGTGCCTCCTTCCCTCCGCTAGCCTACGGGACACCCTTGGGCAAGGTGGAGTACCCGTTTAGCGCCCCGATCAGGTTTACATGAAGCCATGGGTGCAGGTGGTGGATGAAGATGAAGAGCAGCCGACAGATAGTTGTAGGTTATGGTCTCCACATTCACGACGGTAGGCAGAGGATCTCTTTTTTGAGGAGACAATTGCTACGGTCACTGACCAGTATGGTCACTGCTAGGAAGGAAAGCAATGGCAAACTACCTTCTTTACAGATGCCAAGAAAATCATGTTGTGTGAAATCATCGATAATCAGAGAAACGGCGTAAATGGGTGTTCCATAGGAGCAGCCTCGCCCGGTAGGGATAGTCATGCGCACCAGGTGACTCCAGACCGTCAACAGGCTACTAGGTGCAAAAGAGTAATATCGCTGAAAGTAGGAACTTGGAATGTTAGAACAATGAATGCAGATGGAAAATTAGAAAACGTCAAAAAAGAAATGGAGAGAGAGAAGATTAACATATTAGGAATATCGGAAACGAGATGGAAAGGAGCAGGGATAAGGACAGGAGGGGATTGTAAGATTATTTACTCTGGGGGAGAAGAACAGCAAAGAGGTGTAGCCATTATATTAGATAAGCAAACATCAAATTCTGTCAAAGGATATCGGGCTGTGTCAGAGTTATATTAGTAAAATTAAAAGGAAGACCTTTTAAAATAAATGTCATTCAAGTATATGCCCCAACAAGTGAATGCAGTGAAGAAAGTATAGAGGAATTTTATAATGACATGGAGTCTGATTTTCTTCAAAGAAGAAATCAGAAATAAATATCATAATGGGTGATTTCAACGCAAAAATAGGAAAGCAAAGCGATGGATGCAGTATAGGCAACCATGGTTTGGGAGAGAGAAATGAAAAAGGATACAGACTTGTAGAATGGGCAAAAGAACAAGAAATGGTTGTAGGAAACACCTGGTTTAAACAGCATCCTAGAAGATTATGGACATGGAGGAGTCCAGACAGCAGGATTAAAAACCAGATTGATTACATCCTGATTAGCTAAAGGTTTCGAAATGGCTTAACAGTCGTAAAAACAGTTCCAAATGTAGACTGTTACAGTGATCACAGATTACTCATAGGCACATTGAGGGTAAAGTTAAAGAAAGTCAAGTATATAGCAGGAAACCCTAAATATGACTTGTACAAATTGAAAACTGACAAAGAAATAAAAGATAATTTTAACATAGAAGTAAAGAACAAATTTGATTTATTGTCTGATCTAGAGATCCTATTTCAAGATGTAGATGGTCAATGGGAAATGCTGAAGAATTCAATCAGTTGTGCAGCAGAAAAAACTATTCCAAAAGTAAAGAAAGTGGGCCGTAAGACATGAATGACTGAAGCAATTTTACAACTAATGGAAACAAGAAGACAGAACAAAAATAATCCTGCCAAATATGAAAAAATTCACAGAAAAGTCAGAACCTTATGTAAGGCTGCAAAAGAAACATGGCTTGAGAAAAATTGCAGAGAAATTGAAGAACAACACAACAGTAGAAATGCGAAACTAATGCACAAAATAATTCACGAGCTTACTAATCAAAGAACAAGTGCATCAGCAGGCTGCCTAAAGACAAAAGATGGAAGAGTCATAATAGAAAAAGATCAGATCTTACATGTATGGTCAGATTACGTGAAAAACCTTTATGGCGATAACAGAGACGAACAGTATGATGTTCAAAATAATAATGAAGGACCAGCAATTTTGAAGATGGAGGTTCAGAATGCTATTAACCATATGAAATCTGGCAAGACCCCCGGTACAGATAGCGTCACAACAGAAATGATTAATGCTTTAGAAGAATATGGAATAGATAAAGTTACCAGTCTGCTTAATACAATATATGATACTGGAAATATACCTCAGGAGTTATGTAATTCTGTATTTACTGCAATCCCAAAGAAATCCGGAGCCTTGGAATGTGATCAACATCGAACAATTAGTATAATGAGTCACATCACGAAGATTTTGCTAAGAATTATCATGCAAAAAGTTAGGAGGAAAATACAACCTGAAATAGGAGAAGAACAATGGGCTTTGTAAAAGGCAAGGGTACAGTAGATGCTGTGTATATACTGAGAACCGTAATCGAACGTTCTATAGAAGTAAACAAAGATCTACACTTTTGCTTTATTGACTACACAAAGGCTTTCGATAAAGTGAGACATGTTAACATGATAAGGATGCTTGAGGATCTACAGATTGATGGAAAAGACCTTAGACTTGTAAAAAACATATATTGTAAACAACAAGCTGCCATAATAGTTGATAATGAAGTAAGCCAATATCAGCCTATTAAGAGAGGTGTGAGACAGGGATGTGTAATGTCTCCAGATCTGTTTTCCCTGTACAATCAATCATGTGCCATGCCGGAAAGCGTGGGCGGTCATGACTCGCCATTTCACTCGATCAACAGTGTCGTGGATCAGCTCAGTGTTCCTGTCTCGTCCATGCCATGTGGCCAAGCCATCCAGGTATTTTCCTCTCGGTCTTCCTCTTGGTCTGTTCCCTTCGATCTTGCCAGTTGTCACTAAGTTCTCCAATCCATTTCTTCTCATAACATGTCCAAAAAATTTTGACTGTCTACGTCTAATTTCTCTAATCAGTTTACGATGTTCATTTGTCTCCTGTAGTACTTGGTCATTGGTTTTTCTGTCTGTCCATGGTATTCTTTGCATTTTCCTCAGAAACCAAATTTCTGCAGCCATCAGATGCTTTTCAGCTTGACTGCTCATTGTCCAAGTTTCACATCCATACAAAAGAACAGGCTCTATGTATCCCCTCAACATTCTTTTTCTCGTTTCAATAGACATCTTTTTATTGATCAGAATGTTTTTCATCTTGCTAAAGGCTACTTTCGCCATGGCGATTCTTGTTCTAATCTCTTCAAGGCATCTCCCATCAGATGTTATGACTGTTCCAAGATAATTGTACCGATTCACTTGTTGACGAATATTTCCATTTACTTGTATATTACATTGTGGCACTTCTTCCTTCCTAGTGACGACCATAACCTGAGTCTTTTTACAATTTAATTCTAACCCCAGTTGCTCACTGTGTACAACAACCGCATCTACTAATTGTTGCAGGTCCTGCGCATTGTCTGCAATTAATACTGTATCATCTGCATATTTAATGTTATTGATGTTTCGTCCTCCAATGCTGATTCCATTTATATCCTCTACATTTCTGAAAATATTTTCACTGTATAGGGAAAAAAGATCTGGAGACATCACACATCCCTGCCTAACACCTCTCTTAATTGGCTGATACTGTCCCACTTCATTATCAATCCTTATTGCAGCTTGTTGTTTCCAATATATGTTTTTTATAAGTCTAATGTCTTTCCCATCAATTTGTAGATCTGCAAGCATATCTACCATGCTGACATGTGTAACTCTATCAAAAGCCTTTGTATAGTCAATAAAGGAAAGATGTATATCTGTCGTGTGTGTAAAGAATGAATGTCGTATTAGTTACTTGTTCTTCTTTACCACTTTAGTTTCGTCCCTGGAGTGAAGGGAATCAACACCCACTTTATTTTTTTTATCCAATATCTCTATCCTGGAGATATCCAGCAGACTCCGTCCACACACTCCTTCAATCTGAAGACACCTTCCACTCACTCTTACTCACCCCTGGATTATTTCATTCTCATTCTTCCCCAACATAACATACTTGACAACTCTAGCTTCAACAAATAAAAAAACATGAAATTTATTAAAGCAAAGAGTATATGTAGGAGAAGTGTGTATGTGTGTATAAGGTGTAGAATGTGTATCGACTATTCTAATGGTAGACCAGTGATTTAGAAGCAAAGTCTGTAACATCATAGTGCTTGGCACACAACAGCACCATTTATTCCGGACAGTGAACCTCACCCAGAAGATGACAACTTTCTCCAATCACTCGAACAAACAGGATGCTGGTAATCCGATAGACACTGTTGATCTTGGTCTTCACTCTACCACACGGTGAAGTTACTCTGTTTCATAATGTTTGTTGAACTGATAATCTTCCAATTAACTGAAATGTCACTTGGGGAAAATCTAATGTTCATACGTCTCTGATTATAACATTTTCCCCTCTTTTATAACACAACCTATTAATGTTTGTTAGGTAGATGTGTGTGTGTGTGTGTGTGTGTGTGTGTGTGTGTGTGTGTATATATATATATATATATATATATATATATATATATGTGTGTGTGTGTGTGTGTGTGTGTGTCCTTAGTATGCGAGTTATTAATCTTCGGTGATGAAGCTTATCACTCATTAAACACAACACTTATGTTCATCAAATCCTGCTCAGCAGAAGCCAGGTTTCTGCGGAACAACTAGGTTCTGAGCCCCGTGTAAAACCCTCTCAGCAACCTCTGTCTTCTTTCCATGAGCCATCATTGTATAAAACTTTGAACTGCTTCTTCGTAATAAATCATCTCACACTCACGTGGAACACTCGAGGGGAACTGTAAATGGAACCTGTAGAGTAGATAACATCATGGTGAGGGCGACTCAATCCTGACCGTAATTAGGTGATTGTAGGACAATAGCAGCACTCAGATCTATAACAGAGATCCGATCTCTGTCATACGGCCAAATCGCGCATCACAATGGTCTTATACATGGCAACACCAGGAAAGAATAAAGGAACGGGTAGAAACCCAGCAGATGCCCTACTGGAAGATCCTACCATTTCACATTCCCCTCCTCCCTCTCAACCATCCTTAATCTCTCTAATTATTATTCCACTACATTGTCCTCAACTCCCCGAGTAAAATTATATATCACACAAGCTAGTTGAAGTCACACAATAGGATACCAGTGCCGACGCTCCTATGATACTTTCTAGCACCGCACTAATAGAACATTCTATCACTAATCATAAGACATTATATCACTGCACCTATAATACATTAGATCACCGCACAGCACTGTACTCTATTCCTAATCATACTCTTAAATTAGATATTATTAATAGCCTACCATATGCCTATTTTGGTTGCCACTCGAGAAACTATGCAATAAGATTGGATCTAGGTCCGCAGAAACTATCACCACTTAGACATTATAGCTCCACTCATGTAACGCAACTCAGAATAATGCCCCGATCCTAACACTTCAGAATGTTTTTCTCGACTCCCTCCACCTGTTTACCGCACTGGGTTTTATATGGGTGCTTGAGTGACGTCACCAAAAAGTCCTGACGCCAATCAGTCCAGAATCTGGCTTTGTCCCCTTGTTTCTAGACTAACCAGAGTCAATTCGCTGTCAAGTTCACTTTCATCTGGGAAATTCTTTGTCTCATACAACAAAGATACTGGCTGTTTGTGAGCCAGAGACCTTTCCCTCACATCACAGAATCCTTCCGACCTCTAGCAGACATTCTGTCTATCACTTGCAACGGCCAACTCCCGCTGTGTAAACAGATGACGCCAGTGCACATCTCTCGAACAACAACCTGTCAACAAATTGTCGACCGTGTGCAGACATCGCGACGTGACTCACTTTGATCTCATACCCCAATGCTGACCAGGTGCAGACAGTTTTAACAACGTATTTTCTCAGTCTGTTCAACAACACAGGGTCTATTGTGTTTGCAGACCAATGTCGGGCTTGGTTGTCATTGATCGCAACTAACAAGTTTATTTAACTCGCGACATAATCCTTGTTTACATCTATAGCACGTTCAATAATTGTTCGCAGCATATACACAGCATTTACTGTACCCTTTCCTTCTACAAACCCGCATTGTTCTTCCCCTATTTCAGGTTGTATCTTCTTCCTCATTCTTTGCATGATAATTCTTAGCATCTATGTGATGTGACTCATTATACAAATTGTTCTATGTTGATCACATTCCAAGGTTCCTGATTTCTTTGGGATTGCAATAAATACAGAGTTACATAATTCAGGTATATCTCCAGTATCATATAATGTGTTCAGCAGTCTGGTGACTTGCTCTAGTCCAAATTCTTCTAAACATTTAATAATTTATGTTGTGATGTTATCTGCACCGGGGGCCTTGCCAGCTTTCATATGCTTAAGAACATTTCGAACCTCGATCTCCAAAATTGACGGTCCTTCATGATTAAATCCAATATCATACTGTTCGTCTCTGTTATCATCATAAAGGTGTTTCACATAATCTGTCCATACATGTAGAATCTGGTCTTTTTCTATTATGATTTTGCCATCTTCAGTTTTTAGGCACCCTGTTGATGTACTTGTTCTTTTATTAGTAAGTTCCTGAATTCTTTTGTGCACTAATTTGGTATTTTGACTGTTGTGTTGGTTTTCAATTTCTAAGCACTTTTCCTCAAGCCATGCTTCTTTTGCCTCCATACATATTATTCTGACTTGTCTGTGAATTTCTTCATATTTGACATAATTATTTTTGTTGAGTCTTCTTGTTTCCATGAGGTGTAAAATTTCTTCAGTCATCCATTTCTTACGACCCACCTTCTTTAATTTTGGAATAGTTGTTTCTGCAGCCACATTGATTGAATTCTTCAACGTTTCCCATTGATCATCCACATCCTGGAATAGGATCTCTAGATCAGACAAAATTTCAAATCTGTTCTGTACTTCTATGTTGAATTTGTTTTTTATTTCCTTGTCATTACTCAATGTACACAAGTCATATTTAGTGTTTCCTGTTATATACTTGACTTTCTTCAACTTTATCCTCAATGTTCCTGTGAGTAATTTGTGGTCACTATAGCAATCAGCACTGGGAACTGTTTTTGCTATTGTTAATGCGTTTCTAAATCTTCTGCTAATCAGAATGTAGTCAATCTGGTTTCTAATCCTGCTATCAGGACTCCTCCATGTCCATAATCTTCTAGGGTGGTGCTTGAACCAGGTGTTTCCTACAATCATTTCCTGTTCTTTTGCCCACTCCACGAGTCTGTATCCTCTTTCATTTCTCTCTCCTAAACCATAGTTTCCTACTGTGTATCTATCTTCTTGATTTCCTACTTTTGCATTGAAGTCCCCTATTATGATGTTTATTTCTGAATGTTTACATTTCGTTAAGGCAGACTCTATGTCATTATAAAATTCTTCTACACTATCTTCACTGGATTCTCCTGTTGGGGCATATACTTGAATAATATTTATGCTAACAGGTCTGCCACTTAATTTAACTAGTAGAACTCTGTCCGACACGGCCCAATATCCTTGAACAGATTTTGCTGTTTTCCGGTCCAAAATAACTGCCACTCCTCTATGACGACCTTCACCTCCAGAATAAATAATCTTGAAATCTTCCTCTATCTTGATGCCTGCTCCTGTCCATCTCGTTTCGCACATACCTAAAATATTAATTTTTCCCTTTCAATTTCTTGTTTTATGTCCTTTAATTTTTCGTCGTCGTTTAACATCCTAACGTTCCAAGTTGCTAATTTTAACGTCTCTGTCCTTGTCTTGCGATGATCAGTCTTTAAGCGAATCATGATATACTAGGTACTTTTAAAGAGGTAGTTTGCCGTTGCTTTCCTCTATGGCAGTGACCTTACTGGTCGGAGACCGCAGCCATTGACTCAAGAAGAGTTCCTCTGCCTGCCGTCGTGAAGCTCGAGGCCATGACCCACAAATATCTGTCGGCTGCCCTCAAAATTTCATCCACCACCTGCCTTTCGTGGCTTCTTTTGAAAACTTCCAATAAAAGGAACACAAAATAACATCACATAATCCACAGGAAAACACTATTCACAGGAAATCCATAGGAAATCACACGAAATCCAAAGGATAAAACTAAATAGCGTCCCTCCGAAAAGTAACGCTTCATTTTGTCCCTGTACAGTGAAAGATTTTCAGAAATATTGAAGATATGGAAGGAATCAACATTGGGGGACGATGCATCAATAACATTAGATATGCAGATGATACAGTCTTGATTGCAGACAATGAACAGGACCTGCAAAATTTAGTAGATGCGGTTGTTACACACAGTGAACATCTAGGGTTAGAATTACATTGTAAAAAGACACATATTATGGTCGTCACTAGGAAGAACGAAATACCACAATGTAATATACAAGTAAATGGGAATATTCTTTAACAAGTGAATAGGTACAATTATCTCGGAACAGTAATAACATCTGATGGGAGATGCCTTGAAGAGATTAGAACAAGAATCGCCATGGCAGCCTTTAGCAAGATGAAAAACCTACTTGACACATGCCTGTGGTCATTGACATTGAGGTGAGTGACCGGGCATGAGAAAGAATGGAGATGAAAGTGGGGGACAGTAAAGTGACGACTGACCTGGCTATGAGAAAACGGCCAGTCCTGAGAAATAATGGGAAGGATGAGTGTGGACCCCAGGGGATGGGGGAAGGACAGTTTAGTTTTGTGTGAAGTCAAGGGACTTCAGGACAGTTAATGTGTAGATGCCGAACTGATCGGTAGTCTAAGGAGAAGCGGAGTTAGAGATCTCCGTGTGGTGTTGTTCTCCCAGTTGTGAAGACAGGCCTAAACCCAGAGTGGGTTGCATAGTTGAGCAGTGGCTCCGACCCAATGTGTGGGTTGTATTGTAGGAGATCCAGCCGTGGATAGTAGCTGGATTACCTGTCTTGTGGATTTTGATAAGAAGCAGGCCGTGAGAAGGCTTTGATGTGTGCTGGTTAAATTGTGAGGATATTTATATTCTATGGATTACATTTGTTTCTGGATATATATACCTGTTCTGTCTGTCCGTCTTATTTCTGGAATAAATGATTATGTGCGCCAACTCAATCTTGTGTCATGACTGGTGAAGGTGCACTTCTGGGGTGAGTTGGATTAAGAGACAGTTAGATATCTCAATTGACACACCATGAACATCGTTACCTAGACAACGACCATCACACGACAATATCAAGCAAAGATAATCAAGAACATTGATATTATCATCAAGAACGACGTGTGACACTACTGACCAATAAAAATATGTCAATTGAAACGAGAAAAAGAGTGTTGAGATGCTACATAGGACCTGTACTCTTATATGGATGTGAAGCTTGGACAATGAGCAGTCAGGCTGAAAACATCTGATGGCTGTAGAAATGTGGTTTCTGAGGAAAATGCAAAGAATACCATGGACAGCCAGAAAGACCAATGAACAAGTTCTTGAAGAAACAAATGAAGATCGTACACTGATTAGAGACATTAGACGAAGACACAATTTTTTAGGCATGTTATGCGAAGAAATGATCTGGAGAACTTGGTGACAACTGGTAAGATCGAGGGGAACAGACCAAGGGGAAGACCTAGAAGCAAGTACCTGGATGGCTTGGTAAGATCGAGGGGAACAGACCAAGGGGAAGACCTATAAGCAAGTACCTGGATGGCTTGGCCTTGTGGCATGGTCGAGACAGAAACACGGAGCTGATCCACGACTCTGGTGATCGAGTGAGATGGTAAAACATGACAGCCCACGCTTACCGGCATGGCACATGATGGATGGATGGATATTTGTGGTTTGTCTCTTTTGTTGGGGGGGGGGGGGGATATTTCACTCTGTGTGTATGTTCACCTTTATGGAGTTCATTGAAAGGTATGTACACTGTGTCTGTGTTTAGTATGTCTCATCATTTCGCAGGAGCTATGAATACCTAGTTGTTTGTATTTCCTACCTAAAATATGTATTACAATGGAGAAATTAACTCATTCTACGTGACAATCATGTGTGGTAGAGTGGAGACATTACTCACTCCAACTGCTGTCATTTGTGATAGATTGCCCAAAAGTCTCTTACTGATTTCTGAACATATACATACTTTGTTTGCAAAGTATTCTTACCATTAAATTGCTGAGATGTTTATTATCCACTTTTCCAGGACTAGAGAGCTACCCAAGTGTTGCCCAGATGGCGTCTGCGAAACAGAGGAAAGCAACATTCATCTCCAAGAAGTTGAAATTCTTGAAAGATCAGGGAGACGATTTGATCAGCGCTGTTGGACAATATGTCAACAGAGTATGTGGTATATAGTTCTGATTTAGTGCTATGTTTATCATTTTTGAGCAGTCAAACTGTACCAATTGTTTTCATCCACATTATCATCCTTATCATCATCACCATTATCAACTACCTTGCCAAATGGAGTAGTCGATCATGCTGCTGCCCAGCTTGCGATCTCAAACTTAATACATCAATCATTGTGCACATGTAACAGAAATATGTCTTTTAAGCTAGCACATTCCATTAGAGCACACAACAGATGGACGCGGTGAGTACTTTGGCAGCTCCATCGTGGCTATGTCAACCGCTGACATGGGCATTTCCCTTCGCTACTCACGTCACCAGTTTACAGCCGCCAACAGTTCAGATTCTTCAATGTTCCAGCTGGGCTTAATCAAGCTGAATATCTAGACTACACTATCTGGTGATATTGTGGTTAGCACGCTTGCTAACCGATATAGGCGTCCAGGTTCAATATCCAGGAAGGAACAAGATCTATCAATTGTTTCCCAACCAGAGTGGCTCTGGGGTCGACCCACTTGCATTTTGAATGTACTCTCATACCTTAATCCAATAATCGTTTGCAAACTACATGGCAGCCGTTTTCACATCCTTCATAGCTTGCTTCAGCTCACAGGGAGTATTTCGCGTTCTTTCCTTTGTTCTAAAGATGTCTTTTCATCAATCAAGATCTGCAGTGTCTGGCTGTTTGCTGCAAACCAGCCCTGCCTCTTATGATCTTCAGTGCCATAAACCCCTACCGTTGTTTTATAAAGAGTTTCCTGCTGTAAATTTTCTGATGTATCAGTGAAAGCGTCTTCAAGTTTCTGTTGGAAATCAAAGCACTTATCAGGATCTTGGGTGTTAATGATATTAATCTTCCGGCTAGACTTGTGTTTAGCCATGTAGATTCTCTTTAGTCTTAGTCTAACCCTTGCAATAACTACAGAATTGTCAGTATCACAATCAGCACTGTGGTAACTTCGAGTTAATGATGTTTATTCAAATGTTGTCTCCGTGTTATGATGAAGTCTAGCTTATGCCAATGGCCGGATCTAGGGTGTTTCCATGTGACGTTATGTCGGTCTTTTGCTTTAAAAAAGGAGTTTGTAATACATAGTTTCTGGTGCAATGCTCCAGCAGCCTTTGCCCATTTTCATTCATGCGACCGATGTTGTAGTTTCCAAGGCACACTGGCCATGAACTCAAGCCCTTGCCCACGCGAGCATTAAAATCACCGAGCATATAAATGTAGTCGGATTTTGGAACTGCCTTGATCACAGAGTCTAACTCCTCATAGAATGAATCCTTCACATCATCAAAGGAAGTGAGAGTTGGTGCATAAGCAGTGATAATGATGGCAAAACCACAAGTGGTTACCAGGCTCAGGGATAGAAATCCTGTATTTCATTTCCGCCAGCTGGAATTTCAATAATTCCCAGTAGTAAATTCTTCACTGCAAAACCTACTCCATGTTGTCTTTTTACTTCTTGCCCTCTACCTTTCCAAAAAATATCTCATCTCATCATGTTCCTCTTGTACCTTGCGGTGTCGCGGTGAAGTATAAACATCGTGAGAGTGCCCGATTATGGGCTTCATGTATCGATATTCCCATGGAGTCTGCTATTCCCTCCGTCCAACGTTTACGTGGTCGGCCTCTTCCTCTTTTCCATCTGGCCTGTACATCATTGCTTGTTGTGGTATGCTACTGACTGGTTACCTACTTGCATGGCCAAACCATTTGACTTGCTGCTTTCTAATAAAATCTAGTGCTGCTTTAACCCCCACTTTAGTCCTGATTTCTTCATTTCTGATCGTATCTCTTCTTGATACGTTGAGTATTCTTCTCAGGAACCTCATTTCTGTTGTGATTTTTCTTTTCTCTTTTTCTGTCATTGTTCAGGTTTGGCATTGGTAGCATAGAGTTGATAGGAAGATTGAATTGTAAAGTGCTTTCTTAGTAGTTATTGATTCATGTTTGTTATATATATATATATATATATATATATATATATATATATATATATATATATATATATATATATATATATATGCCGGTCTCCCTGGCAGAGGAGTTAGCGGCTTTCTCCGTTACCCCGAATACTCTCGTGGTTGACGTGAGCGCACGAGAATTTTACTGGGTTCGAGTCGCGCCAGTGACTTGCGAGAGTATGGAGCTCAGAAAGTCGTGGCGTGCTGATGAGCGTAATCTAGCCTAGGAATCAACATACAGCTGAAAGATGCTGGTGTTGACTGCAATATCCTGAAACAGGATCGAAACGCAGAATATATATATATATGCATATAGGTATTACATTGTCATTTAACTATGCAACTAAACGACTAAATTGTATGCCCAATATACCCTTGCCGGCTTCGTGGCTTAGAGGTTATGACTTTTCTCCGTAATCTCGTATACTCTCGTCGGTTAACGTGATGACGGTTCAAATCAGCAGTGGTTCGAATCGCATTGGTGACTTGCGGGGTATGTGAGCCGGCCGCTCAGAAAGCAATGGCAAACTACTGAGCGTAATCTTGCCAAGAGATCAACATACAGCTGAAAGATGCTGGTGTTGACAGCTAAGTCCTGTAAAGGATATGCTAAAAAAAAAAAAAAAAATATACCCTTACACCAATCTCTCGCTGGCCCGTATCGTAAAATATTCTGTTGTAGTAGCCTCATTCAGTCCTGAAGGACTATAGAATTGTGCCGCTGGGGAGATACCTGGCAGCACCGCTGGTGACTATAGTCCAATGTGAGAGTGACAGTCTCTGTCACAGTTTCCACATCTGTAAGACGAGGCAGGTCCCGCAGTAAGTGACTGCGTTTTAAGCCTGTGCCGCCTATCCTCAGTTTGTTGGATCAGATTGCGCTCAAAGAGCACCTGTCCGTTTCGTACATCTCTTCTCCAAGAACATCTGTCTGTTGCAACTGTTTCCCACGTGTCTGGATCTATCCAAGGGTTTTCATATCTCGTTTACACACATCTCTATATCGCATTTGGGGTCTTCCGGTTGGCCTCTTTCCTGTGGCTAGTTATCCGTATAGGAGATCTTTGGGAATACGGTCATCCTCGATTCCAGATACGTGGCCCAGCCACCGAAGGAATCTCTGCTTGAGGAGGGAGTGTACGGTGGTAATATCTGCTCTTTCAAGCACATGTTTGTTTGTTATGTGGTCTTTCCATGATATGCCAAGGATACGTCTCAGACATCTCATATGGAAGGAATTCAACTTTCTTTCCTGTCTTGAGTACAGGGTCCAGGATTCAGACCCATATAGTAGTGTGCTAAGTTAGACGTAACTTGACTTGCTTCTTTAACTCGTCTATCTGGTCTTGCAGTTGAGCTCTTTCCGCTTGTGAGCAGCACGTGGCTGTCTCGCACCTCCGCATTGCGTCGTTGTATGGTGTCTATATGGTAATGACGATCTTTAATACGTCTCTGTGTCTTTGCAGGTACGGACAGCCCATGTTTGCCAGGCAGTTGGCGCACTTTCTCTTTTTGTTTTGTGCTCGGAAGTCCATGACCAGCTTGGCCAGCGGACACTCCTTGAAGGCGTGGTGATCGGCGCAGCATCGACAGATCTCTGTCTTACTGCGACATGCTGCTCTGCTGTGGACTGCCCTCCGGCATCTTGAACATTTAGTGACTCTTGGGATGAATCTCTCCGGCTGTTGCATTTTCATGTTGATTGAGACTGTGTTCGATATCTCGCTGCCCTCTATCGTCACCACCGTCAAGGTTGTAGGAAACTTGGAGTAGGTGAGTAACCGCTGCGCCTTCAAGAATCGGATGTAGAGATTCTCTTCTTATAGCTGCTTCAGGATTTCTTGATCTGTCAGCTTGACAGCACACTTGCTTGTCGGTAAGTCGGTGTTTCCGTCTCTGGTATCTTTCACCTTTCTCTGCTTCTCAGTAGGTTTGACTCTTGTTTGTGTTGGTTTGTCGTCGTCCATCCTCGTGGTAGCTTCGTTAGAGGTTGCTTGAGGTTCTTGTTGTTTGCTGCAGCTCGCGGGTAGATTCTCCCCGCTCGTCTTCTTGTCAGCTTCCACGCTGAACATCTTGGATAACGTGTATCTTTTGGTGTTCTTGCCACATGCCATTTCACCCCGTATCAGGTTGCTTGGGTTGTTCAGGTGACTTGTGACCGCTCACAGCTACTCAAAGTGAAGATGCTCAACCCTAGTCACGCACGGGAGGAGTCCTACATAAATCAGTTGACCTCCTACCTGAGACACAAGTACATCCACACAACTTGACGCTACAGACCTTGCTGTCCAGCAATCTTAGAACCCAGAAATAACGGCAGGTAACGAGGAATCCACCCCGTCTCGTTACAACCATGCATATATTATAATATTAAAACACGCATGTATATAAGATGTTTAAGATAGTTCTAACACAAGGAGAAATGTTATATTTTGCTATTGTTATGAGTAACGTTCTGTAAGCATATTTCTTACTGTTGAGGTATGCTTCAGTTTTATTATATTACCTCATGGTGAGTGTTATACGATACTACTGTGGTTGAGTGTGATTGGCAGAGAGGAAAGCTGCCCTGTCTTGTAGTTCCTTAATGTACATAAATCAAGGCATCAAAAATACTCCTTCCGTCTCATTAGGGATTTCAAAACCAGCTATACTTACAGCTGTGCACTCGTGTATCTAGGGATATTTTCTTTAATCGGTCCAAAAGAGATCAGAGTTGTCCAGAGTTTGCTGGCTTGTATTGGGAGCGCCGGAGATTTGAACTTTCACCCAGTACAACGCTAGTGTGAGCACTAACTTAACTGATGACAAAATTGAGATTGCTCGCCTGGTTTAGAATCCAGCCCAGACTCAAATTGGTGACAAGGACTCCACATATTCTAGGTCGAAATAAAATGAATTTTTGTGTTGAACTCTACAGTTGAAATAATTAGTTCTGTCCACTCATACTTCTAGCAGATTTACCTGGGGTAGTGGGGTCAGTTGTTTTATACATCTCTCCGTCTGGGCATTCCTATTGATGAACTTATTACACACTGACTGTTCAGTGACTGACCCCTGAGAATGTCTGTGCTTTTGCAGATAACCGTTGCAGGAGATACATGGACACAAGGAGGAGACAACAATATGGAATTCCAGGAATTATGTCACATGATAGAATCTGCATCCGTGTTCCTATGTGAAAAATGTGAAGAACTAGCAGGTGAGAACTATCATATAAGAACGAATAGGCAAGGAAAATGTGGCAAGAAAAGCAGATATGATCAGTGACACTGTTCTGTCTTGACTGTGGCAAAAACTTTACTGACAATGGTCAATGTCTAACAGTGTTCATCGGGGCTTGTCAATAACTAAAACTAAATCACACGCGTGTTGTTTGTTTCAAGAATACACTTAAAAACATATTATTATTATGAGACATTCTATATGACTGGCGGGACTTCCGGTCGCCAGCATGGCGGTTAGGCGTTGAGCCATTAAAGCCTGTGGCGTGTTTATGCTTGTGGCTGCGGTTTGCAATCGCATTTTCCTCATTTTGGACTGGTAGTACATGGTTAGTGGTTCGAATCGCATCGATAACTTACGGGGTATGTGAGCCGGCCGCTCAGAAAGCAATGGCAAACTACTGAGCGTAATCTTGCCAAGAAATCAACATACAGCTGAAAGATGCTGGTGTTGACAGCAATGTCCTGTAAAGGATATGCCAAAAAAAAAAAAAAGTACATGGTTCCGTCGCTCTGCTACTGAGTGAGTACGTGGGCGATACCGTGAGCTATGAAATTCGCATGGAATGCTTTTACATCTGTCCTGTACAGTGAACTGCATGTTCGGAACAATGGCTACCGGCGGTTGCTGAAATGACTGTTTTGCCCTTTCGGTCCACGAGTGGTTTCTTCTGGAGACTCCTGGGAGTCGGCGCTGAAGCTGCGGAGTTCATGCTTTGTGGGACACTTTCGGCTGGTCGCCCTGCGGTAAGAGCCGAGCCATGTGAGAAAATCCGGGTCAATGAGGTCTTTCTGGTGACTGCCAAGTCCATCGACGATGAACTGTGGTATTCGTGGATGAATTGTGTGTTGAAATTATGCACAGTGTACCTGTGTGGGCTTGTTGATTTGCCGAGACCCCCGTCTATTCCGATTTTCACATTGGAGAGTGGGGGGGGGGGGGGGGGCATTTGTTGTGATATTCGTTGGCATGGGAATGGAGCATAATGGGGACGACCGGTTGCGATGAAGTTGGAACCTCGACTAACTAACTAACTAACTAACTAACTAACTAACTAACTAACTAACTAACTAACTAACTAACTAACCTACTAACTGACTAACTAACTAACTATATAACTAACTAACTAACCTACTAACTAACTAACTAACTAACTAACTAACTATATAACTAACTAACTATATAACTAACTAACTAACTAACTATATAACTAACTAACTAGCTAACTAACCTACTAACTAACTAACTAACTAACTAACTAACTAACTAACTATATAACTAACTAACTAACTAACTATATAACTAACTAACTAACTAACTAACCTACTAAGTAACTAACTAACTAACTAACTAACTATATAACTAACTAACTAACCTACTAACTAACTAACTAACTAACTAACTAACTAACTATATAACTAACTAACTAACCTACTAACTAACTAACTAACTAACTATATAACTAACTAACTAACTTACTAACTAACTAACTAACTAACTAACTAACTAACCTACTAACTAACCTACTAACTAACTAACTAACTAACTATATAACTAACTAACTAACCTACTAACTAACTAACTAACTAACTAACTAACTAACTAACCTACTAACTGACTAACTAACTAACTATATAACTAACTAACTAACCTACTAACTAACTAACTAACTAACTAACTAACTATATAACTAACTAACTATATAACTAACTAACTAACTAACTATATAACTAACTAACTAGCTAACTAACCTACTAACTAACTAACTAACTAACTAACTATATAACTAACTAACTAACTAACTATATAACTAACTAACTAACTAACTAACCTACTAAGTAACTAACTAACTAACTAACTATATAACTAACTAACTAACCTACTAACTAACTAACTAACTAACTAACTAACTATATAACTAACTAACTAACCTACTAACTAACTAACTAACTATATAACTAACTAACTAACTTACTAACTAACTAACTAACTAACTAACTAACTAACCTACTAACTAACCTACAAACTAACTAACTAACTAACTAACTAACTATATAACTAACTAACTAACCTACTAACTAACTAACTAACTAACTAACTATATAACTAACTAACTAACTAACCTACTAACTACCTAACTATATAACTAACTAACCTACTAACTAACTAACTAACTAACTATATAACTAACTAACTAACTAACTAAATAACTAACTAACTAACTATATAACTAACTAATTAACTAACCTACTAACTAACTAACTAACTAACTATATAACTAACTAACTAACCTACTAACTATCTAACTAAATAACTAACTAACTAACTAGCTAGCTAGCTAACTAACTAACGAACTAACTAACTAACTAACTAACTATATGACTGGCAAAATTACCCGTGTTTACAGTAAGTATTTCATTTTGCGTGACCTCGAATGTTGACACAGGTTCGCAAGCAGACATTCTTTTGAATCACTACATAAGTCCATACTTTGGTCACTCAGGCATCATGGTAATGAAAGAGCAGAAATGCTGACTGGCACTGCCACTATTTCCTTTTTTTTTCCCCGCGTTTCCATCCTGTTTCAGGATATTGCGGTCAACACCAGCATCTTTCAGCTATATGTTGATTCCTAGGTTAGATTACGCTCATCAGTACGCCACGACTTTCTGAGCTACCGGCTCCATACTCTCGTAAGTCACTGGCGCGACTCGAACCCCGTCAAGTTCTCGTGCTCTCACGTCAACCACGAGAGTATTCGGGGTTACGGAGAAAGCTGCTAACACCTCAGCCAGGTAGACCGGCACTATATCCTATGATCAACCAATATAAGAGCACATAGGCTGGGTGACACTGTCTCTATATAAGATTGATTGATTGATTGATTGATTTAGGAACCGACATCACAGCATTCGGGACATTCCCATAAGCGCTCCGTCCCCATCCCCAGCAGTCTCTATATAAGAGGGTACCACTAACGGAATAAGCCGGCGGTATGAACACCCTTAGAGAATTGGGCATAAATGAGGGTTTTCAACTGAATGAATTAGTTAGCATGGACTTACATCAATACTCAGAAACTAAACTTTCAGATTGAAGATCTAAGTTTCTAGAAATTAGCTGCACAAGAAGAGGTTGGCCAGGAATTTGAAAATGTAACATAGTAGTTCAATTGAAAAAACTGCAATAAGCCATTGTATGTGGATTGATTTATTATGGAGAAGATCAGAGGCTGATATAAGGAATGTTTAGACATACAGGACATGTACATGTTGGTACAGGCTTAATCCTCTATCCATATGTAAATGTGTGGCGGAGTGGCTAAGAAGAAAATGTGTTCGCCTCTGTCTTGTGCAGACTTGTTTGAATTTACTGTGAGGACTGTAAATTATGTACAAACAAAATGAAAATGATGCTCCCCCTGATACTGATGTAGTGAATCGGACGTCTAGCATTCTCTGACAAGGGTGAAAACGAGGAGAGCCCGCGTGCACATTGCGTTTGATAACAATACCCGACGAATGGCGCATCTAGAGGAGCAGGCCGATTAGGTGCTGCTTCAACTACATTCTGAAATGAGAAAACCTACCCAGATATACATATTCTATATCACGTGTGATTCTGGTATACACATGTTTCGATTCTCGCCGGCACTGAGTGAGGAATTCGAGCACTGTTCTGAGAAACCCCTTGTGTGATGTATAGGAGGAGACTGCAGCACTTATGGAGATATCCGTGTCCAATCATATTGACCCTTGAACCAAAAGCTAAACATGATTACTGTTTCTGTGATAGTTGGTATTATTGGATTTATGTGTCTGTCTCCTCCATTCTTTGCCAGATCAGACATCCCAGTCAATAACAGCTGCAGCTTCTACCTTAGCAACATCCTACAGACAGCCAGCAGCACCACTAGCTTCTACAGCCACAACATCTTACAGGCAGTCGACAGAGCCTGTTCAACCTGCAGGTTAGTCTAGGATGTTGGAATGATTTATATAATGACACACACAGTAGGCCTAGTTTATGTTTGATCTCTGGACACTAATTAACCTCCAAGATAATGTACAACATCAAAATTATGACCTGTCAATATTATCTTATTCCGTTATTCAGAGTTATAACTTTGTCACTTTGTCCACCATTTGGTCAAGTAGTGAAAGTGGCAAGGCATGGATACTTGTCCTATAACTCCATATACTTTTGGGCTTCAAGATAACAACTTAAAAGTGTGATATAAATTATAATAACTATGCCTTGTCTTATAACCTGTCAATATTGTTGTTAAGGAGGTCAAAAGTGTTATGCTCGTAACATCACAGTACAGACGAACACGGTGAAGTCATAGTGACATTTTAAAGATCGCCGCCCCACTTTTGACATGCACCAAGAAGAAGCAGCGTTCTGTTATCCGTTTTTTTTTTTTTAAATCAGTGAAGGTGTGAAACTTATAGAAATTCATCGGCGAATGAAGTTATAGTATGGTGATGCATGCTTGTCAGTCCAGCAAGTGTTTGAGTGGAGTGGAGAGTTTCAAAACGGCGTGACTTCTGTGACAGACTGTTCATGACCGGGTCAGGCACACCGTATAGTAACCCCAGAGTCGATTACAGACGTGGAAGGCCTCGTACAGGAAAAGCGCTGATTGACTGTGAGTGACATTGTTGCACATCTTGACATCAGTCAATGTTCAGCACACATCATACATGATGTACTACAGTACCGCAAAGTGTCTGCAAGGTGGGTGTCACGGCAGCTTACTCCAGAATTGAAACAACAACGCATTGATGCTTGTCAAGATTTTTAGCACTGCTTTGAAGCAGAAGGTGATAGTTTACTATCAAGAATTGTTACTGGAGATGAATCCTGGGTTCACTACCACGAGCCGGAAACGAAGAGAGCGAGCAAGGAATGGCGCCATTCCTCCTTACCGGAACCAAAGACGTTTGGCACGCAAGCCATCTGCAGGGGATGTTATGCTGAATCTCTGTTGAGATGAACGAGGCGTTATTTTAAAGCATTACATGCCAAGAGGGAAAACAGTCACCAGTGATACGTATACAGATCTTCTCAGGAATTATCTTCCACCCGCAGTCATATCCAAACGACGTGGACTTCTGAGTAAAGGTGTCCTTTTGCAACATGACAATGCTCGACCCCGTACAGCCCGTGCAACGGTTGAAACCATCGAAGACCTCCATTTTCAGTGTGTATCATATCCCCCGTACTCGCCAGATCTAGCCTGGAGTGATTTCCACCTGTTTGGACAACTTAAAGAGTCAGTTGAAGAAAATACGTTTTCGTTCGATGAAGAGGTACAGCAGGTAGTGCATGAGTGATTACACACGCGACCAAGAGATATTTTGTCTACAGAAACCCAAGCACTTTATCGGCACCGGACGACTTGCATTGAACGCAGTGATGACCACATCGAAAAATGATACATTTGTTCTTTAATTTTTTTCAGAATATATTCACCCAACAATAAAACATTTCAGGTTTTCATTTGAAGCCCCCCTCGTATATTGAGTGTAACTAACAACGAATGCCTGGACGATGTTAATGACACTAGAACGTCACATACAACTATTAAAAGAAGACAAGTTGGGTTCTGTGGTAGTACATGAACAGAGAGACATTGGTGACCATTTCGACGATATGAAAGATTAGTGGTGTAAGAGGCAGAGGCAATCAAGACAAATGATTCTTCGTGGACTGAGATTGTGGCATTGGGGAATACCATCTATAGATTTGAGTCAGAAATCAGCGACAGAGAGAGATGTGGAGATGCATAACTCTTAAGTCAGTTGACAAGGCACATGATGATGTGGTGTCTCAGTAAAGTGTGGTGGTGATGGGAATATTTAGCTGTTGTAGTTGTGTCCTGACATCACTCAATGTAGGGACCATTAACAGATGGTGAATGCTTGTCCTCTTCCTGCCCACTGAAGTGCTTGAAGTATGGCAGCATGGTCTGTAGTCACGTGATGTAAGCGTGCTGTGTTTCTAGTCTACAGATTGTATTCTGGTCCTGGTGGTGTAGTCTGTCGATGCCCTCTCTAGGGTTGGGCTGTGACAAGTTTGAATACAGAGCTCTTGGGGTTGTATATGATGTCCAACTGTCTAGCCATTACTGTTTGCAGTTGTTGATGACACCATGCCAATAAAACATGAAAATAATATATTTCGATTTTAGTTAGCATAAATATGTTGTTTAATTTTATGCACAGATGGAGCTCACATAAAACCGGTTTTAGACAGAATGGCTGTCATAGAAGAGACCATGTGCTCCTATATGAGCAGAACAGACAAAGTTGCTGAACAACAAAGTGGCATTGATCAACAACTGAAGGAATTGTCATCCAAATTATTAGAGTCGGACAAGAAGCACAGCTCAAAGTTTAAACAAGTCAAACAACAAATCAGTGATATCAGTGAAACACAAGATGCCATAGATCAAGAGCAGAAGACAAGATTACAAAGTCTGGAGAAACAGCTGCAGAAGATATCTACGGCACAAAACAGACAGAAAGCAGAGATGGAATCTCAGGCAGAACTCGTGGATAAACTTGTCCATGTACCTAATCTACTGGAGTCTGTGAAAGAGAATATCGATGCATTAGATGATAGAATTGATGGAATCATTGATGACTGCAGAAACAAACATGAGAATATAGAAACTGTAATACGTGACCTGGCAGACAAGGTCATGGCTAACACACAGAGTGCCCAGCTAATATCTGACGGTCAAGCTCAGAATACGACCTTGTTGAGAGAACTAGAGACCAGGTTGCAAACATTCGAGGCAGACGGCGGGAGAAATGTGAAGGATGTCCAGAAACAGGCTGAGAAAATGGATGAAAATGTGAGTATGAACTCTTCAACAGAGAAATTGTGTACAAGTATGACTGGCGGTAAACTTGGCAGTGAAACTGCGTGGAAGGAAGTGTTTATTGCAGACATGAAATTGTGTTTGCTGTGTCTGTCGTCTTCTCCAAGATTGTGTTGTATTAATAGGACATTCTGCCCCCCCCCCCTCCCTCCTTGCCGGGATGAAGTTCGTCGCTTTCTCCATGTCAGTGCCCCATTCGTTCTGCTCCAGCTCAGCACTCTCCTGGTACGTCTGGCAGCGCAGATGTTTGAAAGATGGGTATAATCAAACTATGTGTTCAGGGTTACCAGTTTAGGGTCTACGAGAATATTTACCTCAGTTTCTGACTTTTAGAACATGTAGATCCCCAAGTACACTGAAACTTTGAGACCGTGTAGATAACCAAGTTCTCTGAGATTCTGAAACCGTGTAGATGACCAAGTTCTCTGTGACTTTGAGACCTTGTAGACTACCAAGTACTATAGACTAAAACGTTGAGACCTTGCAGATAACCAACTACTCTGATGCTTTGAGACCGTATAGATGACCAAATGCTGTGTGACTTTGTGACCGCGTAGATGACTAAGAAGAGATGTATGTGGATGAGGAAGAAAAATAAAAGGAGGATTAGGAGGAGGAGGAGAGGAGGAGGAAAGGAGGAGGAAGAAGAAGAAGAAGAAGAAGAAGAAGAAGAAGAAGAAGAAGAAGAAGAAGAAGGAGGAGGAGGAGGAGGAAGAAGAAGAAGAAGAAGAAGAAGGAGGAGGAGGAGGAGGAGGAGGAGGAGGAGGAGGAGGAGGAGGAGGAGGAGGACAACAAAAATAACAACAACGAAGACAACCAATGTTGTAGAAGGCAATGTAAAATAGTAAATGCAGCTACCTTTAAATGTGAAGACTGCACTTTATTGATTTACTGATCTGATAACAGTCTATAATATCATTGATGTTCTATATATGAACAGTTCTGTTGTCAATTGTACAGTTCCGTATCCTGTGTCAGATGTTAAACGATCGACTGAGACCGCTAGAACAACTCAGAACATGTCTCAATGAACGGGCCAGCATGAGAGATGACAATGTCACTAAGGTTTGTTTAAAAAAAACAACAACATCGATCTGTAGAAATGTAAACAACTGGAAAACACATTGTATGAAATTACAAGAATACATTCACAAAACAGAGCACGTTTCAGCAAAAAGATTTTATCTGCCAACAATAACAAAAACCAAACAAGACCAAATTTTTTTTAAATGGAAATAACACTAAAGTAACCACATTAAAATAAACCATCAATAGGGAATGTCATATATATATTGGCCTTTTCAGTCACATTCACTACCGCCATGGGTAAAAGTTATTATGCCTTTTTGAGGCACAAACTATCGTCTGTCGAGACGGCGAGGTGCCAATGAATTATATATATATATATATATATAATTCATTGGCACCTCGCCGTCTCGATAGACGATAGTTTGTGCCTCAAAAAGGCATAATAACTTTTACCCATGGTGGTAGTGAATGTGACTGATAAGGCCAATTCGCGCTGTAAATGTCTGTTCACAGTGGGTGCATGTGAACACGTGGTCATTTCCACCATCATGCACCGTCTTACGTCTCACACGCTCGGTGTGTGACTTATCTGCAATAATTTTCTCCTTTGTCTTTATTCCATTTCTGATGTTTGCCTTCCATGCAACACGTTCAGTGGCGACTTGCTCCCAATGTGCATTATTAATGCCTGTATCATTCATGTCCCGCTTACACACATCTTTATATCGTAGTATAGGCCGACCCTGAGACATCTTACCCATCTGTAATTCACCAAAAGAGATGTCCTTTGGTATTCTACCATCATCCATCCTCCTAACATGTCCTATCCATCTAAGTCTACGAAGACTGAGCTTGGAATAAACCGTCACACAACCTGATCTTTCCAATACCTCATTATTTGTGATTTTGTCTTGCCAGTTAATACCAAGAATTCTTCGCAGACACCGCATATGAAAGCTGTTTAAACGTTTCTCTTGGTGTGAGTAAGTTGTCCAGGTTTCACTGCCATAAAGAAGAGTACTAAGGACACAGGCTTGATAGACAAAGACTTTTGTTTTGCCAGTAAGCTTCCTGTTCTCCCAGACTCTTTTTCTTAACCTGTTCATTGTTGTTGTTGCCTTACCAATCCGGATGTTGATTTCCTGATCTAGGGATAATTTGTTATTTACCACTGATCCTAGATATGTAAAATGGTCTACCATCTCTAGATCGGCGTCGTCAATAAAGATTGATGGTAACCCATATGCACCTTGTGACATAATCGGTGTCTTCTTTTTGATAATTGTTAAACCAAATTCAGAACAAGCATTGGAGAATGCAGATAGTAGACGTTGTAATTCTTCCTCAGAGTGGGTCGTAACTGCAGCATCGTCTGCAAAAAGCAACTCTCTGATCAGTATCTTCTTAATTTTGATCTTGGCCTTCAATCTCTGAGCGTGAGTGAATGTATATACCACCATCCTGATCACGAAAGGCATATTTCATAAGAAGTGAAAAATATATTCCAAAGAGTGTGGGAGCTAGTACACAACCTTGCCTAACTCCACTCTTGATTTAAAATTATTCAGAAGTTGCACCATCAAACTTGATTACACCCTTCATGCCTGTGTGGAACGATTCCACAATGGACAGAAGAGTTGGTGGGCAGCAAATCTTCTTTAGTGCCTTGAACAGACCCTCACGACTGACCAAATCAAATGCCTTTGTGAGGTCGATGAAGGCAATAAACAGTGGTTGATTCTGTTCACGGCATTTTTCTTGTATTTGTCGCAATGAGAATATCATATCAATGGTAGACCGGTTCTGTCAAAAGCCAAACTGTAATTCGGGGTAGACTTGATCTCCTAGGACTTGAAGTCTGCGCAGAACAATTCTGGCAAATACTTTTCCAAGAATACACAGAAGTGAGATACCCATATAGTTGTTGCAGTCGCTCCGATCGCCCTTGTTCTTGTACAGTGTTATGATGCTTCAATCTTTGAAATCCTGTGGGACTTGTCCTTCACGTCAGCATAGCTCTATTAGCTGGTGGATCTGTAGAGTGAGTGTGTCTTGCCCACTCCTGATAACCTCTATTGGAATCCCATCCTTACCTGGAGCCTTGCCAGATGCAAGTTCATTTATAGCACACGTAACTTCTGTTATGGTGGGAAGTGTGTCCAGGTGGTCAAGAGTTGGTAAAGCCTCTATGGCGTTGAGGGCATCATCCGCTAGTTTGGTCTCACTTGAGTAAAGCTCCAAATAGTCCTCTACCCATCTGCCCATCTGCTGTTTCTTATCAGTTATGATAAGATACCTCCAGTCAAGGTTTTCAATGGTGCACTTCTTTTGATCATTGGACCACATGATTTATTTATTCATTCATACATGCTTCTGATGTTTCCCTTATCACTTGCGATTTAAATGGACTCACATAACTTGATCCAATAATCATTTACACACTGCCTGGCAGCCTTTTTTACATCCTTCCTAGCTTGCTTTACTCACGCAGAGTGTTACGCGTTGGTCTTTCCTTGTTTCTTAAGAGAGCTATCTTCTTCTTATCAATCAAGGGCTGCAGAGTCTGGCTGTTTGCCGCAAACCAGTCCTGCCTCTGATGATCCACAGTGCCGTAAACCCCTACAGCAGTTTTATAAATAGTTTCCTTAAGTTTACTGCATTTATCATTTACTATACAATTTTCTGATGTATCAGTGAAAGCGTCTTCAAGTTTCTTTTGAAACTGACAGCACTGTTCAGGATTATGAGTGTTAATAATATTAATCCTGGGGCTAGATTTGTGTTTAGCTGTGTAGATTCTCTTTGGTCTCAGTCTAACCCTTGCAACAACCAAAGAATGATCCGTATCACAGTCAGCACTGTGGTGACTTCGAGTCAATGATATATGGTTCAGATGTTGTCTCCATGTGATGATGAAGTCCAGCTGGTGCCAATGGCCGGATCTTGGGTGTTTCCATGTGACCTTATGCATCTCTTTTGTTTTATAAAAAGGAGTTTGTAATACATAGGTAATTTCTGGTGCAATGCTCCAGCAGCTTTTGCCCATTTTAATTCATGCGACCGATGTTGTATTTTCCAAGGCATACTGGCCATGAACTCGAGTCCTTGCCCACACGAGCATTGAAATCACCGAGCATATAAATGTAGTCAGATTTTGGAACTGCCTTGATCACGGAGTCTAACTCCTCACAGAACGAATCCTTCACATCATCAGAGGAATCGAGTGTCGGTGCATATGCAGTAATAATGGTGGCAAAACCACAAGAGGTTGCCAAGCGCAGGGATAATAGTCTTTCATTTCCTCCTGCTGGATATTCAATCATTCCCACTAGCGAATTCTTCACTGCAAAGCCCACACCGTGTTGCCTTTTTTTCTGCCTGCCCTCTACCCTTCAAAAAAAGGTGTAATTGTTTTCCCTTCGTCAGCGAGGCGAGTCTCCTGCAGGCCAGCAATATCAATGTTAAGACGATTGAGTTCGGCATCAATCACAGCCGTTTTTCTCACATTGTCAATATTGGTCAAGTCAGTGGAAAATCCTGGACACATGGTTCTCACGTTCCATGTTGCAAGCCGTAGCTTGAGGTTTCTATATTTCTTTTTATTTGTACTTGATGCATTGGTTTTACAGCCTGCAATTCAGATTTTGTCCTAGCCCCAAGCACTCATTGAAGCAGGCAGACTGTGGCGGATCAGCACCAAATTGGCCGGGGGCTGCCCAGCTTGAGGCGGGCGGTAGCTGATCAGTGACACCTGTAGGTGTCTCCCACCGTCAGAGGCAACGCGTGGCGCCCCATGTCTACGCCAATTGACAGGGACTTATAACTCGTAACAATTGCCTCTCGCTTTGATTCCGAGACCGGTTAAGACCAGGGATGGAGTTATTGCCTCTCCATAGCACAATGCCTGGGCTAAAATATAGAGATCATGTGTTGCCCATGCAGCATGATCCCTCTCTCGGCCTGCATAGTTAACTCCAGAGGAAAGGTAACCTCTACATCTGGAACAAGACAAGCTGCAGAAGCTGCCGGAACAGCAAAGCAATGCTCTAACTTTCCGCCTGTCGGAGCTTCGATCCTAGACCAGCTGCCATCCAAGGCTTAGGGCCTAGTCTGCCCTGCCATGACATTTTGTCTTTAGGTTGCATTTCCTCGCTCCAGGGTAAGGCTCGTACTCTCCGCCCGAAGCCGTTGGCACAATGTGGGGTATCGGGTTTGGTAAGCGCCGCCCAACGTTCGGCGCTAACAGAATGCAGGTAGTAACGTCTACTGTTATACGGTAGCTCAGTCATTTCTGACTAAGACCTGGCTTGTAAATATGGAATGTGAGATAGGGAATGATCAGTGGTATTTGTGTAGAAGGAGAAGACACTAACAACGTATGAGAACATTAATAGAAACAATGATTGAAATGAACAGACTTCTATATTTGTGCTTTATTGACTACATTGAGACATGCTATAGGGTGAAACACGAAGACATTATTATTAGAGTGTTGGAAATTTGCAATATAATTTAAACAAATGTGTTATGCGGATGACGTAGTTTAGTCGCTGGTAATGAAACGCTTTTACATGAAATGTCAGTTATTAGTGCAACTAAAAGACGAAACAAAGGACTTAATCAGAAAAAAAAAAAAAAAAAATTAATAACAAAGAACACTTGTAGAACCAAATGTAACAACAGAAAAACAGAAGTCTTAAAACGTCTTAAAAGTCGAGAGGATCGACTTCATTGACCCGGCTTTTATCCCATATGGCTCGGTCTATTTCAAAAGGGCGACCTGCCGAAAGTGTGGCACAAAGCACGAACTCCGTAGCTCCTGCGGCGACCCCCAGGAGTCTCCGGGGAAAGATGCACTCGTGAACCGAAAGACGTAGCCCGGAATTGAACCCTCAACTTTCGGAGCGCGGGGCAGACGGCTTGACCACTTTGCCACGGTGTCTCTCTAAGAAAAAGAGAAGTAATGATTATTACAAATAAAACTGTACACTCAAATGTAACAATATAATACAGAAGTAATTGTTATAGTAAAGAACAATTGTACACCGAAATGTAATAATAGAAAAACAGACGTAATGATTATTACAACGAACTTTTGTACACCCATATGTAACAAAAGAAAAACAAAAGTAATGGTTAAAACAAAGAACAATTGTACACCTAAATGTAACAACAGGAAAACAGAAGTAATGGTACTATAAAAGAACACGTGTGCACCCAAATGTAACAGCAGAAAAACATAAGAAACATTTTATAACAAAGAACACTTGTATAACCAAATGTAACAACAGGAAAACAAAAGCAAGGGTTATTACAAAGAACACTTATACATCCGAATGTAACAAAAGAAAAATATAGTAATTTTTATAATATAGAACACTTGTACAACCAAATGTAACAACATAAAAACAGAAGTAATGGTTATAACAAAGAAAACTGGTACACCAAAATGTAACAACAGAAAAACAAAATTAATATTATATCAAAGAACACTTGTACACCAAATAGTAACAACAGAAACGCAGAAGTAATTTTTATAACCAAAAACATGTGTACAACCAAATGCAGAAACAGACAATCAGAAGTAATGGTTATTACAAAGAACAGTTGTACACCAGAATGTAACAACAGAAAAACAGTAGAAAATTTTATAATATAGACCACTTGTACAACCATATGTAACAATAGAAAAACAGAATAATGGTTATCATAAAGAACGATTCTACACCCAAATGTAACAACAGTAAAACAGACGTAATGGTAATAACAAAGAACACTTGTACACCCACATTTTACAACAGTAAAAGAGAAGTAATGGTTATAACAAAGAAAACTTGCACACCCAAGTGCAACAACACGAAATTAGAAGTAATGTTTATTACAAAGAACACTCGCACACTCAAATATAACAACAGAAAAACAGTAGTAAGTTTTATAATATAAAACACTTGTACAACCAAATGTGAAAAGAGAAAAACAGAAGTAATTTTTTTTTTAGCAAGGAACACTACCCTAATGTAACAAGAGAAAAACAGTAGTAATTGTTATAACAATGAAAACTTGTACACCAAAATGTAACAACAGAAAAACAGAAGTAATTGTTATTACAAAGAACACTTGCACACCCAAATGTAACAACAACAAAAATAACAGAAATAATGGTTATAACAATGAAAACATGTACACCCAAATGTAACAACAGAAAAACAGTAGTAATATTTATAATATAGAACACATGTACAACCAAACGTAACAACAGGAAAAAAAAGAAATAATAGTCATTACAAAAAGCTCTTTTACACCGAAATGTAACAACAGAAAAAAACAATTGTTATATCAAAGAACAATTGTACATCCTCATTTAACAACAGAGCAACAGAAGTAATGGTTATCACAACGGTCGATTGTACACCCAAATGAAGGAAAATAAAAACAGAAGTAATGGTTATAACAAAGTGCATTTGTACGCCAAAGTGTAACAACAACAACAACAACAACAACAGAATCAATGGTTATTACACAGAACATATGTACACCCAAATGTAATACCATAACAACAGAAGTAATGGTTATACAAAGAATGTGTTTACACCCAAATGCAATAAAATTAAAATTGAAGTAATGATTATAAGAAATAACGATTGTACAACCAAATATAACAACAGAAAATCAGAAGCAATTGTTATAACAAAGAACACTTGTACATCCAAATGTAACAACTAAAAAAAAATAGTAATTTGGATAACAAAGAACAGTTGTACACCCAAATGTGATAACAGACAAATAGAAGTATTGGTTATTACAAAGAATAATTGTACACCCACATGTTACAACAGAACAATAGAAGTAATGGTTATCACAAAGAATATTTGTATACAAAAATGTAACAACAACACATTACAGAAGTAATGGTTAAATCAAAGAAGAAATATATAGTATGCCCAAATGTAACAACGAAAAAAAAAAAAAGAAGAAATAGTGATAACAAAGACCACTTGTACACATAAATGTAACACAGAAAAACAGAAATCATGTTAATAACAACCAAATGTAACAAGAGTTTACAGAGAACTGCGCTCATAATGTCATGAGCACGGTCGGATGCGTTTCAGGGGCTGTGCTCGTCAACTGCTAGAGTAAGGGACAGATTGGCCACCTATGTCTCCGTGCATTCAGGCTTACACTAAAGTCAGGGACAGATTGGCCACCTATGTCTCCGTGCATTCAGGCTTACACTAAAGTCAGGGACAGATTGGCCACCTATGTCTCCGTGCATTCAGGCTTACACTAAAGTCAGGGACAGATTGGCCACCTATGTCTCCGTGCATTCAGGCTTACACTAAAGTCTGGGACAGATTGGCCACCTATGTCTCCGTACATTCAGATTTACACTAAAGTCAGGGACAGATTGGCCACCTTTGTCTACGTGCATTCAGGCTTATACTAAGGTCAGGGACAGATTGGCCACCTATGTCTCCGTGCATTCAGACTTACACTAAAGTCAGGGACAGATTGGCCACCTGTCTCCGTGCATTCAGACTTACACTAAAGTCAGGGCCAGATTGGCCACCTGTGTCACCGTACATTCAGGCTTACACTAAAGTCAGGGCCAGATTGGCCACCTTTGTCTCCGTGCATTCAGTCTGACTTTATAGTCAGGGACAGATTGGCCACCTTTGTCTCCGTGCATTCAGGCTGACTTTATAGTCAGGGACAGATTGGCCACCTACATCTCCGTGCTTTCAGGCTTATGCTAAAGTCATGGACAGATTGGCCACTTATGTCTCCGTGCATTCAGGCTGACACTAAAGTCAGGAACAAACTGGCCACCTATTTCTCCGTGCATTCAGGCTTACACTAAATTCGTGGATAGATTGGTCACCTATGTCTCCGTGTATGGACAATAACATACCAGTGAGGAATGATATGAAAGCTGGTGTGATATGGCTTTATAGGAGAATGATGAGAACATCTTGAACGGAAAGAAAGAACAATGAAGGTATCTTGAAAGAAGTTACCCCACAAAGAGAACTGGTCACTCGTATCAGAAGTAGACAGTCCGCATTCTGTGGGCACGTCATGAGAAAGGGAAGTCGGAGTACGTCATCACAACGACAATGTTGCTGGAGTACGTCATCACAACGACAATGTTGCTGGAGTACGTCATCACAACGACAATGTTGCTGGAGTACGTCATCACAACGACAATGTTGCTGGAGTACGTCATCACAACGACAATGTTGCTGGAGTACGTCATCACAACGACAATGTTGCTGGAGTACGTCATCACAACGACAATGTTGCTGGAGTACGTCATCACAACGACAATGTTGCTGGAGTACGTCATCACAACGACAATGTTGCTGGAGTACGTCATCACAACGACAATGTTGCTGGAGTACGTCATCACAACGACAATGTTGCTGGAGTACGTCATCACAACGACAATGGTGCTAGCCCGATATTTTTACAGAGCAATCGGCGCTCGCCGGATGACGTGGTCAATATCAGGCTGGCCGCCTTTACGTCAGAGGACATTTCCTGTACCAATTTTAGGCTAGGTCCACCTGGATGTCCAGATCACTGAAAATATGCTCTCATCCAACGGTATTCGAACTCTTTACCGCCAGATCTGGTAGGCAAGTGTGCTGGACGCTGTACCATCTTGACTACATAGCATAGTATAGTATAGTATAATATAGCATAGTATAGTATAGTATAGTATAGTATAGTATAGTATAGTATAGTATTTCTGTAACTTTTGCAGCTGTCTCAGTTAATCCAGGAGGTAGCAGTTATGTCCCCGAGATTACAACAATTAGGTAACTCTCACATCTTCTATACAGTTATTCGTTGTTGTTGTTGTTGTTGTTGTTGTTGTTGTTGTTGTTGTTGTTGTTATCGTTGTTGTGGAGGTTGTTGTTACTGCTGCTGCTGTTCAAAACCAGACACTGGCGACCATGACTCTCCACTTATCTCTGTATTCGTGCGAGTATGTTACTGGCGCTTGGGTTTTGTTGTTTTGTTGCACAGTTGCGTTGGCTACCACTCTTGTAAGAGGACAACCAGGAACACACTGTAAACACCGGACAGATTAATATACAAAGATCTAGAGGAAGACAGGGAGGGAAGATTCCAGACAGCCTTCCACCATGGCGTGGACAAATGTTTGATGTCTGCAATCGAAGTTCGTTTGACGAGCTAAATCCTGACCACCTAATCCTCTGTCAGGGTCTTAAACCTGGCTCGTTAACCTAACACATGTGAGACAGTACAAATACAACGTGATTTGACTTGAGACTCAACGACACGAAGTTTCGATGGATGTATTTACAGAACACGATCTAGAGATGATCATCACAATACATAAGTTATAACAATACACTTACAAGCAACCCACAGCTTACAATCAGTCTCACAAGATGTACAAGCACTCGACTTTCGGGCCACAGAACTACACAAGCCTCTCTCCAATCATACGTCCAGTCGAGTCCGAGTCCCAGAGCTGTCTGGCTATTTCTCGCAACGCGCCTGCCCACCTGAAGTGGCTTCACGAGGCCTGCGTGCGTTCTGCTTTGTCCTTGCCTGACCGCTGGCTGTCTCGTCAGCCGGCAACCTCGCAGGCAGGTAACTGATACTCGCCTGGCGAGCGTAACGATGTTACAGCATCCCCGCTAGGGACTATTCGCCTGGCGGGCGTAACGATGTCCCTGCATCTCTGCTGGCAATACATTAGACTCTGACACGCTCCCCCGCGGCTTCGTCATGAAAGATGTCATCTTTCATGTACACTCTATATACAATACTGGGTTAATAGTTTTAACCTGTCAGAGTCAACCTTTCTGTTATATACATTGGTGTAGAAATACAAAAACACACACATCTTGGCATAGAAACACATAAGAAATGGACATTGTATCTAAAAACATGTGGTGTTGAACCTTTAACACTCGTCAAGCTTCATCCTCTCGATGGCTGATTACCTTAATTGCATTATTTGACCTAGTCAGATCGGTAGTAACAGCTTCCCAAGCAACTACCTCGCAGCCTTTCAAAAAAAAAGTAATAATATGCTTTTTGAGACAAAAAACATCTGGCAAGACCGTAATACGGCTTTATATAAGCCGCATTCAACGCTCAAACTCTGACCTCATTTGGCCAGGAGTTCTTGTGTCGGTCTGCAATGTCGGTAACACTCTACCATGCCCAGTAGATGGCTTCTTGGCGTGTTAACAATCTGGCAACAACATGGTTATTTATATACAACCCATCATCGTATACATTTCAATTAACGCCCTTGGTGTAATAATGTAATAACAATTAAATGAAAGGGACTTAACTTCAAAATTTAAGAAATATAATATTTTACAATAATTCTTCTATTTCTCAGCGTCATAGCTTGATGTTTCTCCATACTAGCGAAAAAATGTCGGTAGTATGAATAAATTAATCAAGATATGATTCTAAGATTACACTAAATGAAACATATTAATACACAGTTCGTGTATTCGAAATTATTAAATCGTAAATAGTTTAGAAGTGTTATAACTTTTTAAGCTTTTGTTTGTCGTCTGCTACTTTTAAACTAAATTTCTAAATCATCCGGAAGTACACACGAAACAGCTGATGTTGAAATTTGTAGAACACACTTGTTCCGGTCTGATGTAGTAAAACGGAATGTGCAATGTTCTGATCGTTCATGTGTTGGTTGTTTCACTGGAAAAACTTCTGGATTTCGCTTCACTGAAGTGGTGTAGATGTCAATGTTCCGGTCACACTTTCACACGCGGAGTTAAAATATCACTGGATATGTTCCAAATGCAGCTACCACGGATAAATTTTACAGTTCGCTTACGGTAAGTTCAGAGCGAATGTGGCACTGTTCTTGTTTCGTAATATATACAATTAATAAAGTTCCCTTTCTACCACACACTACACAATTATTCACGACAATCACTACATTAATAACAAAATAAGAAAAACTATATATATTGGGAATACACCCTATCACATCATATAGACATACACAGCTTTCGTGAAAAAAAACTTCACTGATGCATGGCTGTGTTGGTCTGAGTGTGTTTTACACACTGCACTCAGACATTGGTGCTTACTGGGTCGGTCGGACAACGGGACAAAAGATCGGCAATCGTGTTGGTTCTGCCCGCGATGTGTCGAACTTCAAAGCTGTAATCTTGAAGTTTAAGAGACCAGCGAGCTATCATTTGGTTGGAAGGTACACCTGAATTGATAAATCTCAACGGACTACTGTCAGGCTCGACAATAAAATGACGTCCCAGAAGGAATCTGGAAAATTTAGTTATACCCTCAACTAGAGCAAGGGCTTCCAACTGCGGTGTCGACCAAGAGCGTTCTCTATGTTTTAATTTTCTCGAGAAGTAATATACAGGATGTAGGATGTTATCATGTTCCTGTAACAGAACTGCTCCAATCGCTACGGAGCTCGCGTCTGTACGTAATCTGAAAGAAATAAGAAAATTTGGCAATTTGAGAATGGGATTCTTTAAACTATTCTCAGAGAAATAAGACAATACTTTATGGAATGCAAATTTTAGGCATTCATTGCTTACAATGTTCTCCGGTTGATCTTTTGTTAGTAAGTTAGTAAATACTTCGGCCAGTTCAGCAAAATCTGGTATGAACTGCCTATAATAATTTATAAGTCCCAACAAACTTCTGACTTGCTGTTTCGTAGTCGGAAGTGAGAGTTTTAGTATTTTGGACACAATGTTTTCGTCTGCGTGACAAAGCCATTAGATATTTTGTACCCCAAGAAGGATATTTCCAGATAGGCTATGTCTACTTTTGCAGGCTTCACCGTCAGTCCGTGCTGTCTAATGCGTTCAAATGTCTGTTCTAATGTCTTTAGGTGGTCTGTCATCGTCTTTGTGTGAACACAAATGTCGTCTATGTAACAAATAATATTCGGTATGTCTACTAGTAGAAGTCGTGTCATACGTACGAATGTTGCTGGGGCATTGACAAGGCCAAATGGAAGTTTGCACCATTCATACAGTCCCCAAGGTGTGGCAAAAGCTGTCAGATGTCTGCTCTGTTCGTCTACTGCTATTTGCCAGTAACCTTTCGTCATGTCTACCTTCGTAAAGAACCTAGCGTCTGCCAGTTCTGTCAATAGATCTTCCGAGTTTGCCATTGGCTCTAAATCTAAAAGAGTTATCTTATTTAATTTCCTGTAGTCGACACAGAGTCTTATTGTGTTGTCCTTTTTGCGTACTATGACCATTGGAGATGAGAAATTTGATTGGGATCGTCTAATGATGTTGTTTTTCTCTAAGCTGATGATCTCTTGATGTAAGTGTTCTTTGTAATGCAATGGAATGGTGTATGGTCTGCATTTTATGGGTGTATTTGACGTGAGTGTGATGTGATGCTGTACTAATTCTGTTTGTCCTGGGTTGTTGGAGAAAATGGTGTTGTACTGTTGTATGAGATGTTTGCAATTGTCTGTTTCTGCTTGAGTTAACTTTGGGTTGATCTTAATTTCCTTCAAGCAGTTCGTCGTGTCTAATGCAGGTGTTGGAATTTCGTCACTAGCCTCGTCATCTTCATGGTCTATTATCACTGTACATGCTGTTGTGTCGTCTTGTTCGTTGTCTCTGTTGTAATATGGTCTTAGCATATTGACGTGGAATATTTTGTGTTTGTCTTTTATTTGGATCTCATAGTCTACAGGTGAAATCTGTCTCGTCACTTTAAATGTCACTAGGTAGGAGGAGAAGAACGTCCTGTCCAGGTGTCAACGTTATTGTCCTGTTACCTTTGTCAGCATATTGTCTATATGTAACACCAGATAATTTTAGTGCATCCTTTGCAATTATACAAGATTTGATGATTCTTTCACGCAATGATGTAACATATACGTATGATGATATGGGTTTCAGTAAAAGAGTGGATTCAGTTAACATTTGGTGATAGATGCTTAATGGGCCACGTGGTTTGGCACCATAGATAAGTTCAAAAGGAGAGAAACCTGTACTAGCATGTGGCACCTCGCGATAAGCAAAGAGCATAGCAGGTAAATATACGTCCCAGTTATTGGGATGCTCTTGCGTGACTTTAGCAAGCATATGCTTTAAATCACCGTTAAATTTTTCTATAATTCCACTCGAGTGAGGATGGTATGGGGAATTGAAACATTGCTTCACTCCTAACATTTTGGTGAAAGCTTGAGTAGATGCGGCGATGAACTGACTTCCCCTATCTGACTTTTACTCTTAATATTCTCGCGTTCAACTGGCAATTTCACACATGATATCCAATTCCTCCTCAATCTGTATCTCTTCACTAGACATTCTCGGCCCAGCCGTCAACAACACCACACCTACTTCTCAATCTACCAAACAAAACTATCTCAGACTTCATGTCACAGCTCTGAGTCGAACCATCCATACTTATTTTATCCCTCTCTCTACTAATTATGTGCTGAATCTACTCTACTTTAATCACTCCATTTATACATCACTCAACGTGACTAACTCTCTGTATCTATTCATTCTGGACAAAGGACTATTTTAATTTCTACTCTTCCTACATCATCACTAAACACAATATATCCTAATTCTGTATTACGTATCCACGTAAAATCTCATTTGCCGTAACTCTCTATCCTCAACAACACTATTGCCTACCTTGTATCATGTGATGCCACACCAAACAATTTCATTTGTCTATTTTAGACAGCTCAAACCGCAATTCTTCCAAAACAATTCCATTTTCCTTCCTCACCCAAATAATTTTAACAACCATAGAGCGCATCGAAACCAAATATTTCGTCGTCTCTTAGTACTGATGTTCGTCACGCTTCAATTATACCATCATCACTATCCGTTGTTAACCTGTTGTTAAAGTACTCTGGTCTTAAGGTCATAAGTTCTTCTATTTTTCTTAAGTCACTTTCTGTCGTTGAATAAATTCCCGCTATCTGTCTACTATTATTCTTCTTCTTAAATGAATTCTTTCCTTTATTTCCTTCATTTGCGTCGGTCTGCTCACTGTTTCCTGTCAACCTTATATAACGTTTACATTTCCCCATCTCGTCTTCAGATGACACACTGATAACAGTTCCTTCATCAGACTCATAATAATTCTCATAATAATTTACTGCAGATACGTCGACCCTATTCCCATAGTCATCTTTAGAACATCTGCCTTTCTTTCTCTTTCTTGGTATTCGTCTCTTAGTTTTCCCTACTTTCTTGTCATATAAACTAGTATCTAGTTCTCTAGAGTCACTAACTAAAACTCTGTCCGTCTGTCCACCAGTAACTACACCGTACGAGGGAACATTACGCTTCAAGTCAGGATCTGTTCGTAGTGCAATTCTCTCATTCTCCGAATCATCAGTATTTATATCTGTTTCAGCATCACTATAACATGCGGCGGTGGAAATATTCCTACACCATTTGGGAATTAGTTTCATGTCTATACTTGAGGAACTTGACATGGCAGTACCTCTATTAACTATCATACTACTCTTTGGCTTCCTTTCGTCCTTGGTTTTCGTCTGTCTATCTTTCTTAACTTCAACCTTGTCTCTCTTAGTCAAGTGAGTTGGTTTTGACTGAGTTTTTATTAAGTCAGGTTGACTTCCCTTTGTTATCTTGCTGGCTGGTTGTACCTGGACTTTTTCCTCTTTTGCATCAATCTGTGTTTGTGTATTCCGTTCTATCGCTTCAATCATTTGTGTTTGAGTTTCTTGGTTTATTTTCTTTATCACCACCGTCGTTTTATTCTCCTGTCTACTAGTCATACTGGCAATCACCTTAGGAACAGTTGAATTTTCATTTACATGTTCAACTCTGTCTCTTACACCTGAGTTTAGATATTGTCTTTGTCTTTTTTCAAACCATTCTTCACGTCTCCTCCTAGCATTTCTGCTATAGGACGGCCATTTCCATAACTTCTTGGAAAAGTCTCTCTCAGGACCACTCTTGTATCTATAACAGCTATACCAATCTGACCTTTCAGTATTATGTCTGTTCTCGCCGTCTTTTACTCTATACACATCAGGCCTTGGTTCGTAATAACCATATTGTCCATATTGTCTCCTGTCTTTATTAAGCATTGGCTGTCTCCTGTTATTCTTTCCTACTCTATTACAGTCTACCTTAAGTCTAGTCGTTCTGTTCTTCAACGTTTCCACAAAATTTTCTACCTCATTAACTGCCTCTTTTAATTCTCCCAACCATGTACTGACACGTTGTAACTCTAGATATAGGTAACTCATATTACTTCTTCTTCTTTATATTCTTTGGTATCTGGGAAAAAAAAAACTTGTCTTGAGCTCAGCCGAAATAATTCTCGATTATGACTGTTTCTCTACTGTGCCGTGATGAATCTGCCATGCTGAAATATTATTATATAGACTAAGGAAACACTTCACACTTGTAACTTATTAATTTAAGAAACACAAATCACTTATACACTAAGAACAGTTCAAGCAGTTAATAGGTTTACAAATTACCCTATTCTCGGTTCCTGATCCAAACAAGACGTATCTTTTGCCGTCAGGTTGAATTCAAACGCCAAGAGTCTGTACCAGTTGAAGTTCAATCAATCGCGGAGTTCAGGTAGTCTGTCTCTTCCTCCAGGTAACTTCGTCTCTTCAGTTAGTTACTTCTCTTGGGATGCCTGGACAAACTTCAACCCCTGGTTGGGTCCCGACCAGATTTCTGGCTTCTGACCTCGCCCCGGGTGGGGTACTGCATCGACGTTTTGAGAAGGACTCAGGGGTAACAAAGCCCAAAAGGTTAAGCTAGCGGCTTATAGATAGTCTGACTGCGTCAAACAAAACATGGGCCAATCAATGAAAGTATGAGTCAGGTAAGTCTTAAAGTTTTTGTTTCTTTCGAGTAACATCTGAAATTTTGGTTGGAGGCGAGTACTTGACTTGATAGAGTTATTATAAACTTCTTGCTCACCTAAAACGACTCTTCAGTGGCTTGATGACCCAGGACCGACCTTCAGGAAAATTCCTGCTCGCTCGAGACAACGGTTAAACGGCTTGACCTTCAGGAAAACTTCTGCTCCTGACACGTCCGTTATATGAACGGATAAGAGGAGTCGCCAGGATGGTGTTTACAGTTGACGCTCGCCGGTTTGATAACGATCTCAGGTGCCGCAACTCGTTATGGCCAGTTGTTTTTCACTTTTCTCTTGACGCCAGTAAAATTTTGACAGCCAGTCTTGAAAAAGACTTACAGACAACCACCCCTGGGCGGGCTTTTGGTCGCTGTATTTTTCGCATATAAGTTATTGGCCATTTTTCTAACTGCGCTTTGTTTCTGTTCAAATTACGTATCGAATCGTGCTGAAATGCTTCTGTCTCTTCAAGTTGTTGACGTAAACAGTGGTTTTTTTGTGACTTGTGCCGCGACAACTAAAGATCCTGGAAATCCTGGTTCTTAGGCTCCATTTCGTTTATGTAACGAAGCCAACTCATAACATATGACTGGAGTCAGTTAGTTCTTTTGTACAAATACTTTATTCATCTTGATGGCAGCTGGAACCTAACGTGACGACCCTTCCATTTGGTATCTTGATGTTAACTGCCCCTTTGACAACAAACCACGTCACGACTTGAGCATCTCTCCTCTCATTCGACCCCGATGCTCAATCGTGCTGTAGTCGTTTCCCACCTAAATACTACCAAAACCCCTACCTCTGTTACATATGCTTTAAATCACCGTTAAATTTTTCTATAATTCCACTCGAGTGAGGATGGTATGGGGAATTGAAACATTGCTTCACTCCTAACATTTTGGTGAAAGCTTGAGTAGATGCGGCGATGAACTGACTTCCCCTATCTGATTGGATAGTGTCTGGAAATCCTATCCGTGAAAATATATGGAAGAAAACTTCCATTATGTCATTGGCAGTTATGTTCTTTAGCGGAATCGCTTCAGGCAAGCGGCTAAATTGATCAATAATAGTTAATATATATCTATTCCCTCTTGTTGTAATCTGATTAAGAGGGCCCACTATGTCGACAGATATTTTCTCAAAAGGTCAACTGGCTAAGTCAGTAACTTGTAACTTTGCCTGTGGGTTTTTACCTTTCTTTACAAGTTTTTGGCAGATGTCACAACTCCTGCAATATTGCTTAATATCATTGCAGAATTTGGGCCAATAAAACTGTAATAATAATCTCGATCTGGTCTTAGCGTATGCCATATGCCCTGCAAGAGGTATATCATGGGCAAGATGTAAGGCTTGCTTACGATACTCAATTGGCAAAACAGTTTGCTCTGTTGTGGTGTCACCTCTGGTATAATACCTGGTGAGGATACAATTTTTCAAAGCAAAATGCCATCTTGCATTTTTGGTTAACTTTGGCTTTTTGCCGATCAGATTAAAATATTTTGATAATGAAGGATCAGCCTTTTGGGCTGTTACAAAAGTCTCCTTCATGGTTTTAGGAGGTAGTAATACTGGGCTAAGCATTTCTATAGCCTCAGTTTGATTAATTTCATCTTGCATTCTAGCCGTAGATCTAGTTACTGCGTTCACACATTCAATGATATCAGATGGTGATGAAACAGTGTTATCAATGATGTCATGAGATGCTAGTGCTACGTTAGCTATCATACATTCATTTGGTGGTACAACAGTATCAATGATGACATTTGATGGTGATGTTGTGATCTCATTAATGCAAAGAGATGTTATGTCATGAGGCATATCATTCACCTCTGGTAAATTTCCAATTATAATATCACACACCGGGTTTGTTAATGCTGCGCATTTTACTTTCCCAGTGAGGAAAGGTGTTTGAATATATGCCCATGCTAGTGGGTACTTCTCAATATTGCCAGAGAATGTTCTGCATGTTACGTGCCTGCCTGTATAGTCTGTAGGCATTATGAACGTTCTCTTCAGTCCAATCAATGAACTTCCTGTGTCCCGAAGGACTGTAGCAGGCTTGCCATTCACATATCCTTGATGGATGTTTATTCTGCCTTTGGAATCTACTACCAAATTAGCTTCTTCATTGGCAATAGGGATGGAGTGGCCGCATGTTAAAATACCATCTTCATAAAAGGTATTACAAACAGTACATTTATTTGCGTTAAACATATCAAAAGCCTGTGCTGAGTTCACAGGGTGTTTCTCTGATTGTTCTTCATCTGATGATGAACTATCAAATAAGGCGGCATTGGCTTTCTTGGTCATTTGCCTACCTTTACAATCATGGCGATAATGTCCATACGCCTTACAGAGAAAACATTTACGCAAATTTCTAAAGGATTTACGCTCCTTATCTTGTCTGTTTACGATGTTTTGTAAATATGTAAGATATGCGGGGTTCTTGTCGCACATCTCACCTTGATGATGTGAAATTTTACAATATTTACAATGGTTGTACTTCTCAGATGTAGGCTTATAAGGTTTTTGCCTACTATAGGGTTTGTCATAGTTAGCCGATGCTACAAAATTGGTTTCAGTAGCTTCACTGGCAAAACAATGTTTGTTGGCTGTGTAATAAGCCGAACCAATCGCATCCACACTTGTGCATTCATTCTCTTGCAAAAATTTTGAAAATGCTGATGGAATGGATGAAATGACTTTATCTCTGTTGATAAGATCTTCTAACTTTTGATAGTTCTTATCAATTTTAGCTGCTGAAGTCCATTTGGAAAATATATCTCGGACTAAGCAGAGGTAGTCAGAGAACGTTTGAGTCGGTTTGGGGCTCAACTTGCTGAATTGTTCTCTGTAACCTGCCTCATCTAACATAAAATGTGCCATAATCTTTGATTTTAGATAATGGTAATCTTTCCTGAGGTCTTTGGGGATAGTCTCTATGACTTTCAGAGGCTCCCCTGATAAACTTCTCATATAAATTATAATCCATTCAGACAATGGGACCTGGTAATGGTCCATTAAAGTCTCAAAATTTTGGGTGAAGGCTGCAATGCAATCACCCGAGGTATAATTTCTTACGATACCTTGATATTTCTTGTACTGGTTTTCTTTCTCCAGTCTCTCAGATTTCTTAGACTCCTTGTTTATGGCAGTCTCAGTATCAAGTTGTTTGATTTTAAGTTGCACTTCCAGCTCTTCCCGTTTACTTTGAGCTGCTATCTCTGCCTTTTTCAATTCGATATCTAGCTCTGCTTGTTTTGTCTTTGCAGACAGTTCTAGTTCTGTCTGTTTTGCTGCGGTTGCTGCCTCTGCTTGCTTTAAGGCTGTTTCTGCCTCTAATTGCTTGGCAGCCCTTTCAGTCTCTGCCTGCTTTAGTGCTCTTTCAGCTGCTCTTTCTTCACGCTCGTGGTATTCAGAGTATTTCTTCTCACTCCACTTCGTTAACTCATCACCTGTTAACTTTAACTTCAACCCCATATCGATGAAATCATTTAATGACGACATGATGGAAAATGCAAATGAAATATCAGACACACAATTTGTTACAAGTTGTTAGTAACGTGAACAATTTACAATTGTGTTCTATTTGCAATATGTGCCTAAATTTGCATCCGAAAGTATATAGAAAGAATAATATACTCAAGTGTCTTGGATGCGGTGAAGAACGGTTGAAATTTGGGCTAGGAACTGTAGGGTCGCTACTTCAAAACACTAATGACCTCTACGGGCAAGGGTTTCAGATGGCACAGAAAACCTGCTTTGTTTTTGGAGGAAATAAATTAGCGTCTGTTTGCTGTGGTGTGTATGCTTGTCACTAAGTTTTGATTAGGTTTGTATGGCGTTGAGTGTAATTGTAGGTCGTAATGTTGTCAGTCAACAATTTTTTTTCAAAATCACAAGTCACTTTCTTTCCGAAACTTTCTGCTTTCCACAATTCACTTTACAAAGACAATCTAACTATATCTTAACACTTTACAACATTGATGACACATCACTTACATCAAGATGACATTCAGTAAGGACATAGACATCAAGTTTACAAGATGGCGACAAGGTCACAATGGCGACAACTTCACAATGTCGACAAGGTCAAAACGGTGACAAGTTCCACACTCACAAATGTTTTACACGTTTACAAGATCAAACAATATGTATGCACTGTACGTTCACATTTAGTCTCCATGTTCAAACAATGTAATAATATATCAAAATGAGCCTTCACAATCACATTTAAATGCACTCTAAAGTTGGACAAAAATTTCTAAGTTCACAAATCTAGGTTTTAAATGTTAATTACTTAAACCACGTTCATTTTAAAGCCGGACGAATGCCACCACGTCCACACATGTTAGGGTCTTAAACCTGGCTCGTTAACCTAACACATGTGAGACAGTACAAATACAACGTGATTTGACTTGAGACTCAACGACACGAAGTTTCGATGGATTTATTTACAGAACACGATCTAGAGATGATCATCACAATACATAAGTTATAACAATACACTTACAAGCAACCCACAGCTTACAATCAGTCTCACAAGATGTACAAGCACTCGACTTTCGGGCCACAGAACTACACAAGCCTCTCTCCCATCATACTTCCAGTCGAGTCCGAGTCCCAGAGCTGTCTGGCTATTTCTCGCAACGCGCCTGCCCACCTGAAGTGGCTTCACGAGGCCTGCGTGCGTCCTGCTTTGTCCTTGCCTGACCGCTGGCTGTCTCGTCAGCCGGCAACCTCGCAGGCAGGTAACTGATACTCGCCTGGCGGGCGTAACGATGTTACAGCATCCCCGCTAGGGACTATTCGCCTGGCGGGCTTAACGATGTCCCTGCATCTCTGCTGGCAATACATTAGACTCTGACATCCTCCATGTAGAGGTCAGCGAGCTAAATACTGACCACCTAATTCTCCATGTAGAGGTCAGCGAGCTAAATACTGACCACCTAATCCTCCATGTAGAGGTCAGCGAGCTAAATACTGACCACCTAATCCTCCATGTAGAGGTCAGCGAGCTAAATACTGACCACCTAATTCTCCATGTAGAGGTCAGCGAGCTAAATACTGACCACCTAATCCTCCATGTAGAGGTCAGCGAGCTAAATACTGACCACCTAATCCTCCATGTAGAGGTCAGCGAGCTATATACTGACCACCTAATCCTCCATGTAGAGGTCAGCGAGCTAAATACTGACCACCTAATCCTCCATGTAGAGGTCAGCGAGCTAAATACTGACCACCTAATTCTCCATGTAGAGGTCAGCGAGCTAAATACTGACCACCTAATCCTCCATGTAGAGGTCAGCGAGCTAAATACTGACCACCTAATCCTCCATTTAGAAGTCGGCGTGGTCGCCAGGCTTAATGCGCTTGCACTTAAACTTCCGGTGTTTTGACGGCAGGGTACGGGGTTCATTTCCTTTGCCGGTCAGTTGGAATTCAACGTTGAATTCCCGTTCAGAAAGCAATGGCAAACTGAACATTAACTTGCCTAGAAAATGAACCTGGGGTTTGGGCTTGAACACAACGTCCTGCAAAGGACAACGCACATACCTCCGTGCACTCAAGTCACACATGTGATGGTCCCAGCACTTCACATACCTCTGTGCACTCAAGTCACACATGTGATGGTCCCAGCACTTCACATACCTCCGTGCACTCAAGTCACACATGTGATGGTCCCAGCACTTCACATTCCTCCGTGCACTCAGGCCACGTATGTGATGGTCCCAACACTTCACATACTTCGTGCACTCAGGCCACACATGTGATGGTCCTAGTACTTCACATATCCCCGTGCACTCAGGCCACACATGTGATGGTCCCAGCACTTCACATACCTCCGTGCACTCAGGCCACACATGCGATGGTCCCAGCACTTCACATACCTCCGTGCACTCAGGCCACACATGTGATGGTCCCATCACTTCACATACCTCCCTGCACTCAGGCCACACATGTGATGGTCCCAGCACTTCACATACCTCCGTGCACTCAAGCCACGTATGTGATGGTCCCAGCACTTCACATACCTCCCTGCACTCAGGCCACACATGTGATGGTCCCACCACTTCACATACTTCGTGAACTCAGGCCACGTATGTGATGGTCCCACCACTTCACATTCTTCGTGCACTCAGGCCACGTATGTGATGGTCCCAACACTTTACATACTTCGTGCACTCAGGCCACACATGTGATGGTCCTAGTACTTCACATATCCCCGTGCACTCAGGCCACACATGTGATGGTCCCAGCACTTCACATACCTCCGTGCACTCAGGCCACACATGTGATGGTCCCACCACTTCACATACCCACAGCAGCTTCCTGCTACAAAACTTTATTTTTGTATGGACAAATATCATCACGTGACAGAATATAATCATGGCGTTGACACATGTGAGCTCAGGGATGGATACATTCTGTTGGACATCTGGAAATGTGGAGAAGTGTGATCACCCATGCCCAATGGCCAGACATTTAATGTTGATGATAATAACCAGCAATGGTATTGTTCAGCAGTGTCGTTTTCTACACGTGATCGTTATGGGGAGAGAATCAGTGGTGATTCATTGACAGAACTGAAATCTTCAAGAACCAGCTGTGAATTTAGTGCTAAATCATGGATCACAGAAGAGGGCCTAGCAGACAGTATAAAACAATAAACAATATAGAACTCTTATGGTGGTGAGAACTTTAATGCAGACAGCGGGATATTCACAGCTCCAGTTGATGGACTATATGTGACAGCTATTTCATTATGTCTCATCAAGAACATGGAACTGAATGGGGATGTCAAACACACGCAATGTATGTAACAATCTTTAAGTACTCAAGTGTGTGAGAGCTCTGCTGTGACGAAACACATAACCGCTTGTGGCGTGGCTGTTGTTGCCATGAATGCTGGCGGTGTGCTGTATTCATGTGTGAACTTTATAGAGAAGAATAGTTATCAGAGAAAATTGTTCTCTTTCCTGTTTTTATTGCCATGGGTGATATGTCACATAATGTACAGACAAGCTGAAAAATATATTTTGGCAGTCGACATGTTGTTTGTAAGGAAAATCCAAAAAATATCATGCGTTAGCAGAAAAACCAATGACCAAGTTCTACAAGAAACAAATGAAAACCATAAACTGATTAGAGAAATTATAAATAGACAGTCAACATTTGTTGGGCATGTTATAAGAAGCGATAAACGAGAGAACTTGGTGACAACTAGCAATATTGAGGGGGAAAGAAGATAGGGAAGGCAGAGAAGTAAATATCTGGATGGCTTGGTCACGTGGCATGGTCGACACAAGAACATATTGTTGATCCACGACTCTAGTGATCACGTAAGATGGCGAAACATGACCGCCCATGCTTACCGACTTGGCACATGGTGATATGTCATATCGAACACACACACACACACACACACACACACACACACTCACACACACAGATAACACACAAACAGAATACAGACACGCGTAAAGATAATTATAGATAGAAATGAATAATATGGAGGACATGGAGGGGAGCTGTAGGGGACAGTCAAATATCAGACGGCCTGGTATGGGTAGTCTTATGGTCTGTGTGACAATGGAGGGTAAAGGCCAGAAGATAAAGTTGTTTCAATGTGCTCTCTTATATATATATATATATATATATATATATATATATATATATATATATATATATATATATATATATATATATATATATATTTTATTTAATGGTGCATATACCTTACGGGACGTTGCAGTCAACACCAGCATTGTTCATCTGCTGTTGATGTACTAGGCAAGATTTTACGCTCAGTAGTTTGGCATTGCTTTCTGAACGACAAGCTACCATACCACCAAGTTATAACACAACGCGACCCGGTCTGCTGCACAAATCGGTCGCGGCTGCATTTCGAACGCCTGGTAAGCGGCTCACGAACCGCCTTCGCAAGTCTTTAGCCACGGTGACGGCATATATACCTTGAACATAATGTAACAACCGGATAAATTAATGCATGAAGTTGTTTCAACATGCTCTCTTATAAACCTTGAACATAATGTAACATTTGGATAGACGAATGGATAAAATGGTAAAGGAAGTTAGAGTGACATGTTTCTTGACAGCCTTTCATCTGCCACTGACATTTACTGCCAATATAGTACCTTGCGGTGTATGGCAAGGGGTCTTTGAGCCTGAGGAATTAAGGCCGCCTGGCTAGTGGAGTCTCCGCGAATTGTGCAGGTTAGAATTTTCTTTTTTCCGCCATGGAATACATTATGTCAGTCATTGATACATTCTCTTGGACATTGTGAAGTGTGCAGAAATATTTTCACAAGTGTCACTTGGCAAGACATTTGATGATTACGCTGATGATGATAGTTAGCCTTTGTATAGTGTGGCATTGTAGTTTTGTTTTTAACAAGAGAATGAAATGAAGAGAAATCTTGCGTTGATTCTTTTACAGAAGTGAAATCTCCAGGAACTAGATGTGGATTTAGTGCTTGGAAGGCGTTTAGAGGAGAAGTTGCTTCCTACAGTATAATAAGTAAATACTATACAATAACCTGTAATGTTGGCGAGAACTTTAATGCAGACAGCGGGATATTCACAGCTCCAGTTGATGGACTCTATGTGGCAGCTATTTCTTTATATCTCTGTAAGGACGAGCTTCTCAGTGTTGGTGTCCAATACAAGCAAAGTCTGGATCAAGAGTCAAGTACTCTCGTGTGCTGGAGTTCAGCTGCGACGAAACAAACTACCGGTTGTGGTGTGGGTGTTGTTGACATGAAAGCTGGTGAAGTGTTGTATTCATGTGTGTTCAACATTGAGAAGAATAATTATACCAAACGGGTTTACTTTTCGTGTTTTCTATTGGGGTGAGTTCTATGACATGGGAACCGCGTTAACCTAGTGCCTAGACACTCGCCTGTCTCACTGGTGGTCAGGGGTTCGAAATGTAGGAGGGCGGATTAGAATTGTTAAACTCGACACGGGCTCACAGGTGGACCCAGCCCAAAATGGCTACAGGAAATATCTATAGAAGTAAAGGCGGCCGGCGTGACACTGACCACATCAGCCCCGAGTCTCGTCTGGTCTATACAAACATGTGTCTGGTCTATACAAACATGTGTCTGGTCTATACGCAGACAGCGGGATATTCACAGCTCCAGTTGATGGACTCTATGTGGCAGCTATTTCATTATATCTCTGTAAGGACGATCTTCTCAGTGTTGGTGTCCAGTACAAGCAAAGTCTGGATCAAGAGTCAAGTACTCTCGTGTGCTGGAGTTCAGCTGCGACGAAACAAACTACCGGTTGTGGTGTGGGTGTTGTTGACATGAAAGCTGGTGAAGTGTTGTATTCATGTGTGTTCAACATTGAGAAGAATAATTATACCAAACGGGTTTACTTTTCGTGTTTTCTATTGGGGTGAGTTCTATGACATGGGAACCGCGTTAACCTAGTGCCTAGACACTCGCCTGTCTCACTGGTGGTCAGGGGTTCGAAATGTAGGAGGGCGGATTAGAATTGTTAAACTCGACACGGGCTCACAGGTGGACCCAGCCCAAAATGGCTACAGGAAATATCTATAGAAGTAAAGGCGGCCGGCGTGACACTGACCACATCAGCCCCGAGTCTCGTCTGGTCTATACAAACATGTGTCTGGTCTATACAAACATGTGTCTGGTCTATACAAACATGTGTCTGGTCTATACAAACATGTGTCTGGTATATACAAACATGTGTCTGGTCTATACAAACATGTGTCTGGTCTATACAAACATGTGTCTGGTCTATACAAACATGTGTCTGGTCTATACAAACATGTGTCCAGCAACGCTATGTGCCTTAAGTCTGGCATAGTAAAGTGATCCAGTAAAGGACAGTGTTTATATGGCATTGCAAAGTGAGCCAGGCAGTGATGTGGTTCTAGGCCCATATCGTTATAGGACAATCGACACTCGGGCAGTGATGTGGTTCTAGCCCCATATTGTTATAGGACAATCGACACTCGGGCAGTGATGTGGTTCTAGCCCCATATCGTTATAGGACAATCGACACTCGGGCAGTGATGTGGTTCTAGACCCATATTGTTATAGGACAATCGACACTCGGGCAGTGATGACGTCAATATCTCCCAGCAGCCTTCACTTCCCAAGACATTTTCTGGTACCAGTTTTAGGCCGGGTCCATCTGGAAGCCGAGGTCACGGTTAAAGACCAGATTCTATGTGAATTCGAACCCATGACCTCCGCGTGTCTAGCTGCTACGCTTCCGCAGCACACGTGATGTATCATGGCGTTCTACATTTCAGTATAAACAGCTGGCCTTCACGTGAATTTGATTTATATAGTCATTGAATAATTGCTTTACCGTACATAAGTTCTTTAATATGGATAATTGTATGCTGATAAATTTCATGATTTCGTGTTTCAGGTAGGGAACTTAACAATTCCATAATCTCATATGTTATATCTAGATACTAATCAGCTCCATAATTTCAGTTTGCCTATCATCATCATCGTGTGCCCTGCACCTGACATAAACATTCATGACTCCCCACAGATCTCTCTGTCCCTGGTATTCTGGATCCACTCTGGTGGTGATATTCCTCCATGCAACCATCTCAGTCCATCCAGCATCATTTATCTTGGTCTGTCTCTGCTCCTTTTCCTACTGATCTTTCCGATTGCCACGACGTTCTCCGGTGCCTCTCTTATCATCAAATGACAACAAATGTTGTATGCTTCTTTCATTTACTTTTCTATATAACATTTCAGCACCCCTTTTCTTACATTCAATGATAGTGATTTATTTTGCCTATATTGAAAATATTTCTATATATATATTGGATCATTTGAAAATAAAAATGGAAATTAGTGAAGAACAGTATGGTTTTATGGAAGGAAAGGGGACAAACAATGCAATATATATATATATATATATATATATATATAAATATATATATATATATATATATATATATATATATATATATATATATATATATATATATATATATTGCGAACACTAATAGAAAGGTCAATAGAGAAACAGAGAGACATATATTTATGCTTCATAGATTATACTTAAGGCATTTGATAAAGTAAAACATGATGAGCTGATTAAAATGTTGGAAGATATCAACATTGATGGGAAAGATTTAAGAATAATAAAGAATATATACTGGAACCAAATAGCAGCAATTAAAATGGGAAATAAAGAGGGTAGTTACGAATAGATAAAGCTAGGAGTACGACAGGGGTGTGTCTTGTCACCCGATCACTTCTCCCTATGTAGCGAAGTAATAATGAGAGATCAAAGAGAAGCCAGGAATACTAATCGGAGGATATAATATAAACAATATACGCTATGCAGATGACACAGTATTGGTGGCGGATAATGCAACAGACTTACAACAATTATTGGACATTGTAGTATCAGAGAGTGCACAGAAAGGACTCTCCTTGAATATCAAGAAAACGGTAACAATGGTGATATCAAAGAAAATGGGGACACCAAAATGTGACATAGAAACAGAAGGGAAAATTCTCAACCAAGTGGATAATTTTAAATACCTAAGGGTACTTATGGCCGAGGGGTTACAACACTTTCTCCGTAATCCCGTTTATCACGCAGAGTCTCGTAGTTGGCGAGAACTGGGAGCGGTTCGTCCCCCGCTGGTGACTTGCGGGATAACTGAGCCGGCCGCTCAGAAAGCAATGGCAAACTACTGAGCGTAATCTTGCCAAGAAATCAACAGACATCTGAAAGATGCTGCTGTTGACAACAATGTCCTGTAAAGGATATGCAAAAAAAAAGGGGGTACTTATAACATCAGATGGAAGATGTACAACAGAGATTCAGAGCAGAATAGGGCAGGCAACAGCCGCATTTCATAAAATGAAGAGTATCTTATGCGATAAGTCGATATTAATGAGTGTAAGAAAGAGAGTGCTAAAATGCTATATAGAACCAGTTTTTGTGTATGGCAGTGAATCTTGGAATGTAAATGAACAAATTAGGAAGAACTTAGAACCAACAGAGATGTGGTTTTTAAGACGAATGTTGCGAATTCCTTAGACTGCCAGAGTAACTAAAAACGATTGCCTGAAAGAGGCTAATGAAACTAGAACACTATATACAACAATAAGAAAGAGACAAACAGCTTTCTTTGGTCATGTGATGAGAGGAGAGGCATTGGAGAACATCTGAACATCGTGACAACTGGAAAGATCGAGGGGAAGAGAGGCAGAGGCAGACCAAGAGAAATGATGCTGGACGGATTGAGACGGTGGCATGGGTGAATATCATCAGCAGAGTTGATCCAGAACACCAAAGACCGAGATCCGTGGAGAGCCATGAACGCCTACGCCAGCCAGCACGGCACTTGATGATGGTGATGATGTAATGTGCCTCTATGGATCATACAGAAGAGAAATCCCAACAATGTTTCAAGATGCGAACATGGAAGGAGACAAGCTCATAAACAGAATCATGTCTGGGACACTGAAATACTTTGACCATGTTAAACCTGACGTGGTTTAGAGAGAACAGTCAGAGACTCATACTTCCTGGGAGAAGAGGCAGGGGTTTAGAGACAACAGTCAGAGACTCATACTTCCTGGGAGAAGAGACAGTGGTTTAGAGACAACAGTCAGAGACTCATACTTCCTGGGAGAAGAGGCAGTGGTTTAGAGACAACAGTCAGATACTCATACTTCCTGGGAGAAGAGGCAGTGGTTTAGAGAGAACAGTCAGAGACTCATACTTCCTGGGAGAAGAGACAGTGGTTTAGAGAGAACAGTCAGAGACTCATACTTCCTGGGAGAAGAGACAGTGGTTTAGAGATAACAGTTCGAGACTACTACTTCCTGGGAGAAGAGACAGTGGTTTAGAGACAACAGTCAGAGACTCATACTTCCTGGGAAATGAGGCAGTGGTTTAGAGACAACAGTCAGATACTCATACTTCCTGGGAGAAGAGACAGTGGTTTAGAGAGCACAGTCAGAGACTCATACTTCCTGGGAGAAGAGACAGTGGTTTAGAGACAACAGTCAGAGACTCATACTTCCTGGGAGAAGAGACAGTGGTTTAGAGACAACAGTCAGAGACTCATACTTCCTGGGAGAAGAGGCAGTGGTTTAGAGACAACAGTCAGAGACTCATACTTCCTGGGAGAAGAGGCAGTGGTTTAGAGAGAACAGTCAGAGACTCATACTTCCTGGGAGAAGAGACAGTGGTTTAGAGAGAACAGTCAGAGACTCATACTTCCTGGGAGAAGAGACAGTGGTTTAGAGACAACAGTCAGAGACTCATACTTCCTGGGAGAAGAGGCAGTGGTTTAGAGAGAACAGTCAGAGACTCATACTTCCTGGGAGAAGAGGCAGTGGTTTAGAGAGAACAGTCAGAGACTCATACTTCCTGGGAGAAGAGACAGTGGTTTAGAGAGAACAGTCAGAGACTCATACTTCCTGGGAGAAGAGACAGTGGTTTCGAGAGAACAGTCAGAGACTCATACTTCCTGGGAGAAGAGGCAGTGGTTTCGAGAGAACAGTCAGAGACTCATACTTCCTGGGAGAAGAGACAGTGGTTTAGAGACAACAGTCAGAGACTCATACTTCCTGGGAGAAGAGACAGTGGTTTAGAGACAACAGTCAGAGACTCATACTTCCTGGGAGAAGAGGCAGTGGTTTAGAGAGAACAGTCAGAGACTCATACTTCCTGGGAGAAGAGACAGTGGTTTAGAGAGAACAGTCAGAGACTCATACTTCCTGGGAGAAGAGGGAGGGGTTTAGAGAGAACAGTCAGAGACTCATACTTCCTGGGAGAAGAGGCAGTGGTTTAGAGAGAACAGTCAGAGACTCATACTTCCTGGGAGAAGAGGCAGTGGTTTAGAGAGAACAGTCAGAGACTCATACTTCCTGGGAGAAGAGACAGTGGTTTAGAGAGAACAGTCAGAGACTCATACTTCCTGGGAGAAGAGACAGTGGTTTAGAGATAACAGTTCGAGACTACTACTTCCTGGGAGAAGAGACAGTGGTTTAGAGAGAACAGTCAGAGACTCATACTTCCTGGGAGAAGAGACAGTGGTTTAGAGAGAACAGTCAGAGACTCATACTTCCTGGGAGAAGAGGCAGTGGTTTCGAGAGAACAGTCAGAGACTCATACTTCCTGGGAGAAGAGACAGTGGTTTAGAGACAACAGTCAGAGACTCATACTTCCTGGGAGAAGAGACAGTGGTTTAGAGACAACAGTCAGAGACTCATACTTCCTGGGAGAAGAGGCAGTGGTTTAGAGAGAACAGTCAGAGACTCATACTTCCTGGGAGAAGAGACAGTGGTTTAGAGAGAACAGTCAGAGACTCATACTTCCTGGGAGAAGAGGGAGGGGTTTAGAGAGAACAGTCAGAGACTCATACTTCCTGGGAGAAGAGGCAGCCGTCGATCAAAACGATGGAGACATAGGACATTAAGTACATTATGAGTATAAAAATGTGTTAGGGGAAGGAACTAATAATGGATGGGATGATTCAGATGTTCTGCGAAGGATATCTTAAATAATGTTTATGAAAAGACCTAAGCAGTTCCACGAATTTTTTTCTTGTAAAGCACGTGATCAGTTTCATGATTTAATGTTGCCTTTGTGAATAACTGCTCACTTTTATGATTACATGTTGTCTATTTGAAGAACTGATAAATTTTACGATTCCATGTTTTCAATTAAAAGAACTGCTCACTTTTACGATTCCATGTTTTCAATTAAAAGAACTGCTCACTTTTATGATTCCATGCTGTCTATTTGAAGAATTGATTAATTTAAGATTCCAAGTTGTCAATTTAAAGAACTGATACATTTTATGATTCCGTATTGACTGTGTAAAGAATATGATCAGATTCATGTGTTCTACAGAATGTGTGGCAACCTGTTTCCGACCTTGCATCTAAAAGAGTGAAACATGTTTCTCTGTAGTTTCCTCAGTCAACAACATGTCTACTGTAGTTCCCTTAATTAACAACAAGTCTGCTGTAGTTTCCTTATTCAACAACCTGTCTGCTGTAGTTTCCTCAGTCAACAACCTGTCTGCTATAGTTGTAGTTTCCTCAGTCAACAACCTGTCTGCTATAGTTGTAGTTTCCTTAGTCAACAACATGTCTGCTGTAGTTTCCTCAGTCAACAACCTGTCTGCTGCAGTTTCCTCAGTCAACTACCTGTCGGATGTTGTCTTTACCACTTTACAACATCTGTTTCGGATGTAATCCTACATTTCTGTTGACCATTTACCAATGGCATCATTTTCTTTGCACCATTATTTACACTCTGAAAAATTACCCGAACCCATCTCCATTTATTCTTATCCATGGATTTTAGATAGACAAAGATCCCATAATATAATCTCCCATTTCCTAATATTTCAATTATAGATTCATATAGATTCCACTGTCATTGTCAATTCCTTATTTTCGGACTTTAGATTCAGAAATATTCCCCCATCACATCGTCAGTTACCTTATCCTTGGTTCTATAACTCTGATATGTAAATTATCCCCCCCCCCCTCCTTTCCCCCGCACACCACTACCCAAATACCTCGGTTATTCAAATATCTATGCTGATCTGACTGACCCAGAAGATTGGCAATAATCAATACACTGAATTCCACAAGTTTTACAATCTCTGCCATAAGAACTCATATTTACTTTTTATTGATGGACCACTATGCCAGCCATCCCATTTTAATGTTACAATTATTGTGACCCGTCTGTATATGCATGAGCCCAGGTATAGTTTGGGTAATGCTTCTCAATGAATATAAAGTTATGTATCTTGTATCTGTTGCATTCTGTGTTAACTGTTCCTGCAACACCAGGGATGGTTGCTATCATCTCAGGGAAGCACCGATGACTCCAGGCTGAGGGCCTGTGTGAGTTATATAAGTGTTTGCATGTTACGTGGTTTTAAGATTATATCGTTAGTAAAAATGCAATTTTAGCTGACTGTTAAAATATATATATATATATATATATATATATATATATATATATATATATATATATATATATATATATATATATATATATATATATATATATATATATATGTGTGTGTGTGTGTGTTATAATTCGGCAGACTGCGCGGAAGAAATCATTCCTGATTCAACGGGCAAGACGGCGTTTACCTGCAAAGCGTTGTGGAACTTAATGAGCACGGCAAGGCACGTAGAGCGCCCTGGTCATCCACTGCACCTGTATTCGTCTCCAATCGTCTCGACTTGTCTTGCCACTGGACTCAGATGGACTCAGGCGAGAGAGTGAGGTCGACGAATTGCGCAACTCTTCCTCACTTTAATCCAAGTCATCGCGCAAGTCATTCTTCATCCAACGTCAATTTACAACACTGCTATGGAAATCCTGGGTCCAGCCCCCCGAAAGCATAACGACTGGTTTGATGAAAATTCCGAAGACATCAACCAATTGCTGGCCGAGAAACATCTTCTCCTCAAGGCACATTTGAATGACCCAAAGTCAACATCAAAAAAAGATGCTTTCAAGAACATTCAGAGAGTAGTGCAGCAGAAACTTCGGCACATGCGGGACTCCTGGCTGAGCAGCAAAGCTGATGAAATTCAGGGCTTTGCTGACAGACATGATATGAAAAACTTCTACGACTTACTGAAAGCGGTCTATGGTCCTTCATCACCAGGCATAGTTCCCCTCCTCAGTGCAGACGGAGGAACATTGGTCACCGATAAGAAAGAAATCCTCCAACTCTGGGCAGAGCATTTCAGCAAAATCTTAAATGCAACTTCCTTCTTCGATGATGAAACCATCAACTGCCTTCCTCAAGTTCCCACCAATGAGACACTTGGTCACCTGCCAACCATAGTGGAAATAAACAAAGCCATCCAGCAACTCTCCAGCGGCAAGGCACCTGGTCCTGACTCCATCCCAGCAGAGATATACAAGGCAGGTGGGCCGGTCCTAACAGAGCAGCTTCACCAAGTCTTCACAAACATATGGATGAACGAGACCATGCCACAAGATTTTAAGGACGCGTCAATAGTCCACCTTTACAAACCTAAAGGAAACCGCCAATCCTGTGACAACCACCGAGGCATCTCCTTGCTTTCAATTGCAGGGAAGATACTCGCCAGAATTCTTCTCAATCGCCTCACAGCCCATCTCGATCAAGGTCTTCTTCCTGAGAGTCAATGTGGCTTCAGAAAAGAACGTGGAACTGTTGACATGATTTTCGCTGCAAGGCAGCTGCAAGAGAAATGTCAGGAACAGAACTGCGAAATGTTCTCCACTTTCATTGACCTTACCAAGGCTTTTGATACAGTCAGCAGAGAAGGACTGTGGAAGATTATGGCAAAATATGGCTGTCCACGAAAGTTTGTCCAAATAGTGCGGCTATTTCATGACGGCATGCAGGCAAGAGTACAGGAAAATGGTGAACTGTCTGAACCCTTTCCTGTAACCAATGGAGTGAAGCAAGGATGTGTCCTGGCACCAACACTGTTCAGCCTCATGTTTTCAGCCATGTTGATGAATGCCTTCGAGAACGACGACATTGGAATAGACATCAACTACCGTATGGATGGAAAGTTATTCAATCTCAGAAGGCTGAAAGCTAAAACCAAAATTAACAGCGGCACCGTCAGAGAGCTCCTGTTTGCTGATGATTGCGCTCTATACGCCAACTCAGAGGTGGACATGCAACATAATGTTTCAGCTTTCTCACATGCCTGTGCCAACTTTGGGCTCAATATCAACTTGGAGAAGACTGTAGTTATGTACCAGCCAGCTCCAGGGAATAATCACACTGTGCCGAATATCAAAGTGAATGACCATAGACTAAGTGTTGTGGACAAATTCACCTATCTTGGCAGCACTGTGTCACAAGCTGCCACAATCGATGACGAAGTGAATGCAAGAATCTCCAAGGCCAGTGCAGCCTTTGGCAGACTGTACAAGAATGTATGGGACAGAACTGGAATAAGCCTGCAAACAAAGCTAAAAGTCTACAAAGCAGTTGTATTATCCACACTGCTATATGCTTGTGAAACCTGGACTGTTTATCAGCGACACGCTAGGAAATTAAACCACTTCCACACAGTCTGCCTAAGGAAGCTACTGAAGATTAAATGGCAAGACAAGATTCCAGACACTGAAGTCCTAGAAAGAGCATCCATGCCCAGTATCCACACTATACTGATGAAGAATCAGATTCGCTGGGCTGGTCACTTGACCCGCATGCCAGATCACAGGCTCCCTAAACGAATTTTCTACAGCGAACTGCGTTATGGTAAACGCTCCCAAGGTGGCCAGAGGAAACGTTTTAAAGACACTCTGAAAATTTCACTGAATGCTTTTGGAATTCGTCATGACACCTGGGAGGCTGCAGCCAGAGACCGAAATTCATGGCGTGCATCATTGCGCAAAGGTGCAGTCATATGTGAGGCAACCAGGACTGCAAGAGCTGTGAAGAAAAGGCAGGACAGAAAAACCACTGCAGGAAATCCTCCTCCAGAGACGTCAAGCATTCTTTGCCCACATTGTCAAAGAACATTTCGAGCCAAAATAGGCCTTATCAGCCATCTTAGAACCCACTTCTCCACACCTTCAACCCCACTGGATGAAATGAATGGTCATCATCATTCTTGATGGACAAACAACAACATATGTTATATAAAATACAAATAGTGTGCATTAAACGTGTGACTGACGATTCTGAATCAGTGTTTGCAATATATATATATATATATATATATATATATATATATATATATATATATATATATATATATATATATACACCAGTCAGGTCTTAGTCAGATATGACTGAGCTACCGTATAACAGTAGACGGTACTACCTGGTTTCTGTTAGCGCCGAACGTTGGGCGGCGCTTACCAAACCCGACACCCCACATTGTGCCAACGGCTTCGGGCGGAAGAGCGCAATTGGGAGGGTACAAGCCTTACCCTGGTGCGAGGAAATGCAAGCTAAAGACAAAATGTCATGGCAGGGCAGACCAGGCCCTAAGCCTTGGTTGGCGACTGGTCTAGGATCGAAGCTCCGAAAGGCGGACAGTTAGAGCATTGCTTTGCTGATCCGGCAGCTTCTGCAGCTTGTCTTGTTGTAGGGGTGTTACCTTTCCTCTGGAGTGAACTAGGCAGGCCGAGAGAGGGATCATGCTGCATGGGCAACACATGATCTCTATATTTTAGCCCAGGCTTTGTGCTATGGAGAGGCAATAACTCCATCCCTGGTCTTAACTGGTCTCGGAATCAAAGCGAGAGGCAACTGTTACGGGTTATAAGTCCTTGTCAGTTGGCGTAGACATGGGGCGCCACGCGTTGCCTCTGACGGTGGGAGACACCTATAGGTGTCACTGATCAGCTACCGCCCGCCTAAAGCTGGGCAGCCCCCAGCCAATTGGGTGCTGATCCGCCACAGCCTGCCTGCTTCAATGGGTGCTTGGGGCTAGGACAAAATCTGAATCGCAGGCTGTAAAACCAATGCACCAGGTACAAACAAAAATAAAAATAGAAACCTCAAGCTACGGCTTGCAACCTGGAACGTGAGAACCATGTGTCCAGGATTTTCCACTGACTTGACCAATATTGACGATGTGAGAAAAACGGCTGTGATTGATGCCGAACTCAATCGTCTTAACATTGATATTGCTGGCATGCAGGAGACTCGCCTCGCTGAGGAAGGGTCACTCAGGGAAAACAACTACACCTTTTTCTGGAAGGGTAGAGGGCAGGCAGAAAAAAGGCAACACGGTGTGGGCTTTGCAGTGAAGAATTCGCTACTGGGAATGATTGAAATTCCAGCAGGAGGAAATGAAAGACTATTGTCCCTGCGCTTGGCAACCTCTTGTGGGTTTGCCACCATTATTACTGCATATGCACCGACACTCGATTCCTCTGATGATGTGAAGGATTTGTTCTATGAGGAGTGAGACTCCGTGATCAAGGCAGTTCCAAAATCTGACTACATTTATATGCTCGGTGATTTCAATGCTCGTGTGGGCAAGGACTCGAGTTCATGGCCAGTGTGCCTTGGAAAATATAACATCGGTCGCATGAATGAAAATGGGCAAAGGCTGCTGGAGTAATGACCTATGTATTACAAACTCTTGTTTTAAAACAAAAGAGATGCATAAGGTCACATGGAAACATCCAAGATCCGGCCATTGTCACCAGCTGGACTTCATCATCACACGGAGACAACATCTGAACCATATATCATTGACTCGCAGTTACCACAGTGCTGACTGTGATACGGATCATTCTTTGGTTGTTGCAAGGGTTAGACTGAGACCAAAGAGAATCTACACAGCTAAACACAAATCTAGCCCCAGGATTAATATTATTAACACTCATGATCCTGAAAAGTGCTTTCAGTTTCAACAGCAACTTGAAGACGCTTTCACTGATACACCAGAAAATTGTACAGTAAATGAAAAGTGGGGTCAAATTAAGGAAACTCTTTATAAAACTGCCGTAGGGGTTTACGGCACTGTGGATCATAAGAGGCAGGACTGGTTTGCGGCCAACAGCGAGACTCTGCAGCCCTTGATTGATAAGAAGAAGAAAGCTCTCTTAAGAAACAAGGAAAGACCAACGCGTAACACTCTGAGTGAGCTAAGGCAAGCTAGGAAGGATGTGCAAAAGGCTGCCAGGCAGTGTGCAAATGATTATTGGATCAAGTTATGTGAGTCCATTCAAATCGAAAGTGATAAGGGAGACATAAGAAGCATGTATGAAGGAATAAGGAAAGCCTGTGGTCCAGTGATCAAAAGAAGTGAACCATTGAAAACCTTGACTGGAGAAATCATCACTGACAAGAAACGGCAGATGGACAGATGGGTAGAGCACTATTTGGAGCTTTACTCAAGTGAGACCAAACTAGCGGATGATGCCCTCAACGCCATAGAAGCTCTACTAACTCTTGACCACCTGGACACACTTCCCACCATAACAGAAGTTAAGTGTGCTATAAATGAACTTGCATCTGGCAAGGTTCCAGGTAAGGATGGGATTCCAATAGAGGTTATCAGGAGTGGGCAAGACACACTCACTATACAGATTAACCAGCTAATAGAGCTATGCTGGCGTGAAGGACAAGTTGTCTCGAAGTGCCTGTCCTCTAAATCTCACGGGACCGTACACTCAAAGCAACTCAAATTGAACTCGTCAAGAACAGATCAGAACAACAAAACATGTTCTATCTTACCAACAGGATCATGAACATATGGCAGACTCAAATCGAGCAAACGAAAGACGTACGTTTATTCCGCCGCAGGATAAAGTATATACTCTTGTAGAAACGTGAGCTGATCCCTATACGCAGGATCGGCGCTCACTTAAATAACATCTACCTACGAGCTCTAAGTCCAGCTCGCTGCCCTTGAGGCCTAATTATCCAAATCCTCAGTTCAACTGATTAAATAAAAGTCTAGGTGTCCGCACCCGGTCTTTCTACTGTTGTGTTGTCTTTAATACATTCCTCTCCGGACTCCCAGCTGCTTCATCACGAAATTACCGCCTCCAGGTGTCACCTTCACACGGAGCCTTTTATAAACACATCCTTTCAAATACACGAATTCACAGCGTCCCCCGTTGCCGTCCAATGACGTTGTTTTCCTTTCCTTGGTTTCTCATATTTGTCGTCCAGTTTTGTGACTGTCTGGGAAAATCCAGTAAGGTCTCTTCTTTATACTTGGTGGCGCATGTTCCGTTATGTGGCATAATGCCCCCTCCCAGATAAAAAAAATTATTTATAATTTTTTCCTTTATATCTGTATATCTGTACGACTATCACAACAATTTTTTTAACTACAACTGAATAGCACTTGGTTTTACCCCCTTATCTACCCTTAAAAAAAATAAAGCTACATAACGGGCACGCCCACCTCTCCAAACCCTCCGTTGGACGTCGTGTGGCTGATCATGGGCAATCAGACCAACTAATAAACATATTAGTCCCTACCTTGTCATAATAGACAAGTGTGTCCTAACTCTAGGTTTTACCATGAGTTTAGGACGAGGGTAATAATGAGGTTTTCCATGTAACCATTTTTGTTGTAGTTGATCCTTGTTGTCCTTGTTTGGTACCATACATCTATTTCTTTTCCTGAAATTTATCTCCATGGGTAGGGTGACTTATACGCTTTCCGCCTTGAGAATCCATTGATCCTTTTCCTGTGGATATTTTAAGAATGTCGCTTGATTGTATCTATTCTTTTGCTCCTTCTGTGCAGCTTAATCCATCTAATATAATATTAATTAATCTAACAACATTGTTAATGCAAGTAAATAATTAATATCATAGAATTAAATATTTATACTAATACCAATTTACAAATACTTCTTAATAATTCTAATTATTTGAATTCAACAATCAATTAATGAATAACTGTTCCAAGTTCGTGTCATAATACAAAACAAAATACTTGGCATGGCCATTGAATGCACAATGAATGTTCCAATCACGCGTCTCTTGTGAAGTTCTTATTCCGAGTATTGCCTTCACTCACGCTGTCAATGGAAAATCGGTAACATATGTACCTAATTGACTAAATTCTATTTGTAATAATAATCTATTAATATTTAGTTGATTCTTATAGCATTGCTCCCTCAATTAGGCGCCATCTGAATATATCTTTATCGACTTTCTTAATAACTTATGAAAGAACAGAACATTAATATATATAACTAATTAACTTATAACAAAGATCTGCCCTTCTATTCAACTATAATCGACTGAGAATGTCAGCAAGATTATTATCCTTTCCAGGAATGTGACAGATGTCAAATTCATAGTCTTGTAATAGTAATGACTATCTATGTATTCTAGAATTCTTCGGATGACCCGATTTGAAAATTTGCAAAGGTTTGTTATCCGAAAGAACCAGAAATGTCCTACCTAGTAGGTATCTAGAGAACTTCTCAATACTTTCAATTAAAGCTAGAGCCTCTAGTTCAGTAACAGCATAGTTTCTCTGAGTTTCAGATAGCTTCTTACTGAAGTAGAGAATAGGATGTAGTTTCCCTTCATGTAGTTGAAGTAATACAGCTGAAATAGCATGTAGACTAGCATCCGTTTGTAAAACAAAGTCTTTTGAAATATCAGGTAATTTCAAATAGGATATGTACTAAATAGAGTTTTTATTTGTTGTAATAATTTCTCATGATCCTCTGTCCAACTATTTGTATAGGTCTGTAATATAGATATATACATGTGAAAAATCATACATTTCAAAGATTTAAGACTTTTTAAGAAAATAACTCAGAATTATATTCTAATATTATGACTCAACAAGAATAAATCCTTAACCAATTTATCATCATAAAATAACAATATAGTTACTAACAATTATCTGTAAAATAGAGAACTAAAATATTTTCACACACCCAAGTGTGGAGATATGAGATAGTGTGAACACTTTGAACAAATATAGATTTAGATCTAAGAAATTTGGAATTCTACGTAATAAGACTGTAAATGTGTCTGTAATGTATTTTGTGTTAATATGAATCTAACACTTTCATCCCATTCTATTTTTCTTTTATTCTTCTCTTTTATTCTATTTCTTTCTCTCTTTCTTTCTTTCATACTTATGGTGTTTCCGTACTGAACGTATGTTCATATTTGTACTTTTCAACTTTGCTAAATTGAACACTGTCATAACTTTCACTCGTATATATAACGACAATAAAGTATATTTGATTAATTTGTAGCAGAAACAAGCCAAGCAAATAAAGTACGCATTAATTAATGCATCGTAATTTTGTTTGTTATTATTGACTTGTATGTAAATTTTCTTGAGTGATTGAATGACCGTATTTTTATTCGCAATATCATCAATATATGCCTTTGTTTGTGAGGCTGTGTTTGTGACTATGGATGTAACCTGAGATAAAGTCAATTTAAGCCAACTCAACATGTTTGTCATAAATATGGTTACAACATCCCATTTCATCTGTTGTTTATAACTATTGTGTTTAACTTTTGTTCTATTTTTGTGTGCCACACTGTTGTTATTACCAGTCAGTTGAACTTGTAATGAATGTGTAATTCCTTCTTCTTGTGTTGTTGTGAGTATCACATCAGGTTTGCGTTCTATAGTTTGAGCGTAATCTTTGACATCTGCGATGTTACCAATTATCAACCCAGCACATGGGTTTGGTAGTACTGCTGCGCACACTCGACCTTTATAGTATGGGCATTTTATACTGACCCATGCAGTTTTGTACATTTCTATTGTACCCCCAAATGTCCTGCACTCAATACTTTTACCTGTATAATCACTTTCTCTTATGAGTTTTTGATTAACACCTGTAATATCGGACCCTGTGTCTCTAAAACAGGTTGTTGGTAAACCATTCACCAACGCTTGGTGTATCGTCAGAGTACCTTGACGAGTGTATGCTGCATTTGCCTCGTGAATATGTCTCTTATTGGCTTATGTAAGGTCATCATCACTATTATTACCTTCTTTACCTGTTTTGTTCTTGTATGACTCTATAATAGCTTCGTGTGTGTCCTCTAGATCATCTGAATCGCTACTACAACTAGACAACACATATGCGATACTGGCTTCCTTCCAGGAATTTCTCATTGGACAAGACCTGCTTGTGTGTCCGTACGCCCTACATGAGAAACATTTAATGCTTCTTTTAAAAGAGTCATACTGACTTCTCTTCTTAGTAATAATGTCTTTCAGATATGCGATATAACCTGGATGTTTATCACACATCTCTAAGTTTCCGTGCGATAATCTACAATACTGACATCTGGTGAATTGGCCTTTCTTTGGTCTATCACCTTCTCTATTGTAAGGACTATTTCTATTGCTACCACTACTAAACTTTCTAAACGTACCGTTTCCTCTTTGGAATTTTGCACTTGCTCCTATTACTAATTCAGGTTGAGTACAGTTAGCAAAAATATCCCTATGTGCATTGAAATAAGATTCACCCTTAGTTTCCATCTCACTTAAACTTTTACATTTGTTTTCCATAAGAAATACTGACATAGGTTGTGGTATTGCAGACAACATTCTATCTCTGATAATTAAGTCTCTCACTTTCTCATAACTATCATTAATATCCGCAGCCTTACACCACTTATCAAAACTAGAAGACATTTCCGAAGCGAAATCCAGGAATGTTTGATTCGATTTCGGTGTAAGTGTTTTAAACTTAGTCCAAAACCAGATTCATCCAAAGAAAAATGTGATAGCACCCGATCGCGCATATATTTGTAGTTCGTACGTAAATCCTCAGGAATTAACTCTATCACTTTCAACGGCTCTAACGCGAGGAGACGATGAAACAAAATCGGTACGTCCTTCTCCGGTACCTTGTAATACTTTACGAGCACTTTAAAGTTGGTTATCCATGAACTAACAATATCACCCTGTTGAAAATTCCTGAATAAACCTTGGTACTTTTTCACAGGATCGTTCTGTTTAGCCAGCATCTTCTCTCGTTCGATTTCAGCTCCACGTTCCATCTCAAGCGTCTTGACCTTTATGTTACCTTCAACCTCCTTGTCCTTCCAGAGTGTTTCTGTAGCAAGTCGCTCTTTATCAAACGCCAATTGTTTTTCTTGCAATTGCATTTCCATAATTAACTTCTCTTTTTCTGCTGCAATTTTTTCGCGTTCCACAGTTAATTCTCTTTCTCTAGCCTCCATTCGTTCTCGTTCCAAAACTATCTCATTTTGTCTGATAGCCATCTCTTTTTCTTTCAGTTCTCTCTCAAGAGCCATCTGAAGTTGTTTGGTTTCCTTTTCCGATGCCAATCTTTCCTGTCTTTCCTCCTTCTCACGTGTGGCTTGAAGTTGTCTTTCCTCCTTGTCACGTTTCTGTTGTTCACTGAACTCAAGCTTTGCCCAATTTCGAAGCTCAGCACCAGTTAGACCAGACTTCTCACCCATTTCAAAAAAATATTGCAGCGTAGACATCTTCTCTTAATGTCCTACCTGTAAAATGAGCTATCTGGGTGAAATAAATATGGTCGTAGGCAAGAGAAGAAAAGAATCGACAAAATTGTAATATTGTCTCAGATCACTATCACTCAGATAGTACAGTAAATGTTGTATCACAATTGAGCAAATACAACTCAAATAAATTTGTAGTGTCAACTCGAACACCACACACAAAAAATCAATCAAATATCTCTATAATAAACTAAATAAATATACTAGAGAAATAAATATGAAGAAATATATTGAATATACAATATATATGTAACGCAAGACAACTAACAATCATCAAAGATGAATGACGAGTGACGCGAATACATATTACTGTTTACAAACAATAAAAAATTTTTGTATCCACATTTTTAACGGGTAACGCACATACTATACTACTACAGTTATGACAAGACAATAGGATTGTGGTGACGCCCGTAAGATCAGAACAAAAAAAAATTGATAAATAGTTCCTTATTACCAGGATCAATGCTATAATACATCAACAATACAATTGCTACTGGCCTTTAGTGCATCTCCCGAACGTAGAGTAATACTTGAATCGCTCGAGAATTGATATAATTTGAGACTCTCAATTACGTGTTGTTAAGTTCCAAACTATACTGATCCGTAATCGGCAATCGATCAGTTGTATCCTGGTTGCATGAAAATATGTGAGGAGTTGTGTAACGATTGTTGCTCCTGCCTTGAGATGATAGTACAATTAACTTGTACTCGTACCCTGGACCGACGTGGTCCGTCACCGACTCATAAGAACACGTAGTCGGCTGTGGTATATCGACAAAACTTGAGTTTATTTCAGCCTTAGTATTGATACTTTAGGCTGAATGTGCGCTGTAGGTACTTGAGTGAATGATGCCCACAGTGAAGTAAGTAGAGTTAAATGACGTGATTAGACTTCTGGTAAGTAAAGTCCAATGAGTGAACAGGCTGTGTGCCCGTTATCACGATGATAAACGATAGTGTAGTCTTGTTATCAATCCGTGTGACAGTGTTCGTATGTCCTGGCGTCAGCGTATTAGAGTATGTTCGTAAATTCAGTTCATAAATGCCGACGTGAGGAGTTCGTGTTCGGTCCCGATTGACCGCGTTGACTTGCTCGATGGTAGAGAAATCCTCGACAATTTCAACAATAATATGTCATAGTGTACGTGTGCGTGTCGTCCTGACGTGTGATGAAGTGTCCGGTATGTGACTAATGTAATGTCCTCAATGACGTAATAAATATGTGTACACTGACCTGGTTGTCATTATGCGTTGATGTATGTAACGTCCAGTTGTAAATATGTTCATATATGTGCAACGTTCAAATAACGCAACATCTTCCTTGTCAATTATGGTGGAGATGAGTGTCCGTGGTGTACGTGCTATCCATCTTGACACATGACGAAGTGTGCATATAAAATGTCGTAATATGTACTAACTCCCTTATGCGCCGATAATTCAGACATGAAGTAGTGTCGGCAGCAGATATAATGAACGTATGATGTACATGTCCCACAAATGTAGGTAGTTAAATGCTTTGGCGTTCTGAACAAACAAGTCAAAACTTTCTGTGATGTTCACAGAATTAGGGAATGTCGTTCCAACCACGTAACTATAACTGTGCGTCGGCAGTACACCCCATCATGTGTGTATCAGTCCACCGATAAATCTGATAAAATTGTGACAAATGTCTGAGTCTGTAATGAACTTCATAGATTCAGCAAATTGCTCAACATAATGCAACACTTTCGAGCAGTTCCAATCGATCATAGATTCTTGAATATAAATTGTCAATCGTTGTGCTATAGTATAATAGGTTACTGTGGTGTAGAATTGTGGCAGCGCAGTGTTTCTTCAGATCTCACTGCCTACTCACATCGACAACATAATTCTTTTCAATGTCGACCATGGTGTCGATTGTTTCGTATATCTCTTATGTAACCACCATCTTCTTTTCTCACGTAGACTTATAGTTGTCACTTTATATTCTTTAAATAAATAATGTTCTTAAATAAGTTACACTATTACTAAATGTTCGTTGTTTCTAATATTTCATAGCGCTGTGGTGTGTTCAATAAGGTGGAATGTTTTTGCGCATCTGGTGCAAACTTGATATGATTAATAGATCGCACTTCTTGAACATGATTGAGTTATTATGTATTAATTTTGTACGTACTTACAGTTTTTATGATGTTTTAATTTCACCTGTTATTACTTTATCACAAAATGCTTTTTCACTTCAATTTATTCTGGGTGTTCTTCCGGCATTTTGGTGACGCGGGTTTTCATGTGCTCCTTCTTTCTTTCTGTGTAGCACGGTGTGGAATGTGCCGCTGGCGCGTAATTTCTTTTATGTTCAGCTATGGAAACTGGCGGGGAATCTGTGTTGACAAACAAACAGTCCAGAGACGAGCCCCCATGTGTCTCGAAGTGCCTGTCCTCTAAATCCCACGGGACCGTACACTCAAAGCAACTCAAATTGAACTCGTCAAGAACAGATCAGAACAACAAAACATGTTCTATCTTACCAACAGGATCATGAACATATGGCAGACTCAAATCGAGCAAACGAAAGACGTACGTTTATTCCGCCGCAGGACAAAGTATATACTCTTGTAGAAACGTGAGCTGATCCCTATACGCAGGATCGGCGCTCACTTAAATAACATCTACCTACGAGCTCTAAGTCCAGCTCGCTGCCCTTAAGGCCTAATTATCCAAATCCTCAGTTCAACTGATTAAATAAAAGTCTAGGTATCCGCACCCGGTCGTTCTACTGTTGTGTTGTCTTTAATACATTCCTCTCCGGACTCCCAGCTGCTTCATCACGAAATTACCGCCTCCAGGTGTCACCTTCACACGGAGCCTTTTATAAACACATCCTTTCAAATCCACGAATTCACAGCGTCCCCCGTTGCCGTCCAATGACGTTGTTTTCCTTTCCTTGGTTTCTCATATTTGTCGTCCAGTTTTGTGACTGTCTGGGAAAATCCAGTAAGGTCTCTTCTTTATACTTGGTGGCGCATGTTCCGTTATGTGGCACAAGTCCCACAGGATTTCAAAGATTCAAGCATCATAACAATGTACAAGAACAAGGGCGATCGGAGCGACTGCAACAACTATAGGGGTATCTCACTTCTGTGTATTGTTGGGAAAGTATTTGCCAGAATTGTTCTGCGCAGACTTCAAGTCCTAGGAGATCAAGTCTACCCCGAATCACAGTGTGGCTTTCGACAGAACCGGTCTACCACTGATATGATATTCTCATTGCGACAAATGCAAGAAAAATGCCGTGAACAGAATCAACCACTGTTTATTGCCTTCATCGACCTCACAAAGGCATTTGATTTGGTCAGTCGTGAGGGTCTGTTCAAGGCACTAAAGAAGATTGGCTGCCCACCAACTGTTCTGTCCATTGTGGAATCGTTCCACACAAGCATGAAGGGTATAATCAAGTTTGATGGTGCAACTTCTGAAGAATTTGAAATCAAGAGTGGAGTTAAGCAAGGTTGTGTACTAGCTCCCACCCTCTTTGGAATATACTTTTCACTTTTACTGAAACATGCATTTCGTGATCAGGATGGTGGTATATACATTCACTCACGCTCAGATGGCGGCCTCTACAATGCTCAGAGATTGAAGGCTAAGACCAAAATTAGGAGGGTACTGATCAGAGAGTTGCTTTTTGCAGATGATGCTGCAGTTACGACCCACTCTGAGGAAGAATTGCAATGTCTACTATCTGCATTCTCCAATGCTTGTTCTGAATTTGGTTTAACAATTAGCAAAAAGAAGACACAGATTATGTCACAAGGTGCACATGGGGTACCATCAATCTTTATTGACGACGCTGAACTGGAGATAGTAGACCATTTTACATATCTAGGATCTGTGGTTAATAGCAAATTATCCCTAGATCAGGAAATCAACATCCGGATTGGTTAGGCAGCAACAACAATGAACACGTTAAGAAAAAGAGTCTGGGAGAACAGGACGCTTACTGTCATAGCCTCTGTCTGATGTTTGTGATAAGTTGTCTTTGTGTCATAGCCTCTTCTGATGGTTGTGATAAGTTGTCTTTGTGTCATAGCCTCTTCTGATGGTTGTGATAAGTTGTCTGTGTGTCATAGCCTCTGTCCGATGTTTGTGATAAGTTGTCTTTGTGTCATAGCCTCTTCTGATGGTTGTGATAAGTTGTCTTTGTGTCATAGCCTCTTCTGATGGTTGTGATAAGTTGTCTTTGTGTCATAGACTCTGTCTGATGTTTGTGATAAGTTGTCTTTGTGTCATAGCCTCTTCTAATGGTTGTGATAAGTTGTCTTTGTGTCATAGCCTCTTCTGATGGTTGTGATAAGTTGTCTTTGTGTCATAGCCTCTTCTGATGGTTGTGATAAGTTGTCTTTGTGTCATAGACTCTGTCTGATGTTTGTGATAAGTTGTCTTTGTGTCATAGACTCTTCTGATGGTTGTGATAAGTTGTCTTTGTGTCATAGCCTCTTCTGATGGTTGTGATAAGTTATCTTTGTGTCATAGACTCTGTCTGATGGTTGTGATAAGTTGTCTTTGTGACATAGCCTCTTCTGATGGTTGTGATAAGTTGTCTTTGTCTCATAGCCTCTTCTGATGGTTGTGATAAGTTGTCTTTGTGTCATAGACTCTGTCTGATGTTTGTGATAAGTTGTCTTTGTGTCATAGCCTCTTCTGATGGTTGTGATAAGTTGTCTTTGTGTCATAGCCTCTTCTGATGGTTGTGATAAGTTGTCTTTGTGTCATAGCCTCTTCTGATGGTTGTGATAAGTTGTCTTTGTGTCATAGCCTCTTCTGATGGTTGTGATAAGTTGTCTTTGTGTCATAGACTATGTCTGATGTTTGTGATTAGTTGTCTTTGTGTCATAGACTCTTCTGATGGTTGTGATAAGTTGTCTTTGTGTCATAGCCTCTTCTGATGGTTGTGATAAGTTGTCTTTGTGTCATAGACTCTGTCTGATGGTTGTGATAAGTTGTCTTTGTGACATAGCCTCTTCTGATGGTTGTGATAAGTTGTCTTTGTGTCATAGCCTCTTCTGATGGTTGTGATAAGTTGTCTTTGTGTCATAGTCTCTGTCTGATGTTTGTGATAAGTTGTCTTTGTGTCATAGCCTCTTCTGATGGTTGTGATAAGTTGTCTTTGTGTCATAGCCTCTGTCTGATGTTTGTGATAAGTTGTCTTTGTGTCATAGCCTCTGTCTGATGTTTGTGATAAGTTGTCTTTGTGTCATAGCCTCTGTCTGATGTTTGTGATAAGTTGTCTTTGTGCCATAGCCTCAGTGTGATGTTTGTGATAAGTTGTCTTTGTGTCATAGCCTCTGTCTGATGTTTGTGATAAGTTGTCTTTGTGTCATAGCCTCTGTCGGATGTTTGTGATAAGTTATCTTTGTGTCATAGCCTCTGTCTGATGTTTGTGATAAGTTGTCTTTGTGCCATAGCCTCAGTCTGATGTTTGTGATAAGTTGTCTTTGTGTCATAGCCTCTGTCTGATGTTTGTGATAAGTTGTCTTTGTGTCATAGCCTCTGTCTGATGTTTGTGATAAGTTGTCTTTGTGTTATAGCCTCTGTCTGATGTTTGTGGTAAGTTGTCTTTTTGTCATAGCCTCTTCTGATGGTTGTGATAAGTTGTCTTTGTGTCATAGCCTCTGTCCGATGTTTGTGATAAGTTGTCTTTGTGTCATAGCCTCTTCTGGTGGTTGCGATAAGTTTTCTTTGTGTCATAGCCTCTTCTGATGGTTGTGATAAGTTGTCTTTGTGTCATAGACTCTGTCTGATGTATGTGATAAGTTGTCTTTGTGTCATAGCCTCTTCTGATGGTTGTGATAAGTTGTCTTTGTGTCATAGCCTCTTCTGATGGTTGTGATAATTTGTCTTTGTGTCATAGACTCTTCTGATGGTTGTGATAAGATGTCTTTGTTTCATAGCCTCTTCTGATGGTTGTGATGAGTTTTCTTTGTGTCATAGCCTCTTCTGATGGTTGTGATAAGTTGTCTTTGTGTCATAGCCTCTTCTGATGGTTGTGATAAAGTTGTCTTTGTGTCATAGACTCTGTCTGATGTTTGTGATAAGTTGTCTTTGTGTCATAGCCTCTTCTGATGGTTGTGATAAGTTGTCTTTGTGTCATAGACTCTGTCTGATGTTTGTGATAAGTTGTCTTTGTGTCATAGCCTCTTCTGATGGTTGTGATAAGTTGTCTTTGTGTCATAGCCTCTGTCTGATGGTTGTGATAAGTTGTCTTTGTGTCATAGCCTCTTCTGATGGTTGTGATAAGTTGTCTTTGTGTCATAGACTCTGTCTGAGGTTTGTGATAAGTTGTCTTTGTGTCATAGCCTCTTCTGATGGTTGTGATAAGTTGTCTTTGTATCATAGCCTCTGTCCGATGGTTGTGAAAAGTTGTCTTTGTGTCATAGCCTCTGTCCGATGTTTGTGATAAGTTGTCTTTGTGTCACAGCCTCTGTCCGATGGTTGTGAAAAGTTGTCTTTGTGTCACAGCCTCTGTCCGATGGTTGTGAAAAGTTGTCTTTGTGTCACAGCCTCTGTCCGATGGTTGTGAAAAGTTGTCTTTGTGTCATAGCTACTACTGCGCATGAGTCTTGGAGGAAAGGCGCTAGTCACAGGCACTGTAACTTCAATATCCCCCCCCCCCCCGACGCCCGGCGGCATAAGTGGAAGGCAACAACAACAACAACCAACTGTCCAGGATTCACGTCCATATCTTACAATGATTATATGCAACATGTCCAGGATTCACGTCCATATCTTACAATGATTATATGCAACATGTCCAGGATTCACGTCCATATCTTACAATGATTATATGCAACATTTCCAGGATCCACGTCCATATCTTACAATAATTATATGCAACATGTCCAGCATTCAACTCCATATCTTACAATGATTATATGCGACATGTCCAGGATCCACGTCCATATCTTACAATGATTATATGCAACATGTCCAGGATCCACGTCCATATCTTACAATAATTATATGCAACATGTCCAGCATTCAACTCCATATCTTACAATGATTATATGCGACATGTCCAGGATCCACGTCCATATCTTACAGTGATTATATGCAACATGTCCAGGATTCACGTCCACATCTTACAATGATTATATGCAACATGTCCAGCATTCAACTCCATATCTTACAATGATTATATGCAACATGTCCAGAATTCACGCCCATATCTTACAGTGATTATGTGATAAGTTGTCTTTGTGTCATAGTCTCTGTCTGGTGTTTGTGATAAGTTGTCTTTGTGTCATAGCCTCTTCTTATGGTTGTGATAAGTTGTCTTTGTGTCATAGCCTCTGTCTGATGTTTGTGATAAGTTGTCTTTGTGTCATAGCCTCTGTCTGATGTTTGTGATAAGTTGTCTTTGTGTCATAGCCTCTGTCTGATGTTTGTGATAAGTTGTCTTTGTGCCATAGCCTCAGTGTGATGTTTGTGACATTCATAGCCTCTGATGGTTGTGATAAGTTGTCTTTGTTTCATAGCCTCTTCTGATGGTTGTGATGAGTTTTCTTTGTGTCATAGCCTCTTCTGATGGTTGTGATAAGTTGTCTTTGTGTCATAGCCTCTTCTGATGGTTGTGATAAGTTGTCTTTGTGTCATAGACTCTGTCTGATGTTTGTGATAAGTTGTCTTTGTGTCATAGCCTCTGTCTGATGTTTGTGATAAGTTGTCTTTGTGTCATAGCCTCTGTCTGATGTTTGTGATAAGTTGTCTTTGTGTCATAGCCTCTGTCTGATGTTTGTGATAAGTTGTCTTTGTGCCATAGCCTCAGTGTGATGTTTGTGACATTCATAGCCTCTGTCTGATGTTTGTGATAATTTGTCTTTGTGTCATAGACTCTTCTGATGGTTGTGATAAGTTGTCTTTGTTTCATAGCCTCTTCTGATGGTTGTGATGAGTTGTCTTTGTGTCATAGCCTCTTCTGATGGTTGTGATAAGTTGTCTTTGTGTCATAGCCTCTTCTGATGGTTGTGATAAGTTGTCTTTGTGTCATAGACTCTGTCTGATGTTTGTGATAAGTTGTCTTTGTGTCATAGCCTCTTCTGATGGTTGTGATAAGTTGTCTTTGTGTCATAGACTCTGTCTGATGTTTGTGATAAGTTGTCTTTGTGTCATAGCCTCTTCTGATGGTTGTGATAAGTTGTCTTTGTGTCATAGCCTCTGTCTGATGGTTGTGATAAGTTGTCTTTGTGTCATAGCCTCTTCTGATGGTTGTGATAAGTTGTCTTTGTGTCATAGACTCTGTCTGTTGTTTGTGATAAGTTGTATTTGTGTCATAGCCTCTTCTGATGGTTGTGATAAGTTGTCTTTGTATCATAGCCTCTGTCCGATGGTTGTGAAAAGTTGTCTTTGTGTCATAGCCTCTGTCCGATGTTTGTGATAAGTTGTCTTTGTGTCACAGCCTCTGTCCGATGGTTGTGAAAAGTTGTCTTTGTGTCACAGCCTCTGTCCGATGGTTGTGAAAAGTTGTCTTTGTGTCACAGCCTCTGTCCGATGGTTGTGAAAAGTTGTCTTTGTGTCATAGCTACTACTGCGCATGAGTCTTGGAGGAAAGGCGCTAGTCACAGGCACTGTAACTTCAATATCCCCCCCCCCCCGACGCCCGGCGGCATAAGTGGAAGGCAACAACAACAACAACCAACTGTCCAGGATTCACGTCCATATCTTACAATGATTATATGCAACATGTCCAGGATTCACGTCCATATCTTACAATGATTATATGCAACATGTCCAGGATTCACGTCCATATCTTACAATGATTATATGCAACATTTCCAGGATCCACGTCCATATCTTACAATAATTATATGCAACATGTCCAGCATTCAACTCCATATCTTACAATGATTATATGCGACATGTCCAGGATCCACGTCCATATCTTACAATGATTATATGCAACATGTCCAGGATCCACGTCCATATCTTACAATAATTATATGCAACATGTCCAGCATTCAACTCCATATCTTACAATGATTATATGCGACATGTCCAGGATCCACGTCCATATCTTACAGTGATTATATGCAACATGTCCAGGATTCACGTCCACATCTTACAATGATTATATGCAACATGTCCAGCATTCAACTCCATATCTTACAATGATTATATGCAACATGTCCAGCATTCAACTCCATATCTTACAATGATTATATGCAACATGTCCAGAATTCACGCCCATATCTTACAGTGATTATATGCAACATGTCCAGGATTCACGTCTACATCTCACAATGATTATATGCAACATGTCCAGGATTCAACTCCATATCTTACAATGATTATATGCAACATATCCAGGATTCACGTCCATATCTTACAATGATTATATGCAACATGTCCAGGATTCACATCCATATCTTACAATGATTATATGCAATATGTCCAGGATTTACGTCCATATCTTACAATGATTATATGCAACATGTCCAGTATCCACGTCCATATCTTACAATGATTATATGCAACATGTCCAGGATTCACATCCATATCTTACAATGATTATATGCAACATGTCCAGGATTCATATCCATATCTTACAATGATTGTATGCAACATGCAATAATTCTGTTTATCACCTTCAATGGCGAGTTTTATCACCTTCGATGACGAGTGTTTATCACGTTTAATGACGAGTGGTTATCTCACATGAAGTTCTTCATTGCATGTTTGGTACTTTCGCTGGCTGTGAACTCGAGAGTAGTCTACGCTGGACAGATTTATGTGTGGGCTAGACTTCCCGTTTACCAGTGTCCCTCGCCATAATTCAAAACCACTACGTTTTCTGAGGTACTTGTTATTTACATCTTCAAGTCAAGGACGAGAAATTAATATTTTAGTAAAAGCCACCGGTATAGGGTTTGAACCCGCTACCTCTCTATCAGACATGGGTGTAGGGGTTGAACCCGCTACCTCTCTATTAGACATGGGTGTAGGGGCTGAACCCACTACCTCGCTATCAGACATCGGTGTAGGGGTTGAACCCACTACCTCTCTATCAGACATGGGTGTAGGGGTTGAACCCACTACCTCGCTATCAGACATCGGTGTAGGGATTGAACCCGCTACCTCTCTATCAAACATGGGTGTAGGGGCTGAACCCACTACCTCGCTATCAGACATCGGTGTAGGGGTTGAACCCGCTACCTCTCTATCAGATATCGGAAGTCAAAGCAAATGCTCTTATCTATTCGACCATGCTCACCTCCTCTATGTTATAAATGGTGCTGTTCTTGTTCTGTCCTGTTCTTGATCTCTGTGATACAATGTCTGTTTACATGTTCTGTTATGTTCTTGATCTATGTGATACAATGTCTGTTTATTTATTCTGTTATGTTCTTGATCTGTGATACAATGTCTGTTTACTCGTTCTATTCTGTTCTTGATTTCTGTGATACAATGCCTGTTTACTTGTTCTGTTCTGTTCTTGATCTCTGTGATACAATGCCTGTTTACTTGTTCTGTTCTGTTCTTGATCTCTGTGATACAATTTCTGTTTACTTGTTTTGTTATGTTCTTGATCTCTGTGATACAATGTCTGTTTACTTGTTCTATTCTGTTCTTGATCTCTGTGATACAGTGTCTGTTTACTTGTCCTGTTCTGTTCTTGATCTCTGTGATACAATGCCTGTTTACTTATTCTGTTATGTTCTTGATCTCTGTGATACAGTGTCTGTTTACTTGTCCTGTTCTGTTCTTGATCTCTGTGATACAATGCCTGTTTACTTATTCTGTTATGTTCTTGATCTTTGTGATACAATGTCTGTTTATTTGTTCTGGTCTGTTCTTGATCTCTTTGATACAATGTCTGTTTACGTGTTCTGTTCAGTTCGTGATCTATGTGATACAATGCCTGTTTACTTGTCCTGTTCTGTTCTTGATCTCTGTGATACAATGCCTGTTTACTTGACCTGTTCTGTTCTTGATCTCTGTGATACAATGTCTGTTTGCTTGTCCTGTTCTGTTCTTGATCTCTGTGATACAATGTCTGTTTACTTGTTCTATTCTGTTCTTGATCTATGTGATACAATGTTTGTTTGCTTGGTCTATTCTCTTCTTGATCTATGTGATGCAATATGTGTTTACTTGCCCTGTTCTGCTCTTGATTTATGTGATACAATGTATGTTTACTTGTTCTGGTCTGTTCTTGATCTCTTTGATACAATGTATGTTTACTTGTTCTATTCTGTTCTTGATCTATGTGATACAATTTCTGTTTACTAGTTCAGTTCTTTTCGAGATCTATATGAAACAATCTCTGTTTACTTGTTCTGTTCAGTTCTAGATCTCTGTGATACAACTGCCAGCTAAAAAACAAACACAATTAGTGCAACTCTCAAGTGTAGTTTGATACAATAGACCAGGGGTCACCAAACTTTTTTCACGGCGGGCCGGATAACTGACAAAATGACGAGCGCGGGCCAGATACTCATTCTGTATAACACTTGCGCAGGACTCCGTGGCGAAGATTTTACGAACGCCGTTCGTAATCCCGTATACCCGCGTTCGAAACACAGCTGCTCGCGATTTGGCAGCAGACCGCGTTGCGCTGGTTATTTTACGAAATGATATGGGTACCGATCGTTCAGAAAGCAACGGGAAACTACTGAACGTAAACTTGCCAAGACATCAACAACAGCAAAAAATCCTGGTGTTGACTGCAAACGTCCTGTAAAGGATATGCAACTAACTTTAACAATACTTGCAAGCCAGAACAAAAGCTCTGGTAAAAAAAAAAAGACGAAGAACTAAGTTAATCATGGGTGAGTGGCGTGCAATGCACAAAAAACGAAGACACCCAACATATTTATTTACTAATAAAATGTATCATAGAAGGTGACGTTAACAAAAAGATAGTGTGAAAAAGATATCTAATGTGCACATATCCGAATCTCACAAACTAAGCAGCAAAAAAGGTTAGTGAGCTTTGTGAAACTGATATTCGGTTTTCAAGATATCATCAATGTCTGGTTAGGAATCGCTGCATCCAATCAAGAGAATTGCTTTCAAATGTTCATCAGTCAATCACGCTCAATGTGTTGACTTCACATACTTCATTTTTGAAAATATTTGCTCACAGACATAAGTTGTTACAAACACTGATGCCATACCAGCGGCACGTTTCTTCAGTTTCGGAAACTCAACATCAGTAAGCAGCGGTAAAATTTAACAAGTTTTCTTTCTCTGTGCTTCTCTTTCAACAAGTCATCTGCTTGCAAATCAATGAGCTCCAACTGTAGTTCAACTGGCACATCATCAAGGTTACAATCGAAAGGATTCTGGAACAGAATAATGTCACTCTCAGTTCTGTCAAGATCTGAAAATCTCTCCAAAAAATGCTTTTACCAAGTCACGAGTAATTTTTTCTCGGAAAATCGGGGTTGACATCTTCGGCTATTGTAGCGCAAAACTCTTTGAAACTCTGAAAATTAGAAAAGTGTTCTCATTCCATTTGTGCCTTAAACAATGACAGCTTTCTCCGAAATCCTTTGATGATTCTGTAGAGATCACAGACGAGGCTATCCTTTCCCAGAAATTACAAATTCTGTTCATTTATGTGGGATGTGATGTCGACCAAAATGACAACTTTGACAACCAGGTAGGATCTGACAGCTGTGGATCAGCTCTATCTTGTTAAGTGAGGAAAACATCTATTTAGTTTCGGAGCTTGTAAAAACGAAGAATAAATTTTTTCAAGAACATCCTGGAACTGACGGTGATTGAGTGCATGTCCACGAATAAAATTAACAGCAGAAACGACTGGTTTCAGTACACACGAAAATTCTAAGTCTTTCTCACAGAGAGCTTGCTGATGAATGATGCAGTGTATGAACAGATCCCCCGGAATTCGCAAATCTTCCAACTAAGTCTTGATCTGCCGCATCAGACCTTTCCTCACTCCAGCCATGTTTTTTCCCCTCCATCAAATGTAACACCTCGAATCTGATTCCACTGCAAACCTTTTGCACTTTCATGAAAATGTCTTTTCCAGTTGTTGTTCCATGCATGCTGCAAACGGATGCCAACTCTTTCGTTATCTGAAAGTCCAAATGACACCACGAATGAACATGAAAAATTGTGACGTACTCGAGAAATCAGTAGACTCATACAGCGCCAAAGAATACCACAAAATGTTCCTAGTTTTCTCGCGTATCTGAAGTACTATGTTCTCTCCAAGTTCTTCTGTTCTTCGCATAACTGAACTTGCCGAAAGGCTGATAATTCCAAACAAATCGGCTTTCTCGGGACACAAGTCATTTGCTGCTTCCATCATACTCTCTTTGATGAAGTTGCCATCAGTAAACGGTTTTCCTCGTTCAGCCATCTTATGCACTATTTTGTAGCTTGTACGAGTGACAGATTCATTTTCAGCAAACCTTCTCGGGAAGAGATCTCTCTGTGTTTCTAAACCACGTTTCATGGACTCATATTTCCCAGAGCGTAAATTTCCAGAAAACTTTGAATATGTTGTCAGTTTTGTTTCGTAGTAACGCCGAAGATTGTACTCTTTCAAAACGGCAACACTTTCACTGCATATTACGCAAATAGTTTTCTGGTCCTTTGATTCCACAAAGAAGTCTTTAAGCTCCATTCTTAATTGAAAGCGCGACACTCGGCGTCCATTTTTCTTTTCTTAGTAGCCATAATGAAGGGTGAAGTAAACGGGATCTGAAAATGAAAAGAGGCTAAGGCTCATCAAAGGTACATATAAAGTGTATAGGTACCTTTGGTAATAAGGTTTTCAAAACACATTAATATGGCCGGCCTAAATAAGCAGCCTAGGGCGGAGTTTTTCAACCGGGATTCCACGAGTGGCAGCCAGGGGTTCCTCCGACACAGATCGAAATTGCCTAAATCCACCATATCTGCCCATCTAGTTTATTACATAAAATAGTACAGACACTTGGATCATCGCACAGAGTTCCTTGAGCAACGTAAACATTTGCGTAAGGATCTGCTCCAGCAGAAAGGTTGAAAAACACTGGCCTAGAGACCAGCTCGATTAACACCTTGACCGGGGAATGCTTCTGAGCTGGGAATAATATTTTCGTAATAACACGAGGCAGCTATGGCATTTTTATGCTATGTTTGCTACTTTATGGCCTCTATTCACACTTCTAGTTCACATACCTATCACTGTCAAACAAAGAAATCCTTGTTACATACCTATAAAATGGAGGGCCGGCAAAAAGAAGCAAATATTTCTGGAGCATCGGACCTGTGTTGACAGCCGGACGCATCTGGAGGAGGGAAAGATGCGTGCGTGTGTGTTTGTGTGTTGCCGTGGAAACCATGCTAACGTCAGAGCGTAGGCGGCGCTACCACGAGCCGGGGAAGGACTTAAGATGTTGCGAAATAAGCAAACATTACTATAATTTATAACTGAACATAATAAATTTAAGACACATAGCAGCCAGGAGGTCTCCGCACTTGTGAAGATCTCCTATTATTCTAAACATAATAGTTACATTTAAATTGTATCACAACCTCTTGTGTTCCATACGTTATATCAAGCAAATTCGAGTACCGTCGGCGGGCCGGATGAAATGACGTCGCGGGCCGGATCCGGCCTGCGGGCCGTAGTTTGATGACCCCTGTAATAGACTGTGGAGAACGTCGCACAAGTTGTGGAATGAATCACTGTCATGATTTCACTGTGTATCCACCAGATAATGACAATACAGACGGTCATATTCATGGCCTGTGTGCAAAGCTACATTTGTTTTTTAACCGGGACAGAAAAACAAAGTCGGAATGTACATCTGCAGTTGTTTACCAGTTAGATCAAGGACACCGCTAAGTCGCCAACATCAAACAAGGAAATCTTCTTTGACAATCCCCACAAGACGGGAAATTGTAGGCATATGTTGAGAAAAAGGGGGAAGCGACTTGTGCATGGATTGTCCAAAAGGGGGAGATAATCTACTATTGTGACATTGATGAAACCCAAGGGAAAGAATTTATTCAGAAATGGATAATCTGCCCTTGAACCACCTTTGTTAACATCAAAAGAACGTCACGTGGCCACTCAAGGCTGTTGGGTAAAAACATGCTTTGTTTACAAGGAGTGTAACTCTGAGGCTTGACTTGCACGGACGTGTTTGTCACTGCAGTGGATTTAAAAAAAATATCTACCGTGTGCGGAAATTAATTAGATTTAATTGTACACGTGCCTGTTATGGCAAAATGTGGATATGATTTCGAAGACACTGCTGTGTTGTGCTTAAGGTTCCTTTAGGTCACTCAAGTCACTGAGAATGGAGACCTTGGTGCAGGCAGTTGGTCAACATCTTTTGCACTTAGCCCATGATAGAAAGGGTTTACGGGAACAAGCATAAGAGGGATTATCAAACGTCACACATTAACAGAAGACCAGAAATTGTTTTCTCCGCACCATTTTGGAGGAAGACCAATCGTCAAATTAATGTTTCAAACATCACTTGGGAACAGAATAGTAAAAAGTGAATTTCTTTTACACCACCTGGGAACAGCCCAGTGGCAGTATGTTTTACACGACAGGTGAACAAACAAAGAGATACAGTTATTCCCCATCACATGGGAATAAATCAGTATAAACTTATTAGGAAGTTAGTATAACAATGGTCTTGTGAACAGTAGACACTTGAGACAGGAAGTACATTTATTTCAAAGAACAGAATGTTCGTGTCCTCACTAGACAAGGGTGTTATAAGTATAGGAACAAATTAGACATATATTAACTGTGTGATCCAGACAGGATTTAGGGTCGGACTGTGACTAGTTCTTTTGAGTGATCAAACAGCCACCGGTGGAAATCTACATCTAGCAGGATGGACACATACCTGGGTGAGGTCTTCGTGGACTGAATGAAGATGTGGTGTGATCCTTTCTGGGATGATCGGGCTGGGCTCTTCAACTACCTGGTCTAAGTCTGCACCCACTAGAATATTCGACACACATTCTACACATTACTAACACACACTTCTCACACTTATACTCTTTGCTTAATAAATTATTTTGTATTTATTTGTTAAAGCTAGAGTTGTGGAGTATGTTATGTTGGGGAGGAGTGAGAGGGGGCATGATCTAAGGGTGAGTGAGAGTAAGAAAAAGGGGTTTGCAGACCGACGGAGTTTTGTAGACGGAGTCTGGTGGTTTCTCTAGGACAATAATATTGGGGTAATAAAATGTAGTGTTGATTCCCCCCACTCCAGGGACAACACGAAAGTAAGTAAGGAAGACTTACGACATTTATTGGGGGCTCGTAAACGTGATCTTTGGACAGCGGGATCTCTTGTAAGCGGGATCTCTTGGAAGCGGGATCCTTTGACAGTGGGATCTCCTGACAACGGGGTCTTTTGACACGGGATCTTTACTAAGAGGACGGTGATATTGTTGGAGAGAGAATCCAGCTAGAGTGAATGTGGATAGGGGTTAGGATACATATCTTACCTGTTCACACCTCACACGTCTGCATAGGTCTGTGGTCCTGAATCTTCTCTTGTCACTGAGTGATTGTGTTGTGTGTGGTCTTAATTATTAGATTAACAGTGATTGTTCATTATATATATATTCCTCTTGGAGATAATCTGCACCCTATCTGCTGACTTACCTGTCTGAAAAATGGCCACTCCTAAATTAACTGGGGCAGAACTAAGGGCAAAGGGGGAAGGAATTGGTTTGTCTGGTTCAGCTTTAACGGATTACATACAGGAAGTGGAGAGAGAGTATCGTCAAGCAGAAAGAGACGATCGGAAGGCCGAATTGGAATTGAGGAAGATGGAGTTAGAAACTAAGAGGATAGAAGCTGAGCAAGCCACTAGAAGGATGGAACTTGAAGCTGAGCAGGCAGCTAAGAAATTAGAAGCTGAGCAAGCAGCTAGGAAACTGGAAGCTGAGCAAGCAGCTAGGAAACTGGAAGCTGAGCAAGCAGCTAGGAAACTGGAAGCTGAACAAGAAGCTCAGAAAAGGGAGCACGAGTACAGGATGCGGGAACTCGAGCTCAAGAGTCAATCTAATGGGGAAACTGAGGGAGCAGTTGGAGGTTCCTCAGTCCCAGGCTCAACACCAGTAGGTGGACAGGGGTACCATGCTATGAAGTTTCCTTTGGCGGTCTACAAGGAGGACAAAGAGAAGATTGACCAATACCTTCAACGCTTCGAGGCTATGTCAGTTGCTATGGGTCTGGAGCGTAACAAATGGAATCTTAAGCTATCCCAGGGATTACGCGGGACGGGATACGAGGTTTATACTCGCCTGCCACCAGGACATGAGAACAATTATGATGAGTTAAAGACGGCTCTGCTGAAACGATTCGAGGTTACGTCACATACCTACCGGAAAAAATTTCGAGCAGCGAAACGAGAACCGGGGGAGTTGTTTGCCGCCTACAGTTTGCGTCTTAAATCTTATCTCCATAAGTGGATGGATTTGGCTGGGTTCGCACATGACTATGAGAGTCTGGAAGAACTCATGGTGGTCGACCAGCTGAAGAAGCAAATGTCAAAACCTCTCAGGACATTCCTGGGAGAACAAGGAGCGGAACGTATTGACCTCGTGACAAAATTAGCAGAACGGTTCGTAGAGGTACATGGGGAGGCCGGGGAAAACCTTCCCACCAACACCAAAAGTCAGGAAAAACATGACAAGAAGAAAGCCAAAAGCTCTGGAACAAAAAAGGGGGAACCTTATGTGCAAAAATCAGAGGATAGTTCAGAGAAGACGAAGGAGGGAAGCAAGAGCTCTTCGAGCTCTACACCAAAACGACCGTGGTCGGAGAAGTGGTGTTCAATTTGTAAGTCACCCACTCACAATACGAGGGACTGCAAATCGAAGGCTAAGAGCCCTCACTTCGCAGCATGTCAAGTGACTTCCAAGGAGGTTGTCACGGAGAATGCCAAGGTCAGCAAGATAGCTCACCATCAGGAGAGCTCACTCAAGTCCGGCACAAGAAAATCTAGGACAGAGAAATGGTGCAACCAATGCAAGTCAAACACGCACAATGCTATTGACTGCAAGAGAAAGTCAGGAGAATCTAAATTCATCGTGTGCCCCGGGAGACCTAAGGTGGAGCCCACTGAACAGGCCGAGGCCGACGAAGAAACTCCAGACCAGGAAAAACCACCTGTAGTGGAATTGGTAGAGGTTAACGGTCGTCAAGTGGAGTGTTTGTACGACACAGGACTGGACGGGGAGGCCGTGATTTCTGCGGATCTGGTACACCCAGAACAATTCACAGGTGAGACCATGGAAATACAGCCTGCACAGAAGAGTGCTGTGGCCATGAAGTTGCCCATTGCTAACGTGGAGATTCGGTCAAGATATGTCACCGGCACAATCAAGGCTGCTGTATTGACCGATCCCATTTTCCCAGTAATCCTAGGTTGCCGGTATGTCTTTCTGGGAATGCCCAGGGAGCCAATCCATATGGGAGCAATACAGACTCGCTCTCAGACGAGAACGGAAGAGGCAGACGCAATTGTGACTAACCCAATGCCGGGGGAGCTACGAACTGCCCAGAGTGAGGATGATACTTTACGTCCTTGCTACAAAAAGCTGCAGAAAAGTGCTGATCCACCAGGACGGGGGCAGTACTACATGAAGAATAGGATACTCTACAGGAGAGCAGGAAGGGGAGACAACCTATACGGTCAGTTGGTCGTCCCAAAAGCTCACCGGTCCCAGATTCTTCATATGGGGCATACCATCTCCTTTAGTGGACATATGGGTATTGCCGCCACCATGCAGCGGATTTCCTGCCACTACTATTGGCCGGGAATGACAGAGGATGTGCGTCGGTATGTGAAGTCATGCCCTGAGTGCCAGAGGGTGGCACCGAAACACTGGACAGCACCGGTGGTCCTGGGTGAGATGCCCATCATGAACTCTCCTTTCGAGAGGGTAGCCATCGATATCGTGGGTCCACTTCCTAGGACTAGGAAGAGGAACATGTATATACTCACAATGGTGGATTGCTGTACAATGTGGGGTGAAGCCATACCGTTGACCACGATTGACTCGAAACGAGTGGCGGATGCACTGATGGAGGCCTTTACAAGATTAGGCTTCCCAGATCAAATTCTGACGGACAATGGGTCCCAGTTTTGTGGAAAACTCATGGAGGAGGTATTTAGAGTGTTTCACTCTAACCACATACATACCAGCCCTTACCATCCTCAAGCCAATGGACAAGTAGAGCGTTTCAACGGCACGTTGATGACAATGCTCAGGAAACTAGCGCAGGAAAAACCTGATAGGTGGGATGAATATATCCCTGCAGCACTCTTTGCCTATCGGGAAGTTCCTCATGGCTCAACAGGACTACCACCCGCTACGTTGCTGTTTGGTCGTCCAATCAAAGGACCGTTGGAAGCCATGTTGAGGAGTTGGACTGAAGAGGGGACGTCAGAAGAAGTAATCTCATCCTATCAATACGTGGAGGAACTGAAAGAAAAACTCCACAAAGGATGGACTCTGGCAAATCAAAACTTGAAAAAGGCCAGGAAAAGACATGCGGCTTACTACAACCGTAGGTATAAAGACAGATCTCTAGAGGTGGGAGACAAAGTTTTGTTGCTACTCCCAACGGGAAACAACAAACTGGAGATAGGTTGGCAAGGACCATTTCCCGTGGAAAGGGTAATATCCAGAACCAACTATCAGATCCGGATCCGGGGAAAGTCGAAGATTTTCCATATCAATCTCTTGCGGAAATACGAAGAGAGACCCGGAGAAAAAGCAGCTCACCTCATGGCAATGGCAGTTGCAGTGGAGACAGAAGTGGGAACCAGCGAGGGCAGGGAATATCCCCTGGTACACCAGGAAACCTACAAGGATGTGCAGGTGAACCCTGATCTGACCTCCCAGGAGAGGGAGAAGATAACCCAGGTTCTCAGGTCTCATAAGGAGATACTGACTGATAAACCAGGACGAACGAGGTTGGTGGAGTTCGAGATGACGTTGACTACACAGGAGCCTGTTCGCCAGAAGGTTTACCCAGTGCCCTTCTCTAAAGAAAAGGCCCTGGAGGAGGAAATACAAAAACTGCTGGAGGATGACGTGATTGCACCATCCACATCCCCATACAATGCGGGGGTAGTTTTGTTACGGAAACCAAGTGGAGAACACCGGTTGTGTATAGACTACCGACTTCTGAACAGTCATACACAATTTCAGGTGGAACCTTTGCCGAATCCAACGCAGTTATTCGCTAGGCTCCATAAGGCTCGGTACTTTTCAAAGGTGGATCTGAGTCGGGGGTACTATCAAATACCAGTCAAACCGGAGATTCGACCACTGCTGGCCTTCAGTACACCCAGTGGACACTACGAATTCAAGGTCATGCCCTTTGGACTCAGCAATGCACCTAGTGTGTTTACACGTATGATGAGGACTTTACTAGATCCTTTACAGGATCCGGCCATCATCTCCTTCATGGATGATATTCTGATTTCCAGTGGCAGCTTGGATGACCATTTGCAATCCTTGGAGAGAGTGTTTAATAGACTCAATGAAGCAGGGCTTACCGCTCGTCCAACCAAGTGCATGATTGGTTACCAGACTCTGGAATTTCTAGGTCACACCATCACTCCAGGACACATTGTCCCAGAAGAGAAGAACCTAGAGAAAATCAGAAATGCCCCAAGGCCAAAAACGAAGAAGGACGTGCGATCTTTTCTCTCGTTGTGTGGATTCTACCAGAAATTTATCCCACATTTCACTGAACTGGGAGCTCCATTGACGGAAACCTTGAAAAAGGGATTCCCGGACCAAATCATTTGGACACCAGAATGTGAGACTGCCTATAGTCAGTTAAAGGAGGCCTTGGTCAGTAAACCTGTATTACAGCTCCCGGACCTTTCCAAACCATTTGTGTTGAGAACGGATGCAAGTGGGATTGGGATTGGGGCAGCGTTGTTACAGGAAGGGAAAGACGATGCTTCGGTTTTGAAACCTGTGGCATACGCAAGCAAGAAACTACTCCCGGCTGAGAGGAATTATTCGACCGTCGAGAGAGAATGTTTGTCTCTCGTATGGGCCGTGCAAAAATTCCAGCCCTATTTGTATGGAGTTAAGTTTCGGGTCCAGTCAGATCATCAGCCCCTGATGTTCCTGGCTACTTCTCAGAAGCTCAACGCCCGTTTGATGCGGTGGTCGTTGTTACTTCAACCCTACAATTTCACAGTTGAGTATATTCCTGGGAAGGAAAATGTTGGAGCGGACTTCTTATCAAGACACCCAGCTCCTGAAGAAGAGGAATGAATCATCTGGATTGAATTCACAGTGGAGAAGAGTGAGATGGACTACTCTCTTAAGAGGGGGCCTATGTCATGATTTCACTGTGTATCCACCAGATAATGACAATACAGACGGTCATATTCATGGCCTGTGTGCAAAGCTACATTTGTTTTTTAACCGGGACAGAAAAACAAAGTCGGAATGTACATCTGCAGTTGTTTACCAGTTAGATCAAGGACACCGCTAAGTCGCCAACATCAAACAAGGAAATCTTCTTTGACAATCCCCACAAGACGGGAAATTGTAGGCATATGTTGAGAAAAAGGGGGAAGCGACTTGTGCATGGATTGTCCAAAAGGGGGAGATAATCTACTATTGTGACATTGATGAAACCCAAGGGAAAGAATTTATTCAGAAATGGATAATCTGCCCTTGAACCACCTTTGTTAACATCAAAAGAACGTCACGTGGCCACTCAAGGCTGTTGGGTAAAAACATGCTTTGTTTACAAGGAGTGTAACTCTGAGGCTTGACTTGCACGGACGTGTTTGTCACTGCAGTGGATTTAAAAAAAATATCTACCGTGTGCGGAAATTAATTAGATTTAATTGTACACGTGCCTGTTATGGCAAAATGTGGATATGATTTCGAAGACACTGCTGTGTTGTGCTTAAGGTTCCTTTAGGTCACTCAAGTCACTGAGAATGGAGACCTTGGTGCAGGCAGTTGGTCAACATCTTTTGCACTTAGCCCATGATAGAAAGGGTTTACGGGAACAAGCATAAGAGGGATTATCAAACGTCACACATTAACAGAAGACCAGAAATTGTTTTCTCCGCACCATTTTGGAGGAAGACCAATCGTCAAATTAATGTTTCAAACATCACTTGGGAACAGAATAGTAAAAAGTGAATTTCTTTTACACCACCTGGGAACAGCCCAGTGGCAGTATGTTTTACACGACAGGTGAACAAACAAAGAGATACAGTTATTCCCCATCACATGGGAATAAATCAGTATAAACTTATTAGGAAGTTAGTATAACAATGGTCTTGTGAACAGTAGACACTTGAGACAGGAAGTACATTTATTTCAAAGAACAGAATGTTCGTGTCCTCACTAGACAAGGGTGTTATAAGTATAGGAACAAATTAGACATATATTAACTGTGTGATCCAGACAGGATTTAGGGTCGGACTGTGACTAGTTCTTTTGAGTGATCAAACAGCCACCGGTGGAAATCTACATCTAGCAGGATGGACACATACCTGGGTGAGGTCTTCGTGGACTGAATGAAGATGTGGTGTGATCCTTTCTGGGATGATCGGGCTGGGCTCTTCAACTACCTGGTCTAAGTCTGCACCCACTAGAATATTCGACACACATTCTACACATTACTAACACACACTTCTCACACTTATACTCTTTGCTTAATAAATTATTTTGTATTTATTTGTTAAAGCTAGAGTTGTGGAGTATGTTATGTTGGGGAGGAGTGAGAGGGGGCATGATCTAAGGGTGAGTGAGAGTAAGAAAAAGGGGTTTGCAGACCGACGGAGTTTTGTGGACGGAGTCTGGTGGTTTCTCTAGGACAATAATATTGGGGTAATAAAATGTAGTGTTGATTCCCCCCACTCCAGGGACAACACGAAAGTAAGTAAGGAAGACTTACGACAATCACATGACTAAAATACTGACGATAATTGGGTTAAGGGCGGACTAAAGGCTAGAGGATCGGCTTCATTCCACCGGGTTTTACTCCATATGGCTTAGTCTCTTTTCGCAGATGTGTCTGTCGAAAGCGTCGAATAAAGCACGAACTCCATACCTCAAGCGACGGTCCCCAGGAGTCTCAAAGAAAGTTTTACTCGTGAATCCAATGACGGAGTCCGGAATCAAACGCACAACCTGTAACAGCAAAGCTGGCAGCTTAACCACTCGACCACGGAGAACCCCGTTCTGAGATGGATCATGAGATATAAAAGAAGTAAAATAAATCACGAAGTTGTTGATGAGCAGTATGGACTGTAAGAGGTAAAGGCACACGCAACGCCATGTACATCTTGGGAACATTAACAGCAAGACCCACTGACATGAACAGAGATCAATACGTGTATTTTATTGATTACATGTTTATTTTACTCGCGTATACGTTAAAGAACGTCGCCGTCAAACTCACCATGTTTGAGCTGTTTGTGATGTTTTTTAGATGTACAAACGCGAATCGTGGACAATTGGTAGACAAGGGAGCAATTATGTGGAAGCTGCCGAGATGTTGTTTTATATAATAATCATTGGCACCTTTCCGTCTTGACAGACGATAGTTTGGTACATTGTGCTTCAAAAAGGCTTAATAATTGTCATATGGCAATAACTACGATCCATGGCGGTGGCGAGTGTGGCTGGTAAGGCCAATTCTTGCTGCAAATGTTTGCCCACAGTAGGTGCATGTGAAAACATGGTCATTTCCACCATTTTGCACCATCTTACGTCTCTCGCTCTGTGTGTGCTTTATCTGCAATCATTTTCTCCTTTGTCTTTATTCCATTTCTGATAGTTGCCCTCCATGCAACACGTTCAGCGGCGACGTGCTCCCATTGTGCATTATCAATGCCTATATTAATCATGTCCCGATTACACACATCTTTGTATCGTAGTAGAGGCCGACCCTGAGATCTCTTACCCATCTGTAATTCACCAAAAAAGATGTCCTTTGGTATTCTACCATCATCCATCCTCCTAACGTGTCCTATCCATCTAAGTCTACGAAGACTGAGCATGGAATAAACCGTCACACAACCTGATCTTTCCAATACTTCAGTATTTGTGATTTTGTCTTGCCACTTAATACCAAGTATTCTTCGCAGACACCGCATATGAAAGCTGTTTAAACGTTTCTCTTGGCGTGAGTAAGTTATCCAGGTTTCACTACCATAAAGAAGAGTACTAAGGACACAGGCTTGATAGACAAGGACTTTTGTTTTGGCAGTAAGCTTCCTGTTCTCCCAGACTCTTTTTGCTAACATGTTCATTGTTGTTGCTGCCTTGCCAATCCTGATGTTGATTTCCTGATCGAGGGATAATTTGCTATTTACCTCTGATCCTAGATATGTAAAATGGTCTACTATCTCCAGTTCGGCGTCGTCAATAAAGATTGATGGTACACCATGTGCACCTTGTGACATAATCTGTGTCTTCTTTTTGTTAATTGTTAAACCAAATTCAGAACAAGCATTGGAGAATGCAGATAGTAGATGTTGTAATTCTTCCTCAGAGTGGGTCGTAATCGCAGCATCATCCGCAAAAAGCAACTCTCTGATTAGTACCCTGCTAATTTTGGTCTTGGCCTTCAATCTCTGAGCATTATAGAGGCCACCATCTGAGCGTGAGTGAATGTATATACCGTCATCCTGATCACGAAAGGCATATTTCAGTAGAAGTGAAAAGTATATCCCAAAGAGGGTGGGGGCTAGTACACAACCTTGCTTAACTTCACTCTTGATTTCAAACTCTTCTGAAGTTGAGCCATCAAACTTTATTATTCCCTTCAAGCCTGTGTGGAACGATTCCACAATGGACAGAAGAGTTGGTGGACAGCCAATCTTCTTTAGTGCTTTGAACAGACCCTCACGACTGACCAAATCGAATGCCTTTGTGAGGTCGATGAAGGCATATAATATATAATAATAATAATAATAATAATAATAATAATAATAATAATAATAATAATAATAATAATAAAGGGAGCATTAGAAAATAATGAGAAAATAAGAATACCGTGCACGGATAGAACGAGAAATAAAGACATCGTGAAAGAATGTAACTCACAAAGAGAACTGGTTACTCACATCAGAAGATGGCAGTCCACATTCTTTGGGCATGTCACGAGAAGGGAATCGCTGGAGTATGTCGACACAACGGGAAAGTTGGAGGGGATTAGAGGCAGGGGTAGACCAACAGAGAATATGTTTGACATCATGGCATGGAGGAACATCAGTATTAGAAATGATTGGCAGCACATGATACAGGATGTTGTGGACAGACATGATCACCAACGCCACACGACATAGACAGTAGAAGGGAAACATATACACATGTATGAATACAATTGTCATAATATAAGACAAGGGAATACACAAATATATGTGACACATAAACAACATTGTATACTTTAGGGACTTAGTCACATTCGAGACATGGAGATCCACTTGTGAAATATATACAACATTGTATACATTAGGGATTTAGTCAAACAAGAGACACGGACATCCACTAGTGAAAATACATATAGCTAACATTAAAGGAAGCCACCAGGCTTTATTTTAAAAGGCAAGAGAATTGGGCACTCATGGTTATTCATATTCTACCTTTATTATTTCCAAGCTCCTTGGCTAAGGGGTTACGGACGAAGTTCGTAATCCCTCGTATACGCGTTCGAAACACAATTGTGGTCGGTTTGGCAGCAGACCCCTTGCGTTGAATTTTTATGAAATAGTATGGGTGCCGGTCGTTCAGAAATCAATGGTAAACTACTGAACGCAAACTTGCCCAGGAATCAGGAACAGCCAAAAAAAATGCTGAAGTTGACTGTTGTGTCTTGTAAATGACATGCAAACTCTCTTTTTTTTTTGGTTAAATTTTCCCCCTCTATTCATACATTATTCCATTGATAATCTCTTATTAAACTAATCTAACACAGTTAGTTGCATATTCTTTAAAGAGTGAACTGTACCACGTCACCCATAGAGTGTCGAGTCTGCTATAGAAATACTTCACCACGTTACTCATAGAATGTCGAGTCTGCTATAGAAATACTTCACCACGTCACCCACAGAGTGTCGAGTCTGCTATAGAAATACTTCACCACGTCACCCATAGAGTGTCAAATCTGCTATAGAAATACTTCACCATATCACCCATAGAGTGTCGAGTCTGCTAGCGAAATATTCACCACGTCACCCATAGAGTGTCGAGTCTGCTATAGAAATATTTCACCACGTCACCCATAGAGTGTCGAGTCTGCTATAGAAATACTTCACCACGTCACCCATAGAGTGTCGAGTCTGCTATAGAAATACTTCACCACGTCACTCATAGAGTGTCGAGTCTGCTATAGAAATACTTCACCACGTCACCCACAGAGTGTCGAGTCTGCTATAGAAATACTTCACCACGTCACCCATAGAGTGTCAAATCTGCTATAGAAATACTTCACCATATCACCCATAGAGTGTCGAGTCTACTATAGAAATATTTCACCACGTCACCCATAGAGTGTCGAGTCTGCTATAGAAATACTTCACCACGTCACCCATAGAGTGTCAAGTCTGCTATAGAAATACTTTACCACGTCACCCATAGAGTGTCGATTCTGCTATAGAAATACTTCACCACGTCACCCATACAGTGTCGAGTCTGCTATAGAAATACTTTACCACGTCACCCACAGAGTGTCGAGTCTGCTATAGAAATACTTCACCACGTCACCCATAGAGTGTTGATTCTGCTATAGAAATACTTCACCACGTCACCCATAGAGTGTCGAGTCTGCTATAGAAATACGTTACCACGTCACCCATAGAGTGTCGAGTCTGCTATAGAAATACTCTACCACGTCACCCATAGAGTGTCGAGTCTGCTATAGAAATACTTCAACACGTCACCCACAGAGTGTCGAGTCTGTTATAGAAATACTTCACCACGTCACCCATAGAGTGTCGAGTCTGCTATAGAAATACTTCACCACGTCACCCATAGAGTGTCGAGTCTGCTATAGAAATACTTTACCACGTCACCCATAGAGTGTTGATTCTGCTATAGACATATTTTACCACGTCACCCATAGAGAGTCGAGTCTGCTATAGAAATACTTCACCACGTCACCTATAGAGTGTCGAGTCTGCTATAGAAATACTTCACCACGTCACCTATAGAGTGTCGAGTCTGATATAGAAATACTTCATCACGTCACCCATAAAGTGTTGATTCTGCTATAGACATATTTTACCACGTCACCCATAGAGAGTCGAGTCTGCTTTAGACATACTTTACCACGTCACCCACAGAGTGTCGAATCTGCTATAGAAATACTTCACCACGTGACCCATAGAGTGTCGAGTCTGATATAGAAATACTTCATCAAGTCACCCATAAAGTGTTAATTCTGCTATAGACATATTTTACCACGTCACCCATAGAGAGCCGAGTCTGCTTTAGACATATTTTACCACGTCACCCATAGAGTGTCGAGTCTGATATAGAAATACTTCACCACGTCACCCACAGAGTGTCGAGTCTGCTATAGAAATACTTTACCACGTCACCCACAGAGTGTCGAGTCTGCTATAGAAATACTTCACCACGTCACCCATAGAGTGTCGAGTCTGATATAGAAATACTTCACCACGTCACCCACAGAGTGTCGAGTCTGCTATAGAAATACTTTACCACGTCACCCATAGAGTGTTGATTCTGATATAGACATATTTTACCACGTTACCCATAGAGAGTCGAGTCTGCTTTAGACATACTTTACCACGTCACCCACAGAGTGTCGAGTCTGCTATAGAAATACTTCACCACGTCACCCATAGAATGTCGAGTCTGCTATGGAAATACTTTATCACGTCACCCATAGACTGTCGAGTCTGCTATAGAAATACTTCACCACGTCACCCATAGAGTGCGGATTCTGCTATAGAAATACTTCACCACGTCACCCATAGAGTGTCGAGTCTGCTATAGAAATACTTTACCACGTGACGCATAGAGTGTGGAGTCTGCTATATAAATACTTTACCACGTCACCCATAGAGTGTCGAGTCTGCTATAGAAGTACCTAACTAGCACCATATACCCAACAGGCATTGAGGCTTGTAAAAAGGTCCGTTATTTTATTGTTACTTAATGTTTACACTCAATATATAAGTAAACATTTTACAAACCTTGCCAGGCCTTCAATCCAAAAATAAGGCGTTATCGAACAAACAAACAAACAAATACACACACACACACACACACACACACACACACACACACACACACACACGCACGCAGGCACGCACACGTGTGAGTAGTCCACACGCTGGCTTTTCATAATACAATTCTTACTAGCCCTACGGCGTCCAAAGAAGGCTATATAAGAAAGGGAATTCCCAGATGTTAAATATAATTCTAGGAAACGCTTCGGGAATTCCTTTTCTACTACGGACTACCGTGGTTGCAGTTTTGTATGTAGAACATTTTCTCAGAGACCCAAGCCCTGCTGCACTACCAACCCACTATTCAAGTTGTCTGATTTTCTTGGATTCAGGGCCTCACAAGGTTTGCTTAAGCTTACTTACATTTTGTTTAAGCTTTGAGAAACATTGACATAATTATAACACTTTCGGATTTGATCGTTACGTTTCCATTTCAGTCCGTAGCTCGCAGATTTCATTGTAGTTTGTCAGTATTTAAACAAGGTTTGGGTACAGTGAATCCATTAAGTGGATGACTGAACTAGCACACGTTGTATGTTGTACATCAACACCCTACACCACATATACAGCTGTCAGTGTTTGTAGAAATGTTATTGCCCAGGGTTTGTTTCCTCGCTGATGACAGCTTTTCATATGTAACGCCCGCCTGTTTTCTTGTGAACTAGCCTGTGAGCATTGTGTGGGAGTCTATGGACAATGAAATACCGAAAACACACTGAGTCTGTTGACAATGAAATACCGAAAACACACTGGGTCTGTTGACAATGAAATACCGAAAACACACTGAGTCTGTTGATAATGAAATACCTAAGACACAATGAGTCTGAGGACAATGAAATAACTAAAATACACTTAGCAAACATGGCCAACCTGTGCCTGATTCCAGCCAGTCGTGTTCATAGTCTTGTAGCACGAATTTGGCTACACCAATATATACCTCTCCACGGATGGTAATTTACAGTACACATCGTGTACAGTCCTGTAGCATAAACGTGGCTACACCAATATATACCTCTCCACAGATGGGAAATTACAGTACCCATCGTGCACAGCCCAATGGTTTCTGAGCTTGGAGAGGAGAAGTAGCGCTCTACAACACAGCTTCTGTGGAGGCAGTACTTTGGTATCAGCTCAGGAGACATGTCTCTACATAAACCTCTCTCCGATAGATGACGGAACTTTGTGCACATCAACACCTGTCAATGCAATCCCCTCACGTGATCCCCAAGAATATATATGTCAGCGTTTTTTTTTTTTTTTTGTTCATTTTGAAAATATGTAATTTAATATTGCACTGCAATAATGGCCGGCTCCGTGGCTGGGGGGTGGGGGGGGGGTGGGGGGGGGGGGGGGTTATAGACGTAGTTCATAATCCCGCATACCGCGTTCTCAACACAGCTGCGATTTTGCAGCAAATGGCATTTCTTTATTTTTTTAATGAAATGGTTTGGGTGCCGGTCGTTTTGAAAGCAAAGGTAAACTACCGGACGTAATCTTGAAGAGAGATCACACAACAGTCAAAAAATGCTGGGGTTAACTGCGACTCCTGTAAATGATATGCAACTAAATTTAACTGCTGTAATGAGAAAATTTTAAAACTGTAACTAGAAAAAAAAAATATAGAAAATATCTGAAAATAGTAACCTACCTATAATGTGTGCTATAATGGAGAAATTAGCTCATTAAAAGTGACCAACATTTGTGGTAGACCGGATAAATTAACTAATTCTTAGTGACAACTATTTGTGGTAGAGTTGAGTCATTAATGCATTCTAAATTATTACTAGCATTTGTGGTAGAGTGGAGAAATTAACTCATTTAATGTGACTATCATTTGTTGTAGAGTGGAGATATTATTCACTCCAACTGCTATCATTTGTTGTATAGTGGAGATATTATTCACGCCAACTGCTATCATTTGTTGTATAGTGGAGATATTATTCACTCCAACTGCTATCATTTGTTGTATAGTGGAGATATTATTCACTCCAACTGCTATCATTTGTTGTATAGTGGAGATATTATTCACTCCAACTGCTATCATTTGTTGTATAGTGGAGATATTATTCACTCCAACTGCTATCATTTGTTGTATAGTGGAGATATTATTCACTCCAACTGCTATCATTTGTTGTATAGTGGAGATATTATTCACTCCAACTGCTATCATTTGTTGTATAGTGGAGATATTATTCACGCCAACTGCTATCATTTGTTGTATAGTGGAGATATTATTCACTCCAACTGCTATCATTTGTTGTATAGTGGAGATATTATTCACTCCAACTGCTATCATTTGTTGTATAGTGGAGATATTATTCACTCCAACTGCTATCATTTGTTGTATAGTGGAGATATTATTCACTCCAACTGCTATCATTTGTTGTATAGTGGAGATATTATTCACTCCAACTGCTATCATTTGTTGTATAGTGGAGATATTATTCACGCCAACTGCTATCATTTGTTGTATAGTGGAGATATTATTCACTCCAACTGCTATCATTTGTTGTATAGTGGAGATATTATTCACTCCAACTGCTAGCATTTGTTGTATAGTGGAGATATTATTCACGCCAACTGCTATCATTTGTTGTATAGTGGAGATATTATTCACTCCAACTGCTATCATTTGTTGTATAGTGGAGATATTAATCACTCCAACTGCTATCATTTGTTGTATAGTGGAGATATTATTCACGCCAACTGCTATCATTTGTTGTATAGTGGAGATATTATTCACTCCAACTGCTATCATTTGTTGTATAGTGGAGATATTATTCACGCCAACTGCTATCATTTGTTGTATAGTGGAGATATTATTCACTCCAACTGCTATCATTTGTTGTATAGTGGAGATATTATTCACTCCAACTGCTATCATTTGTTGTATAGTGGAGATATTATTCACTCCAACTGCTATCATTTGTTGTATAGTGGAGATATTATTCACTCCAACTGCTATCATTTGTTGTATAGTGGAGATATTATTCACTCCAACTGCTATCATTTGTTGTATAGTGGAGATATTATTCACTCCAACTGCTATCATTTGTTGTATAGTGGAGATATTATTCACTCCAACTGCTATCATTTGTTGTATAGTGGAGATATTATTCACTCCAACTGCTATCATTTGTTGTATAGTGGAGATATTATTCACTCCAACTGCTATCATTTGTTGTATAGTGGAGATATTATTCACTCCAACTGCTATCATTTGTTGTATAGTGGAGATATTATTCACTCCAACTGCTATCATTTGTTGTATAGTGGAGATATTATTCACTCCAACTGCTATCATTTGTTGTATAGTGGAGATATTATTCACTCCAACTGCTATCATTTGTTGTATAGTGGAGATATTATTCACGCCAACTGCTATCATTTGTTGTATAGTGGAGATATTATTCACTCCAACTGCTATCATTTGTTGTATAGTGGAGATATTATTCACTCCAACTGCTATCATTTGTTGTATAGTGGAGATATTATTCACGCCAACTGCTATCATTTGTTGTATAGTGGAGATATTATTCACGCCAACTGCTATCATTTGTTGTATAGTGGAGATATTATTCACGCCAACTGCTATCATTTGTTGTATAGTGGAGATATTATTCACTCCAACTGCTATCATTTGTTGTATAGTGGAGATATTATTCACTCCAACTGCTATCATTTGTTGTATAGTGGAGATATTATTCACTCCAACTGCTATCATTTGTTGTATAGTGGAGATATTATTCACTCCAACTGCTATCATTTGTTGTATAGTGGAGATATTATTCACTCCAACTGCTATCATTTGTTGTATAGTGGAGATATTATTCACTCCAACTGCTATCATTTGTTGTATAGTGGAGATATTATTCACTCCAACTGCTATCATTTGTTGTATAGTGGAGATATTATTCACTCCAACTGCTATCATTTCGTGAGTCTCCGTGACGAAGTCGTCAGGCTGTCTGTCTCGGGCTCCGAAGGTTGTGGGTTCGATTCTGGGCCGCATCCTTCAGTTCACGAGTGCATTTTTGTTCAGAGACTCCTGATGGTCGACGCAGTAGCTACGGAGTTCGTGCCTTGTGCGACGCTTTCCCATATGGGATAAAAACTAAATTGTTTTACGCTTCAGTAAATCCATTTACAACGTAACCTGCTTTGTTGCCAAAATATCCATATCATTAATTTGCTGAGCTGTTTATTCTGCACTTTCCCAGGACTAGACATGTTTATGATCCACTTTCCTTATTATCCACTTTCTAGGGGTAGACATTTTATTATCCACTTTCATAGGACTAGACCCAAATACTGTACAAATGGCGTCTGCGAAACAGAGGAAAGCAGCATTCATCTTCAACAAGCTGAAATTCTTGAAAGATCAGGGAGACGATTTGATCAGCGCTGTTGGACAATATGTCAACAAGGTTTGTGTTATCTATTTCTCATTTAGTTAACGTTTATTATTATTATTTTTTTTTAATCAGCCAAACTGCCACACATGTTTTCATTATCATGATCCTCATCATCTTCACTGTTATTATCATCATTATCATCCTCATTATCATCACCATTGTCAACAATCTTGCCAAATGGAGTAGTCGATCATGATGCTGCCCATCATGCCATCCCAGCCCTAATACACCCATCCGTGCGCTGTTTCTATGCCACGATAGAAACTGGCGGCCCAGTGGTCCTGTGTTCGAATCCTCTTATATGTGTGGACATCTGTACAATATTGAAGTAGACTCCCAGGTCAGCCAAGCCAATAATGGGTACCGGGACATGATCTGGGAAATAAATGCGGTTATCACATATAAATTGCCGTTTGCCTATAAACATATCGGAATGAGACAATATTCTTGTAGGACCGCTTGTAGACTAGAACATTTAACATCAATATGTCGTGTAGACTAGAACATTTAACATCAATGTGCCTTGTAGACTAGACCATTTAACATCAATATGTCTTGTAGGCTTGAACATGTAACATCAATGTGTCTTGTAGGCTAAAATATTTAACATCAATATGTCTTGTAGGCTAGAACATTTAACATCAATATGTCTTGTAGGCTAGAACATTTAACATCAATGTGTCTTGAAGGCTAGAACATTGCCTTAGAGCACACATCAGAAGGACTCAATGAATACTTTGGCAGCTCCACAGTGGCTATGTCAACAGCTGACATCCGTATTTCCCCGCGCTAATCACGTCACCAGTTTACAACTGCCAACAGTCCAATCTCTTCAATGTCCCACCTGGGATTAATCAAGCTGAATATCTAGACTGCAAGGAGGCGTGGTGACACTGTGGTTAGCCCGCTTGCTAACCAATATATGAGTACGGGTTCAATCCCCAGCTTTGACCAGATCCTTCTATTGTTTCCCGACCAATGCGGCTCTGGTGGTCGACCCAGTCTCTGGAAATGAGGAGTGGATAATTTTCTGAATTTTCTGGAATTGTCGGAAAAAGGAAGCGGCTATACAGGGAATTGACCAAACATCATTGTCACGTGACATAGAATATGTGACGTCCTATCACTTCAAACCAGAACTTTATTTTCTACAAACCAACCTCTGCACTGTATCCCTTATTGGAAAGTAGTTCCTCAACCAACCCACACTGAGTCGTCACATCTGTTGCTATCTCCTGTAGCTGCCCAAAGTATTCATTTTCATGTCTAGTTCTCTTCTCTGTGAGGGTTCTCTCTTTGCCATTTGTTCTATTGGTTCCCTCTTTGCCTTTTGTTCTTTGGGTTTCCTATTGGTCTTTTGTTCTGTGGAATTCCTCTTTTCCTTTTGTTCTGTGGGTTCCCTCTTTGTCTTTTGTTCTCTTGGTTCCCTCTTTGCCTTTTGTTCTGTGGTTTCCCTCTTTTCCTTTTATTCTGTGAAATTCCTCTTTGCCTTTTGTTCTGTGGGTTCCCTCTTTGCCATTTGTTCTATTGGTTCCCTCTTTGCCTTTTGTTCTGTGGGTTTCCTATTGGTCTTTTGTTCTGTGGAGTTCCTCTTTTCCTTTTGTTCTGTGGGTTCCCTCTTTGTCTTTTGTTCTGTGGGTTCCCTCTTTGCCATTTGTTCTCTTGGTTCCCTCTTTGCCTTTTGTTCTGTGGTTTCCCTCTTTTCCTTTTATTCTGTGAAATTCCTCTTTGCCTTTTGTTCTGTGGGTTCCCTCTTTGCCATTTGTTCTATTGGTTCCCTCTTTGCCTTTTGTTCTGTGGGTTTCCTATTGGTCTTTTGTTCTGTGGAGTTCCTCTTTTCCTTTTGTTCTGTGGGTTCCCTCTTTGTCTTTTGTTCTGTGGGTTCCCTCTTTGCCATTTGTTCTATTGGTTCCCTCTTTGCCTTTTGTTCTGTGGGTTCGCTCTTTTCCTTTTATTCTGTGGAATTCCTCTTTGCCTTTTGTTCTGTGGGTTCCCTCTTTGCCATTTGTTCTGTGGGTTTCCTCTTGGTCTTTTGTTCTGTGGAGTTCCTCTTTTCCTTTTGTTCTGTGGGTTCCCTCTTTGTCTTTTGTTCTGTGGGTTCCCTCTTTGCCATTTGTTCTATTGGTTCCCTCTTTGCCTTTTGTTCTGTGGGTTCCCTCTTTGCCTTTTGTTCTGTGGGTTCCCTCTTGGTCTTTTATTCTGTGGGTTCCCTCTTTGTCTTTTGTTCTCTTGGTTCCCTCTTTGTCTTTTGTTCTCTTGGTTCCCTCTTTGTCTTTTGTTCTCTTGGTTCGCTCTTTGTCTTTTGTTCTGTGGGTTCCCTTTTTGTCTTTTTTTGTGTGGGTTTCCTCTTGGTCTTTTGTTCTGTGGAATTCCTTTTTGTCTTTTTTTTTTTTTTTTTTTGTGGGTTTCCTCTTTGCCATTTGTTCTATTGGTTCCCTCTTTGCCTTTTAATCTGTGGGTTCCCTCTTGGTCTTTTGTTCTGTGGGTTCCTTGTTGTCTTTTGTTCTGTGAGTTCCCTCTTGGTCTTTTGCTCTGTGGGTCCCACTTTGCCTTTTGTTCTGTGGGTTTCCTCTTTATCTTTTGTTTTCCAGAAAATGTACTTTCTAGTTATGCAGTTATCGGGTTTTCTCATTGTGTATCCCCGCCACTTTGAGAACAAAGTTTTAAGACTCATCTTTGGACCCATTAGGGATACACACAGTGGAGAGTGGAAAAGATGAAGTAACAAAGACATTTATGATCTGTTTAAGTCCCCGCTAATCACTGGTATCATGAAGGCTAATAGACTACAATGGCTGGGGCATATAGAAAGAATGGAAGATAATAGGGAAACAAAACTCGCTTACACTCAGGAAATAAATGACCGTAGACCCCGAGGTAGACCAAGAAGGCGGTGGAGAGATAATACATGTACAGACCTACAAGCACTTGGAATCAACGACTGGAAGAGAAGGTCAACCAGAGAGACGAATGGAGACGGATTGTATCTGCAGCAAAGAACCTCAATGGCTCGGAACGCTGAAGAAGAAGAAGAAGAAGAAGAAGAAGAAGAAGAAGAAGAAGAAGAAGAAGAAGAAGAAGAAGAAGTATCCCGCCACTGGCTTATCATTATCTGTCTGTAACATAAAGCTGACAATCAAGATGGTAATTAAGCTACCAGTCGTCTCCCAACAACCCATGAACTGAGAGAAACCAGATTTTGGCACTCACATTCTGTCAACACTATCCTTCTTATAGCCAATGTCTTGTGGCTTTGGGGATCATGTCTGTCAGGTATCCCACCATCATTATGTACCATGTCGATAAGCGTTGACAGTCATGTCTCGCCATTTCACACGATTATTATCGACATCAGTATCCTCAAGGGTTTCAAGACCGGGTCTCCAACATCAAGTACCCCCCAGTAAAGTGATGGATACCTCAACAGTTCTTCAGAGCCATAGTCCAGATTGAAGGACGCTTCGAATGGAGTCAGAGATGCTGAATCTCAGAAGATATCCTTAACTCTTAGAATCCTCCATCAAGATGAAAGTGACCACTCGCCGCTATTCAAAATGTGCCAGTGAAGATGCTCAACCCTAGTGATGCACGACGGGATGTGTCCTACATCAATCAGATGACCTCCTACCTGAGACACAAGTACATCCACAAATCCTGACGTCACAGACCGTGCTCTCCAGCAATCTTAGTAATAATGCAATCCAACAAGGCTGATCTCATTTATAATTAGAGAGTCTGTGACATTTCTAACAGTCACACTCAACATCTAGCCCTATTGTTTTGAAGGAAACTATTCTACCATTAAAATTATGTTTGTTGTTGTTGTTCTTCGTTAAAAAAGGGTTGGCTAATTTCCTTGGATGTGTCAGAAAAAAAAAAAGATTAGAGATAGTATCTTACTCGTTTGTAGTCTTTTGTCTATTGTCACGTGTGGGACGACGTTCGACAAAAAGTGGGATGGAAGTACATTACGTGGAACCGACCCCGTCCTGCTACAACAGTGCACATTGTATAATATTGATATACGCATTGTATATAAGGTGTTTAAGACAGATCTAACACACCAAGGTTAATGTTTATTTTGCTAATGTTATGAGTATCGTTCTGTACGCATATGTACTACTGTTTAGGTATCCATTGGTTGCAATATGTTGTGTTGTTGTTTGTCCATCAAGAATGATGATGACCATTCATTTCATCCAGTGGGGTTGAAAGTATGGAGCCGTGAGTTCTAAGATGGCTGATAAGGCCTATTTTGGCTCGAAATGTTCTTTGACAATGTGGACAAAGATTGCTTGGCGTTTCTGGAGGATTTTCGGCAGTGGTTTTTCTGTTCTGTCTTTTCTTCACAGTTCTTGCAGTCCTAGTTGCCTCACAAGTGACTGCACCCTTGCGTAAAGATGCACGCCACGAATTTCGGTCTCTGGCTGCAGTCTCCCAGGTGTCATGATGAATTCCAAAAGCATTCAGTGAGATTTTCAGAGTGTCTTTAAAGCGTTTCCTCTGGCCGCCTTGGGAGCGTTTACCACAACGCAACTCGCCGTAAAAACTTCTTTTAGGGAGCCTGTGATCTGGCATGCGAGTCAAGTGACCAGCCCAGCGATATGATTCTTCATTAGTAGAGTGTGGATACTGGGCATGGACGCTGTTTCTAGATCTTCAGTGTCTGGGATCTTGTCTTGCCATTTAATCTTCAGTAACTTCCTAAGGCAGACTGTGTGGAAGTGGTTTAATTTCCTAGCGTGTCGCTGATAAACAATCCAGGTTTCACAAGCATATAGCAGTGTGGATAATATAACTGCTTTGTAGACTTTTAGCTTTGTTTGCAGGCTTATTCCATTTCTGTCCCATACATTCTTGTACAGTCTGACAAAGGCCGCGCTGACCTTGGAAATTCTTGCATTCACTTCATCATCAATTGTGGCAGCTTGTGACACAGTGCTGCCAAGATATGTGAATTTGTCCACAACACTTAGACTATGACCATTCACTTTGATATTTGGCACAGTGTGATTATTCCCTGGAGCTGGCTGGTACATAACTACAGTCTTCTCCAAATTGATATTGAGCCCAAAGTTGGCACAGGCATGTGAGAAAGCTGAAACATTATGTTGCATGTCCGCCTCTGAGTTGGCGTATAGAGCGCAATCATCAGCAAACAGGAGCTCTCTGACGGTGTCAGATTTTGATTTTAGCTTTCAGCCATCTGAGATTGAATAACTTTCCATCCATGCGGTAGTTGATGTCTATTCCAATGTCGTCGTTCTCGAAGGCATTCATCAACATGGCTGAAAACATGAGGCTGAACAGTGTTGGTGTCAGGACACATCCTTATTTCACTCCATTGGTGACAGGAAAGGGCTCAGATAGTTCACCATTTTCCTGTACTCTTGATTGCATGCCATCATGAAATAGCCGCACTATTTGGACAAACTTTCGTGGACAGCCATATTTTGCCATAATCTTCCACAGTCCTTCTCTGCTGACTGTATCAAAAGCCTTGGTAAGGTCAATGAAAGTGGAGAACATTTCGCAGTTCTGTTCCTGACATTTCTCTTGCAGCTGCCTTGCAGCGAAAATCATGCCAACAGTTCCACGTTCTTTTCTGAAACCACACTAGCTCTCGGGAAGAAGACCTTGATCGAGATGGACCGTGAGGCGATTGAGAAGAATTCTATCGAGTATCTTCCCTGCAATTGAAAGCAAGGAGATGCCTCGGTGGTTGTCACAGGATTGGCGGTTTCCTTTTCGTTTGTAAAGGTGGACTATTGACGCGTCCTTGAAATCTTGTGGCATGGTCTCATTCAACCATATGTTTGTAAAGACTTGGTGAAGCTGCTCTGTTAGGACCGGCCCACCTGCCTTGTATATCTCTGCTGGGATGGAGTCCGGACCAGGTGCCTTGCCGCTGGAGAGTTGCTGGATGGCTTTGTTTACTTCCACTTTTGTTTGCAGGTCATCAAGTGTGTCATTTATGGGAACTTGAGGAAGGCAGTTGATGGTTTCATCATCGAAGAAGGAAGTTGCATTTACGATGTTGCTGAAATGTTCTGCCCAGCGCTGAAGGATGTCTTTCTTATCGGTAACCAATGTCCCCCCATCTGTACTGAGGAGGGGAGCTGTGCCTGGTGATGTAGGACCATAGACCGCTTTCAGTGAGTCGTAGAAGTTTTTCATATCATGTCTGTCAGCAAAGCCTTGAATTTCATCAGCTTTGCTGCTCAGCCAGGAGTCCCGCATGTGCCGAAGTTTCTGCTGCACTACTCTCTGAATGTTCTTGAAGGCATCTTTTTTTTTATGTTGACTTCGGATCATTCAAATGTGCCTTGAGGAGAAGATGTTTCTCAGCCAACAATTGGATGATGTCTTCAGAATTTTCATCAAACCTGTCTTTATGTTTTCGGGGGGTTGGACCCAGGATTTTCATAGCAGTATTGTAAATTATGTCCTTTAGGGCTCTCCATTCTGTTTCTGTATCCTGTTTAGCTGCAGCATTGGGCTTGAGGCGGTCTTCCAGCATATTTTCAAACGACTGCTGCATTTTCTTGCTATTTAGGCGGGTAACATGTAGTTGTTGTTTTTTTTTTGCATTTTCACCCCTTGAGGACGCCGTGGTGGTTTGATGTGAATGTTTATTTTCGAGATAATGAGACGATGGTCTGTCCAACATTCGGCACCACACATGAATTTTGTCACCCGAACTTCTTGTCTGTCACTCCTCCTGATGATGACATAGTCAATGAGGTTCCAGTGTTTCGATCAAGGGTGCATCCACGATGTCCTGTTTCTCATGGGGAGACGGGAAATTGTGTTGGTAATCAGGAGATCGTGTTCGGCAAATGTCTGAAGAAGGAGGAGTCCATTGCTGGTACAATTTCCGACTCCGTGCTTTCCAATAATGCCACTCCAAGGAGTGGTGTCCGTTCCTACTCTGGCATTGAAATCCCCAAGGAGTATAAGTTTGTCTCCTTTGGGAACTGATGTTAATACATTGTGCAGGTCCTAATAGAAATTGTTCTTGACATCATCTTCATTGGTCATAGTTGGTGCGTAGACACTCACAATGGTTGCATGCTTCCTCCCATTCAGCAAGGGCAATTTAATGGTCATGAGCCTTTCGTTTATAGCCTTTGGAAATCCAGCTAGTTTGCCAACCAAGGCTGACTTAATGGCAAATCCCACACCGGATTGGCGTCTTTCCTCACTTTTCCTTCCGCTCCAGAAAAATGTGTAGCCGGCACCTATTTCACAGATTTGGCCTTCTTCTGCAAGTCGTGTCTCGCTCAAGGCTGCAATGTCGATGTTGTACCTGCCCAGCTCTCTCCCAATCAGTGCTGTTCGTCTCTCTGGACCCGACGCGCCATCTCTGTCAAGTAGGGTGCGTACATTCCAAGTTCCGATTGTTAAGGGAATATGGTTTGCTCTTTCAGCTTTACCTGTTTTTTCTTTCTTTGTATGTCGACCGCAGTTTAGGGTACCCACCAACCGCGGCTAGCTGGTTAGGTAGTGATGGAGCAGACAATGTTTAGGGCACCTTTTCTAACCCCTTCCTCATGCTATAGAGGTGAGCAGTGTGTTCCTATAGAGGGCTGCTCAGTCGCTCAGGGGGCTGCCGAATCCCACTGCTGCTCCGGTCAGTAGAAGACGACCATATGGCCTGAGCCACCTGTGTGCAGGTCTGCGACTACGGCTGCCAGCGAACCCACGCCTGCCGCTTCGCCGCTTGCCCATCGCCACAGGACTTGAAGGTGATATATGACGTTGGATGAAGAATGACTTGCGCGATGAATTGGATTAAAGTGAGGAAGAGTTGCGCAATTCGTCGACCTCACTCTCTCGCCTGAGTCCATCTGAATCTAGTTGCAATATATTACCTCATAGCGAGTGTTATATGATACTATTGTGGTTATGTTTGATTGGCAGGGAGAAAAACTGCCTTATTTAGTAGTTCCTTAATGTACATAAATCTAGGCATCAAAAATACCCCTTCCTACTCCATAGGGATACCAATACCAGCTACATTCACTTTTCTACGAGCCATTTCCAGCTGTGCACTTGTGTATCCAGGGACTTGTCTTTAATCGGTCCAAAAGAGGCATTTGTACCTAGTTTGCTGACTTGTACTGGGAGCGCCGGGGATTTGAACACGCACGCACTACAACGTCAGTGTGAGCACTAACTTAACTTATAACAAAGTTGGAATTTATGGCCTGGTTTAGAATCCACCACAGACTCAAAAATTGGTGGCAAGGCCTCCACATATCGTAGGTTGTAATAACATGACGTTTTGTGTTGACATCTACAGTTGAAATACTCAGTTCTGTCCATCCACACTTCTAGCAGATGCCCCTGGGGTAGTTTGGTGTTTTTTTTTTTTTTTTTCGCTTCTCTGTCTGGGAATCCCTGTTGAGGAACTTATTTCACATTGATTGTTCAGTGACTGACCTCTGAGGATGTCTGTGCTTTTGTAGATAACCGCAACAGGTGATTCATGGACACAAAGTGGAGACAGCAAGGTGGAATTCCAGGAGTTATGTCTGATGATAGAATATGCATCTTTGTTCCTATGTGAAAAATGTCAAGAACTAGCAGGTGAGAACTAGCGTATAATAACTAATAGGTGAAAACAAAATATGGCAAGAAGTAGCAGATATGATCAGCGACAGTCTTGACTTGACAATAGCAGCCATTTTACTGACAACGGTCAATGTTTTCATCGGGACTAGTCAATAACAAAAACAAAATGACACGCATGATGTTTGTTTCAAGAATACATATGAATACATATTTGTTTCGTCACACACACTGCATGCCAGTTGTGGGCTATTGTTATTATAAGAGATATTCTATATTACCCATGTTTGCACTAAGTGATTCATTTTGTGTGATCTATAATTTTGAGACTCTTTGGGATATACTTTTCACTTCTACTGAAATATGCCTTTCGTGATGAGGATGACGGTATATACATTCACTCACGCTATAATGCTCAGAGATTGAAGGCTAAGACCAAAATTTGCAGGGTACTAATCAGAGAGTTGCTTTTTGCGGATGATGCTGCGATTACGACCCACTCTGAGGAAGAATTACAACATCTACTACCTGCATTCTCCAATGCTTGTTCTGAATTTGGTTTAACAATTAACAAAAAGAAGACACAGATTATGTCACAAGGTGCACATGGTGTACCATCAATCTTTATTGACGACGCCGAACTGAAGATAGTAGACCATTTTACATATCTAGGATCGGAAGTAAATAGCAAATTATCCCTCGATCAGGAAATCAACATCAGGATTGGCAAGGCAGCAACAACAATGAACATGTTAGCAAAAAGAGTCAGGGAGAACAGGAAGCTTACTGCCAAAACAAAAGTCCTCGTCTACCAAGCCTGTGTCCTTAGTACTCTTCTTTATGGCAGTGAAACCTGGACAACTTACTCACGCCAAGAGAAACGTTTAAACAGCTTTCATATGCGGTGTCTGCGAAGAATACTTGGTATTAAGTGGAAAGACAAAATCACAAATACTGAAGTATTGGAAAGATCAGGTTGTGTGACCGTGTATTCCATGCTCAGTCTTCGTAGACTTAGATGGATAGGACACGTTAGGAGGATGGATGATAGTAGAATACAAAAGGACATCTTTTTTGGTAAATTACAGACGGGTAGGAGATCTCAGGGTCGGCCTCTACTACGATACAAAGATGTGTGTAAGCGGCTCATGATTGATACAGGCATTGATAATGCACATTGGGAGCAAGTCGCCGCTGAACGTGTTGCATGGAGGGCAACTATCAGAAATGGAATAAAGACAAAGGAGAAAATGATTGCAGATAAAGCACACACAGAGCGTGAGAGACGTAAGATAGTGCAAAATTGTGGAAATGACCATGTTTTCACATGCACCTACTGTGGGCAAACATTTGCAGCAAGAATTGGTCTTACCAGACACACTCGCCACCGCCATGGATCGTAGTTTTTAAGCCTTTTTGAAGCACAATGTACCAAACTATCGTCTGTCAAGACGGAAAGGTGCCAATGTATCTGCTTATGGCTGAGAGTCAGGATTGCCATTGCATACTCCAAAACAGACATGACCAGCCCCTCGTACAGAAGACATAGATGATGCTGCTCACAGTTTGCTGCCGCCATCACCCGCTTCGCAGCCAAACCCCGCTTGGCCTTTGTTATCACCTGGTCTATGTGCATATTATAAGCAAGGCTTCGATCAAACCGTATCCCCAGGTAATTCATTGCCTGAGTTCTTTCCACCGTCTCTGAACACAGCATTACAGTTGGTGTTGGAGTGTTGACAATATGATTATTCAACGAGAACCAAGTCACTGTTGCCTTTGTTGGGTTGACCATTGCCCCAGCTTCATCACACCAAGTACTTATGCGATTGAGTTCGGTTTGTAGTTCCACAGCAACCTCCTCTCTATCCTTACCCTGACGATACACTAAAACATCATCGGCATATGACAATGTCCTGCCAGGTCCAGTGATCTGCTCACTGGTGATTCTCACTGTGTAGGCGTTGAACAGTACCGGAGACAATGGTGATCCCTGTGGTAGGCCAGGATATATTGTTGTTGGTTCCGAAGTCCAACTGCCACATCTAAAAACTACTTTCCGTTGGAAGAGGGCTGCAGCGATCCAACTTAGGAGGAATGGACTTACTTTTAGTTCAAGAAGCTGAAACATTAAAAAATCAAATGGTACTCTGTTGTATGCGTCCTCAAGATCAATCGCTGCATCAACGGTTTCAGTGCCTGAGTGGAAACCTTCATAGACATCATGGGCAAAGACTGCTGCATTGGTCCAGGTTTCTCTTTTTGGACGGTACCCACCCAGGGTAGTGGGAAAACATCTTGCCTCTCTAGCTGGCTTGATATTTTCCTGGCAATTACCTTCTCCAGCAGCTTGCCTATTGTATTCTGAATGGTTATAATTCGATATCCCTGAATTTTTTTGTGGTCTTTGCCAGGCTTCGGCAAAGGAATTAGAGAGCTGTGTAACCACTCCTCCTTGATGCTAGCACTCCCTATACTGTTGTTGTACATGTCTGCTAGTTTCTCTAGTTCATTGTCGGTACACCTATTGATGTCGTCGTATCTTATGCCATCAGGACCTGGAGCGCTGTTTTTTGATCGTCGAAGTACAGCCTTGATTTCTTTCACTGTCACTTTGTCTTCACCCGAAGTGTTCTGGGCCTTGCATCTGTCTGAGGTGACCTCCTTGGCCAGATTTCGGCCTCCCATGTCTGTCTGGTTGCTCTGCTCAAGATAGCGTTCAAAGAGGGCTTTGCCCTTGTCCTCATCAGTCCTCTGCCAGATGAGGTCAGCACCTTGGAAGTCAGAAATGCTCTTATTCTTGACTACACCACTCATGCTTTTATGTAGTCGCCAGAACAATTTCAGTGACTTGTATGTGCTTACTCTTTGACACACCTCTGCCCATTTTTCGCTTTTAACCACCTTGACCAGTTTTTTTAAATAGCTTACTTTTGTGTGCATCTCTCTTTCTAAGTGCAAGCAGGGACTAGGATGACCAGCTCTGTTCTTCTTGGCATTTTGCCATCTCCTTACAGCACTACGTTTATCCACCCAAGCCTTCTCCACCTCGAAATTCCACCACGGTGGCTGCTTTCAAGTGAATGAATTAGTTAGCATGGACTTACATAAATACTCAGACACTAAACATTCAGATTGAAGATCTGAGTGGCTAGAAAATAGCAGCACAAGAAGAGGTTGGCCAGGAATCTGAGAATGTCATAGATAATAGTTGAATTGGACTACAATAAACCATTGGCTTCAAAATGGTACAGTTAGTCATTGTATGTGAATGGATTTATTATGGAGAAGGAACTTTTAGAAATACAGGACATGTACACGTGGGTACAGGCTTAATCCTTTATCCATATGTACATGTGTGGCGGAGTGGCTTGGAAGAAAAGCTTTAGGCGTGTGCAGATGTGTTTGAAATCACTGTGAGGACTGTACATTATTTGCAAACAATAAGACAGTTATGTTAGACCCCCCCCCCCCCGCTTCACCCACCCTCCTTTCTCCCACGCGATACTGTGGCAGTGTATCGGACGTCTAGCATTCTCTGACTAGGGTGAAAAGAGGAGACCCCGCGTGCACGTTGTTCGTGATAACAATGCCTCACCAATGGCACATCGTGAGGAGTGGACCAAATAGGCCGCTGACCGGACTACATTCTGCTATGAGAAAACCAACCCACAAAGGAATATTTATATGACGTGTGATTCTGGTATACATATGTCTGGATTCTCACCGTCACTGCGTGCGGAGTTGGAGAACTGTGCTGAGGGTGCCCTTGTGTGATGTATTCAGGGGAGGGTGGGGGAACGGACTGGGACACTTATGGAGATATACGTGTGCAATTACATTGACCTTTGAACCAAAACCTAAACATGATTACTGTTTCTGTGATTGTTGACATTATTGGATTTATTGGTCTCTCTCCTCCATTCTTTGCCAGATCTGGCATCACAGTCAATAACAGCGACAGCCTCTACTCCAGCAACATCTGACAGACAGCTAACAGCACCACTAGCTTCTACAGCGACAACATTCTCTAGGCAGTCGACAGAGATGATTCAACCTGCAGGTTGGTCTCGGATGTTGCAATGATTTATATAATGATACAAACTATACGCCTAGTTTGTTTGATCTCTGGACACTCAATATATAACCTCCCAGATAATGTACAATATCAAAGTGACGACCTGTCAATGTTATCTTATTCCGTTATTCAGAGTTATAACTGTTCACTTTGTTCACCATTTGGTCAAGTAGACAAAGTCGCATGGCGTGGATACTTGTCCTGTAACTCCATATACGAGGGGGATTCAAGTTAAAAACTTAAAATGTGATAGAAATTACAATAACCATGCCTTGTCTTGTAATATGTCAATAATATTGTTAAGGATGTCAAAAGTGTTATGCACATGATATCACAGTGCAGACGAACACGGTGATGTCATAAGGACTGTTTAAAGATTACCCCCACTTTTGACGTGCACCAAAAAAGCAGCAGCGTTCTGTTTTCCGTTTTTTTTTTTAAATTTTAAATCAGTGAATTGGTGAAACCGATAGAAATTCATCGGTGAATGAAGTTCTAGTATGGTGATGAAAGCCTATCAGTCCAGAAAGTGTTTGAGTGGAGTAGGGAGTTTCAAAACGGTGCGACCTCTGTGACAGTCTGTTCACGACCGGGTCAGGCACACCGAATAGTAACCCCAGATTCCATTGCAGCCGTTGAATTCCTCGTACATGACAACCGCTGATTGACTGAGTCACATCTTGACATCAGTCAAGGTTAAGCACACCATATCATCCATAATGTGCTACAATACTGCAAAGTGTCTGCAAGGCTGGTGCCACGGCAGCTAACTCCCGAATTAAAACAACGACGCATTGATGCTTGTCAAGACCTTTTGCAGCGCTCTGAAGCAGAAGGTGATAGTTTACTATCAAGAATTATTACTGGAGATGAATCCTGGGTTCACTACCACCAGCCGGAAACTAAAAGAGCGAGCAAGGAATGGCGGTATCTCTCCTCAGCGAAACCAAAGAAGTTTGGCACGCAGCCATCTGCAGGGAACGTTATGCTGACTCACTTTTGGGATGAACGAAGCATTATTTTAAAGCACTACATGCCAAGAGGGATAACTGTTACCAGTGATACATATACAGATCTTCTCAGGAATCATCTTCGATCCGCAGTCATATCCAAACGACGTGGACATCTGAATAAATGTGTCCTTTAGCAAAATGACAAGGCTCGAACCCATACTGTCTGTGCAACGGTTGAAACCATCGAAGACCTCCACTCTCAGTGTGTACACATCCCCCGTTCTCGAAAGAGGTAAACCTGAATTATTTTCATCTGTTTGGACAACTTCAAGAGTCATGTGGAGAAAATACGTTTTGGTCCGTTGAAGACGTACAGCAGTGGTTCTCAACCTTTGGCCCATTCCCCCCTTCACCATATTTTCAGAACGCCATTCCCCCCCCCCTCCCCTTCCTATCAAAAATTTGGCCCGTTCCCCCCTTCACCGTATTTTCAGAACGTCATTCCCCCCCCCCCCCTTTCATATTTCCTATCAAAAAATCCCCCACCCGTACACAGTATACGTAAAAATGGAAGGTAAATGTAATAGCATATACTAAAACAAGTCTAGACATCCACATAAAACATGATTTGTGGGTCTACTGACTTTATAAAATGAGGTTTAGAAGGACGAGACATACATAACTGTAAAGTATGAAGGGAAAAACTATGTCAAGTAATCGGTTCTTGTATTAACACGATCTTGAAATGGTCTTCATTCCCCCCCCCCCCTGGAAACCCTGAAATTCCCCCCCTGGGGGGAGGGGAATTCCCCACCGGTTGAGAACCACTGACGTACAGCATGTAGTGCATGCCTGATTACTCACGTGACCAAGATGAATTTTGTCTACAGGAACCCAAGCACTTTATCAGCACCGGACGACTTGTATTGAACACGGTAGTGACTACACAGCAAGATGATACATTTGTTCTTTATTTTTTTTTTTCCAGAATATATTGACCAAACAATAAAACATTGAAGGTTTTCATTTGAAGCCCCCTCGTATATTGAGTGTAACTAACAACGAATGCCTGGACCAGGCTAATGACACTAGAACGTTACATACAACTATTAAAAGAAGACAAGTTGGGTTCTTTGGCAATACATGAGCAGAGAGGAATTGGTGAACATTTCGACGATATGAAAGATTAGTGGTGTAAGAGGCAGAGGCAATCAAGACAAATGATGCTGGGTGGACTGAGACTGTGGCATGGGGGAATATCATCAATAGGTTTGAGTCAGAAAACAGGGACAGAGAGACATGTGGAGATGCATAACTCTTAAGTCAGTTGGCAAGGCACATGATGATGATGACTTCTCAATAAAGTGTGTTAATGATGGGAAGATCTGGCTGTTGTAGTTGTGTCCAGACATCACCCATTGTAGGGGCCATTAACAGATGGTGAATGCTTGTCCTTTCCCTGTCCACTGAAGTGCTTGCAGCATGGTCTGTAGTCACTAGATGGAAGTGTTTGGTCAGGGCCGCGTGTTGTGTTTCTAGTCTACAGATTGTATTCTAGTCCTGGTGTTGTAGGCTGTTGATGTCCTCTCTAGGGTTGGGCTGTGACATGTTTGAATACAGAGCTCTTGAGGTTGTATATAATGTCCAACTGTCTAGCCATTGCTGTTTGTAGTTGTTGATGACACCATGCCAATAACACATTTGAGAATAACATATTTTTACTTTATTTATCATTGATAAGATGATAAGATAAGACTATGGCTGCAGTGGACACAGAGCAGAGAATGCTTTTCACACTATACCAGCACTTGATCCTCTCAGTGATTGATTATGGACTAGGACTGCTCACTGTCTCAAAGAGACAGCTAGTGAAATTAGAGCGCATACAGAACGAAACTATGCGGGTCATTCTGGGATGCACCAGAGATACCCCAGTAGTGTGTATGCGTAACATCCTTGGTTTGCCGACTGTTGCAGGTAGGCTCTATTGATGCAGGCGAAGGCATACCTCGGAGTAGCTGCATACACAGATCACGTTTTGCTTGAGGCGCTGGACGCAGTTAAGGGTCAGCGACTGATAAGAGGGAAATTATGAATGGCTCAGGCGGAGGATACGATCAGACAGGTGTGCCCCTTGGAGAACATTAGGCGTGGAGAGGAGTGGGTCAGAGTGCCAGCGGAGCAGTCAGACTTGTGCAGAGTTATAATCACATTGTGCAGGGAGTGGCCAGCAGGGGCCACGGAAGTGGAAATCCAGCAACTAATTCAGGATGATGCTCGCTCGGGTGATGCGATTATCTACACAGATGGTTCGGTGTCTAGAGGTAGGAGAAGTGCCTGGGGGTTCATAGCAAAAGCTAATGGACGACGTATGGCGCAGGAGAGCCTGGCATATTATACCACAACATCTAGCTTAAGAATGGAGGTGGAGGCGGTCACTGCAGCTTTCCGCTGGATCGAGAATACGATACATACACACATCGTGATTCTGACTCAGAAAGCATGCTAAGGAAGGTGAGGACGGGCATGCTTCGTGGAGAGTGGCTTGCTTCGCTTCGAGGTCACGGGTGGCAAGCATCGCCTAGATCTTTTCTCCGGGGCATGCTCGTGTGCTGAGGAATGAACAGGCGGACCTATTGGCTGGCTCTGCAAAACTTGGTGGAGTATTGAGGCATGACAAGGCAGACGTGGTTGCGGCCTTGTGTGAGCACGTGTACACCTCGGAGGAGCAAATGGATCATCATGGTCTGGCAAGAATGAGGCAGCGAGAAGTGATGAGGTGATCTGGCCGACGCTTGACGCTCAGAGGAAAGGCGAGACGGACATATAATCTGATTGCTACTGGTACTATTGTGGTTGGAACTCTTCGCTGGCTGCTGAGGATGGGGACGGAGCGCCTATGGGAATGCCGCGAATGCAGTGATGTCGGTTCCTAGATCAATCAATCAATCAGTCATGATAAGATGTTTGATTTTAATCACAGATAGCCATTTGAGAATAATAATAATATGCTTTTTTTAGATATCATTGATAAGATGTTTGATTGTATGCACAGATGAAACCCAGCTGAAGCCAGTGTTAGCCAGAATAGCTGTCATAGAGGAAGCCTTATACTCCTTCCGGAGCAGGACAGAAAAAGTTGCTGAACAACAAAGTGGCATAGATCAACAACTGAAGGAATTGTCATCCAAACTATCAGTATCAGGCAATGGCATTGATCAACATCTGAGGGAATTGTCATCCAAACTATCAGAGTCAGACAAGAAGCACAGCTCAAGGTTTAAACAGGTCAAAGAACAAATCAGTGTCATAAGTGATGCACAAAATGCAATAAAGCAAGAGCAGAAGACAAGAATGCAAAGTCTGGAGAAACAGCTCCAGAAGATATCTACGACACAAGACAGACAGAATACAGAGATGGAATCTCAGGCAGAACTTGTAGATAAACTTGTTCATGTACCTAACCTACTGGATTCTGCGAAGGAAAACATCAATGCATTAGATGATAGAATTGGTGAAATTATTGATAACTCCAGTAATAAATATAAGGTTTTAGAAATTGAAATGCGTGACCAGGCAGGCAAGGTCATGGCTAACACACAGAGTGTCCAGCTCATATCTGAAGGTCAAGCTCAGAACACGACCTTGTTGAGAGAACTAGAGACCAGGTTGCAGACATTGGAGGCAGACGGCGGGAGTAATGTGAAGGACGTCCAGAAACAGGCTGAGAAAGGGGAGGCAAATGTGAGTATGAACTCTTCAACAGAGAAATTGTGTATAAGTATGACTGACGTTAACCCTGGCCGTGAAACTGCGTGGAAGGAAGTGTTTGTTGCTGGCATGAAATTGAGTGTTTGTTGTGTCTATCGTCTTCTCCAACTTTGTGTTCTATTAACAAGATATGCTGCTCCCTTGCCGGGATGATGTTCATCGTTTAATCAATGTCAGTGCCCCATAATTTCTGCTCCAGCTCAGCATGCTCCTGGTACGTCTGGCAGCGTGGATCTCTGAAAGTTGGGCAGAACTGAACGGTGTATTCTGAGGTCTCAGTTTACGGTCTACGAGAACGTTTGCTTCAATTTGTGACTTTGAGACCGTGTAGATGACCAAATATTCTGTGACTTTGAGACCGTGTAGATGACCAAGTACTCTGAGACATTGAGACCGAGTAGATGACCAAGTACTGTGAGACATTGAGACTATTAGATGATGTACTTGGTCATGCCCATGTACTCTGTGTTTGAGATGGTACAGATGACCAATTACTTAACTCTACACTGGCCTGTAATCAGGTGAAAGATGTTACCTATTCTAAAATTCCATTTGTAAACTTGTTTCATTGACATTATACGTTATGGACGTTTTGATTGACTCTTGTTGCAAAGACGATTTTGAATACGTTTACTATTATAAATGGCTTTCATAAAAGAAGGTTTTATAAAAAGTAGTAGTAGTAGTAGTAGTAGTAGTAGTAGTAGTAGTAGTCAGGAACGGCTGGACGAGTGGCTAAGAACGCCGGGTTCTCCTTCGGGAGACTCGGCTTCGAATCCTCGGTAAGGCGTGGATTTTTTTTTTCCTGTGGAGGGGAAAAAAGAAAAGCCTAACCTTTACAATTCGCGGCGAGTGAACTATCCAGGCGGTCTTAATTCCTCAGGCTCAAGACCCTCCTGCCACACTGCAAGGTTATATAGGCAGTAAATGACAGTTTTTGGACAGTAGTAGTAGCAGCAGTAGTAATAGTAGTAGTAGTAGTAGTGGTAGTAGTAGTAGTAGTAGTAGTAGTAGTAGTAGTAGTAGTAGTAGTAGTAGTAGTAGTAGTAGTAGTAGTAGTAGTAGTAGTAGTAGTAGTAGTTGTTGTTGATGTTGTTGTTGCTGTTGTAGCCGTAATTGTAGTTCTGTTTATTGTTATTGTTGTTGTTGAATTAATAATTGTAGTAGCTGTAGTGATAATAGTATTAGTAATATTTACAGTAGTCGTTGTGGTAGTGAGTGGTCAGGTCTTAGTCAGTTATGATTGAGCTACCGTATGGCAGTAGACGGTACTACCTGCTTTTTGTTAGCGCTGAATGTTGGGCGGCGCTCAGTCCAGGTTTGGCCATGGGAATGTTATTCCCATGGGAAAGGTCCCATGGGATGGGACGGAACAGGCGTAAATTACCATAGGATGGGATGGGATGGGACAGAAAAATATGTCCCATGGACAAGCCTGTATCACTACATGGAACAACACAATAGCAGATAACACGTGCATGTATCACTACATGGAACAACACAACAGCTGGTGACCCTTGCATGTATCACTACATGGAACATCACAACAGCTGGTGACCACTTACGTGTATCACTACATGGAACAAAACAATAGCTGGTAACACTAGCATGTATCACTACATGGAACATCACAACAGCTGGTGACCACTTACATGTGTCACTACATGGAACAATCTCAACAGTTGGTGACCACTTGCATGTATCACTACATAGAACAATCTCAACAGTTGGTGACCACTTGCGTGTATCACTACATGGAACAACACAATAGCTGGTAACACTAGCATGTATCACTACATGGAACATCACAACAGCTGGTGACCACTTACATGTATCACTACATGGAACAATCTCAACAGTTGGTGAACACTTGCATGTATCACTACATGGAACAATCTCAACAGTTGGTGAACACTTGCATGTATCACTACATGGAACAATCTCAACAGTTGGTGACCACTTGCATGTGTCACTACATGGAACAACACAACAGCTGGTGAACACTTGCATGTATCACTATATGGAACAACACAACAGCTGGTGAACACTTGCATGTATCACTACATGGAACAATCTCAACAGTTGGTGAACACTTGCATGTATCACTACATGGAACATCTCAACAGCTGGTGAACACTTGCATGTATCACTACATGGAACAACTCAACAGCTGGTGAACACTTGCATGTATCACTACATGGAACAACACAACAGTTGGTGAACACTTACATGTATCACCAGGCTTTACCATGGGAATGTTATGACCATGAGAATCGCATGGGATAGGTCCCATGGGATGGGATGGAAAGGGACAGGCTTAAATTACCATTGGATGGGATAGGACAGAACAATATGTCCCATGGACAATCCTGGCGCTAACTAAACCCGACACCTCACATTGTGCCAACGGCTTCGGGTGGAAGAGCGCAATTGGGAGGGTACAAGCCTTATCCTGGTGCGAGGAGATGTAACCTAAAGACAAAATGTCACGGCAGGACAGACCAGGTCCTAAGCCTTGGTTGGCAGCTGGTCTGGTATCGAAGCTCCGACAGGCGAACAGTTAAAGCATTGCTTTGCTGATCCGGCAGCTTCTGCAGCTTGTCTTATTCTAGACGTAATTGTGTACCTTTCCTCTGGAATGAACTAGACAGGTCGAGAGAGGGATCATGCTGCATGGGCAACACATGGTCTTTATAATTTAGCTAGGCTTTGTGCTATGGAGAGGCAATAACTCCAACCCTGGTCTTAACCGGTCTCGGAATCAAAGCGAGAGGTAGCAGTTACGGGTTATAAGTCCTTGTCAGTTGGCGTAGACATGGGGCGCCACGCGTTGCCTCTGACAGTGGGAGACACCTACATGTGTCACTGATCAGCTACCGCCCGCCTCAAGCTGGGCAGCCCCTAGCCAATTGGATGCTGAGCCGCCACAGCCTGCCTGCTTCAATGGGTGCTTGGGGCTAGGACAAAATCTGATTTTAAGGCTGTTAAAACAATGCACCAGGCACTAATAAAAAGAAAAATAGAAACCTCAAGCTACGGCTTGCAACCTTGAACGTAAGAACCATGTGTCCAGGATTTTCCACTGACCTGACAAATATTGACGATGTGAGAAAAACAGCTGTGATTGATGCTGAACTCAATCGTCTTAACATTGATATTGCTGGCCTGCAGGAGACTCGCCTCGCTGAGGAAGGGTCACTCAGGGAAATCAATTACACCTTTATTTTTTTAAATATAGAGGGCAGGCAGAAAATAGGCAACATGGTGTGGGCTTTGCAGTGAAAAACTCGCTACTGGGAATGATTTAAATTCCAGCTGGAGGTAATGAAAGACTATTATCCCTGCGCTTGGCAACATCTTGTGGTTTTGAAACCATTATCACTGCATATGCACCGACATTCACTTCCTCAAATGATGTGAAGGATTTGTTCTATGAGGAGTTAGACTCTGTGATCAAGGCAGTTCCAAAATCCGACTACATTTATATGTGATTTCAATGCTCAAGGACTCGAGTTCATGGCCAGTGTGCCTTGGAAAATACAACATCGGTTGCATGAATGAAAATGGGCAAAGGCTGCTGGAGCATTGCACTAGAAATGACCTATGTATTACAAACTCCTTTTTTTCTTAAACAAAAGAGCCTGATAAGGTCACATGGAATCATCCAAGATCCGGCCATTGGCATCAGCTGGACTTCATTATCACACGGAGACAACATCCGAACCAAACATCATTAACTCGAAGTTACCACAGTGCTGACTATGATACGGATCATTCTTTGGTTGATGCAAAAGTTAGACTGAGATCAAAGAGAATCTACACAGCTAAACTCAAATATAGCCCCAGGATTAATATTATTAACACCCACGATCCTGATAAGTGCTTTGAGTTCCAATAGCAACTTGAAGACGCTTTCACTGATACATCAGAAAATTGTACAGCAAGTGAAAAGTGGGGTAAACTTAAGGAACCTCTTTATAAAACAGCGTTAGGGGTTTATTGCACTGTGGATCATCAGAGGCAGGATTGGTTTGCAGCAAACAACCAGACACTGCAGCCCTTGATTGATAGACAGAAGATAGCTCTCTTAAGAAACAAGGAAAGAACACCAAGTAACACACTCAGTGAGCTGAAGTAAGCTGGGAAGGATGTGCAGAAGGCTGCCAGGCAGTGTGCGGATGACTATTGGATCAAGTTATGTGAGTCCATTCAAATCGCAAGTGATAAGGGAGACATAAGAAGCATGTATGAAAGAATAAAGAAAGCCTGTGGTCCAATGATCATAAGAAGTGCGCCACTGAAAACCTTGACTGGAGAAGTTATCACTGATAAGAAACAGCAGATGGATAGATGGTTATAGCACTATTTGGAGCTGTACTAATGTGAGACCAAACTAGCGGATGATGCCCTCAACGTCATAGAGGCCCTGCCAACTCTTGACCACCTGGACACAGTTCCCACCATAACAAAAGTTAAGTGTGCTATAAATGAACTTGCATCTGGCAAGGCTCCAGGTAAGGATGGGATTCCAATAGAGGTTATCAGGAGTGGGCAAGACACACTCACTATACAGATCCACCAGCTAATAGAGCTATGCTGGCGAGAAGGACAAATGCCACAGGATTTCAAAGATTCAAGCATCATAACACTGTACAAGAACAAAGGCGATCGGAGCGACTGTAACAACTATAGGGATATCTCACTTCTGTGTATTGTTGGGAAAGTATTTCCAGAATTTTTCTGCGCAGAATTCAAGTCCTAGGAGATCAAATCTACCCGAATCACAGTGTGGCTTTCGACAGAACCGGTCTACCATTGATATGATATTCTCATTGCGACGAATGCAAGAAAACTTCTGTGTACAGAATCAACCACTGTTTATTGCCTTCATCGACCTCACAAAGGCATTTGATTTGGTCAGCTGTGAGGGTCTGTTCAAGGCACTAAAGAAGATTGGCTGCCCACCAACTCTTCTTTCCATTGTGGAATCGTTCCAAATAGGCATGAAGGGTATAATCAAATTTGATGGTGCAACTTCAGAGGAGTTTGAAATCAAGAGTAGAGTTAAGCAAGGTTGTGTACTAGCTCCCACCCTCTTTGGAATATACTTTTCACTTCTACTGAAATATGCCTTTCTTAATCAGGATGGTGGTATATACATTCACGCATGCTCAGATGGCGGCCTCTACAATGCTCAGAGATTGAAGGCTAAGACCAAAATTAGGAGGGTACTGATCAGAGAGTTGCTTTTTGCAGATGATGCTGCTGTTACGACCCACTCTGAGGAAGAATTACAACGTCTACTATCTGCATTCTCCAATGCTTGTTCTGAATTTGGTTTAACAGTTAGTAAAAAGAAGACACAGATTATGTCACAACGTGCACATGGGATACCATCAATCTTTATTGATGACACCGAACTGGAGATAGCGGACCATTTTACATATCTAGGACCAGAGGTAAATAGCAAATTATCCCTAGATCAGGAAATTAACATCAGGATTGGAAAGACAGCAACAACAATGAACAGGTTAACAAAAAGAGTCTAGGAGAACAGGAAGCTTACTACCAAACCAAACGTACTTGTCTATCACGCCTGTGTCCTTAGTACTCTTCTTTATGGCAGTGAAGCATGTTCACCTTACTCACACCAAGAGAAATGTTTAAACAGCTTTCATATGCGGTGTCTGCGAAGAATTCTTGGTATTAAGTGGCAAGACAAAATAACAAATACTGAAGTATTGGAAAGATCAGGTTGTGTGACGGTTTGTTCCATGCTCAGCCTTCGTAGACTTAGATGAACATGACACGTTACTGAGATGGATGATGGCAGAATACCAAAGGACATTTGTTTTTGTGATTTACAGATGGGTAAACGATCTCGGAGATCTAATACGATACAAAGATGTGTGTAAGCGGGACATGATTGGTGCAGGCATTGATAATGCACATTGGGAGCAAGTCGCCGCTGAATGTGTTGTTTGGAGGGCTCATATCAGAAATGGAATAAACACAAAGGAGAAAATGATTGCAGATAAGTCACACACCGAGCGTGTGAGACGTAAGATGGTGCATGATGGATGTCATGAAATTACTGTGGATTAACCAGATGATGATAATACAGACAGTCTGATTCACGGCATGTTTTCAAGGCCACAATTGGTGTTAACCAGTACAGAAAAACAAGTCGGGTCTAAGTAGAATTGCCAAACTCGGGAGATGAAACAGCCCCGTCTGTCATTGAGAATTCTCCGACATCAAACGAATTGGCGGCTTGTTATTGAAACCCGTTGTTGGGAGAATGCAGGAACTCGCTACCTTGGTTTGGAAGTTGCAACAAGGGGAATCACTTTTGCATTGATTAAACCAAGGGGACATAAGATTTCTGGAAATAGTTAGTGCCCTTGGGGGACACCTGCGTGACATCAAAGACTTCACTGGAACACTCCCAGATCTTGACAGATACAAGACTTGTGTACATTAGTGTGGCCAAGGAAATTGACTAGGATTGACGTGTTTTGTTACCGCAGTTATGAAGTTCGGAGAGCTCTACAGTGTTAGATTAATTAAAAATTAAATAACATGTGTCTTTATGGCAAAGTGTAGAGGCCATCCAGGAATGATGCGGTATTGCATAAGGTAGTATTGATAGAATATTTAAGCCTAATTAATATAAGCAGTTGCCTTGGTAAAACTAGCTAGAATAGTGAAGTGATGATTAGCTCTGCTAGTGTGAATAGTGTGGCAGGGTGATATTTGGAGAGATTGGGAATTGGTTGGGAGGTGGGGAAAGTGTCCAATAATGGGATCTTTCAGTGGGTTGCCCACTGGGGTTCTGCACGCTGTTTATTGGTCTTTCCTTGTCATAACCTGATTTAGAGTGAAGTGATGAGCCACTCTGCTCTATGACAGAGTTGGTTCACTGATAAAAATCTCTGAGCAGGGCAGTAGGCCTACATTCAGCTAGTGGGGATTAGTATCAGGCGGCCTTCACCAGATGTGGTCTCTTTCTCTAACAGATTCCCCTACGTCTATGAGGAGGCTCTACCCTGGGTTTGATGGATGTCAACTCTCCTTAAGAAGAACACACAATGAACATTCACGTTATGTTTATAATATGAATAAATACCCAGAAGAAAGTACAATCAGCACTGTTTATGCTAGGCCTAGGATCCAGAGGGTCCATACGAAACTGGCTCAGTGGAGTAAGACATTATAAACGATTCATTTACAATAGGGATTTACCCAAGGTGGGTGATACTCGTTTTCTTCACCACATACCACTGAACAATAGAGTCTAGAGAAAGACATATTGACATGAAGTTCTTGTGGAATAAGTTAGTCTAGAGAAGAACATGGAACATGAAGTTCTCGTGGAATAATTTAGTACAGTGAAGAAGTACTTTAGAACAGTTTGTGTGTGACAATCTATGAACATGGATTAGAACAAATGTAAGACCTGTGACATTGAAACATAGTTTTCATGGTACAGTGATCCGTACTTATTTGAGTTATAGGGACTGTAGTCTCTATAGGGATTGACAGATCCATGATTAAGGTTATACAATAACTATTTCTGGTGGATCAAACATCTAGTCGACCCAGTGGATCCCGGAGAAAGTCAACGTCTGGAAGAAGAGACGCATCAATCGGTGAGGTGTTCACGTACTAAGCTATCATGATGTGGCGTACCCTTGCTATGATGATCATCTGACTTGGCTCCTGATCTGCTGCTCTGAATCTAGATAAACACTAGAATATTCGACACACATTCTACCCAGTACATACACACACACCTCTAACACTCCATACTCCATAAATTATTTTGTATTTATTTGTTAAAGCTAGAGTTGTTGAGTATGTTGTGTTGGGGAAGAGTGAGAGGGGGCATGATCTAGGGGTGAGTGAGAGTGAGAAAGAGGTGTCTGCAGACTGACGGAGTTTTGTGGACGGAGTCTGGTGGTTTCTCTAGGACAATAATATTGGGGTAATAAAAATGTGGGTGTTGATTCCCCTCACTCCAGGGATGACACTAAAGTAAGAAAGGATAACTTACGACAATGGTGGACATGACCATGCTTTCACATGCATCCACTGTGGACGAACTTGTACAGCGCGAGTTGCCCTTATCAGTCACACTCGCCACCGCCATGGGTTGTAGTTATTAAGCCTTTTTGAAGCACAATGTAACAATTGACTGTCAAGACGGCAAGGTGCCAATGTAAGTGGTGGTGATACTTGTTGTAGTAGAGTAGTAGTAGTAGAAGTGGTAGTAGTAGTAGTAGAGCAGCAGCAGCAGCAGTAGTAGTAGTAGTAGTAGTAGTAGTAGTAGTAGTAGTAGTAGTAGTAGTAGTAGTAGTAGTAGTAGTAGTAGTAGTAGTAGTAGTAGTAGTAGTAGTTGTTGTTGTTGTTGTTGTAGAAGTATTAGAGGTAGTATTACGAGGGGTGGTCAATAAGTAATGCCTTCTATATTTTTATCTATGTAAATACTTTATCGGTGTGCAATTTATTAATTTAGTTGGATTCCCCAAACAGTCTTCTGCATTGCATATCACTACCAACCTGTCTGAGTCACAGTTTACGCAACAGTAACAGTTTAAAAGTGGCCACAATAAAACAGTTCGAATAAAGCAACGTAATGTCATAGAATTTATTAATGCTGAAGGCGAGACCCAGATTTGCATATACGAACGTTTCAGTATTGTTTTTGGAGATTCAACAGTGGATGTTAGCACTGTCCGACGTTGGATACGTCATCGTGGCGAAGTTGAAGTAGGTCAATCCTCACTAGCTGACGTAAATCGGACTGGCCGTGCGTCAACTGCATTGACTCCACACAACATTCATTGAGTTGATGACGTCATTCGTGGCGACCGTCAGGTAACACTGGATGAGCTGTGTTCTATGTTGTCCATTAGTAAAGGCAGTGCCAAGACAATCAGTAAAGACTTGGGTTATTGAAAGATTTGTGAACGGCGGCATTAACTCGATGAATGTTGTGTGGAGTCAATACGGTTGGCTGACGGCCAGTCCGCTTGCGTCAGTCATTGAGGATTGATCTACTTCAGTTTCGTCACAACTACGTACCCAACGTCGGACAGTGCTAACATCCACTGTTGGATCTCCATAAACAATACTGAAACGTTCGTGGATGCGAATCGGGGTCGTGCCTTCAGCATTGAGGAATAATATGACATTACGTGTCTTTACCCGAACATTTCTGGTGGCCATTTTTAATCAGCTACTGTGCGCAACCTGTGACTGAAACAGGTTTATAGTGATACACAGTGCAGACGAATGTTTGAGGAATCCCGCTAAATTAAGCACATCATCATGATCAAGTGCCATGCCGACTAGCGTAGGCGTTCATGACTCCCCACAGATCTCGGGCTGTGGTTTTCTGGATCAACACCGACGTTGATATTCCTCCATGCCACCGTCGCAATCCATCCAGCATAATTTCTCTTGGTCTGCCTCTGTCTCTTTTCCCCTCGATCTTTCCAGTTGTCACGATGTTCTCCAATGCCTCTCTTCTCATCACATGACCAAAAAAAAACGCTGTTTGCCTTCTAGTTTCAGTAGCCTCTTCCAGGCATTCGTTGTTAGTTACTTTGGCAGTACAAGGAATTCGCAACATTCGTCTCAGAAACCACATCTCTGTTGCTTCCAATCTCTTCCTAATTTGTTTATTTTCATTCCAAGATTCACAGTCATACTGCAAAACAGGTTCTATATTAAATTAACGATTTAGCTAAATTAATCAATTGCACACCGATAAAGTATTTACATAGATAAAAAGTAGGAGTCATTACTTATTGACAGATCCTCGTAGTAGTATTGGTGGTAGCAGTAGCAGTGTCAGTAGCTGTAGAGTAGTAGTATGAGAAGAAAAAGGTGGACGTGGAGAAAAAGAAGTAGAAAAGAGGAAAAAGAAGAGAAGTGGGTGGGAGAGGAAGAAAAAAGAAAGGGAGGATTAGGAAGAGGAGGAGGAGGAAGAAGAAGAAGAAGAAGAAGAAGAAGAAGAAGAAGAAGAAGAAGAAGAAGAAGAAGAAGAAGAAGAAGAAGAAGAAGAAGAAGAAGAAGAAGAAGAAGAAGAAGGAAAAACAGCAACAACAACAACGACGACAGCGACAACAATAACAACAACAATAACAACAATAATAACGACAACCAAAGTCAGAGAAGACAATTTTGAATATTAATTGCAGCCAACTTTCAATGTGAAAACGGCACTTGAATGAATGACTGATATGATAACACTCTATAATGTCATTGATGTTCTATATATGAACAATGTTGTTGTCAATTGTACAGTTGCGGATCCTGTGTCAGATGTTAAACGATCGACTGAAACCACTAGAACAACTCAGAACATCTCTCAATGAACGGGCCAGCGTGCGAGATGATAATGTTTCAAAGGTTCGTTTCTGTTTTAAACTTCAGTCAAACTGTAGAATGTAAACAACTGGAAAACACAATGTGTGAGATTACGTGAATACAATTACAAAACATAGAGTATATTTCAGTAAACCTATTTCATCTGCAAGCAATAACAAACACCAAATAACAGACAATAAAAAATAGCAATAACACTTAAGTAACTACATTAAAATAAATCAGAAATGGAAAATGATCAGTGACATTTTTTATAAGGGAAAGACACTAACAACGTATAAGAAAATTAATAGAAATAATGATTGAAATGAACAGACTTCCATATTTGTGCTTTATTGAATACACTAAGACATTCGATTGGGGGAAACACAAAGAAATGATTAGAGTGTTTGACATTATTAACATAATGTAAACAAACAGCGCTATGGTGATGACGTGGTTTTGGTCGCTGAAAATGAAATGCAGTTACAAGAATTGTTGGATATAAATGCAACAGAAAATCAAAACAAAGGACTTACTCTGAACAACAGAAAAACAGAAGGAATGGTTATCACAAAGAACAATTGTACACCCGAATGTAAAAACAGACGTAATGGGTGTAACAAAAAATACTTGTACACCCAAACGTAATAATAGAACAACAAAAGTAATGGGTGGAGCAAAGAACAGATGTACACCCAAATGTAACATGAGTTGATAGGGAACTGCGCTGATAATCTCACGAGCACGGTCGGAGGCAGGTTCGACGGCTGGGCACGTCGCCTGTTAAAGTCAGAGACAGATTGGCCACCTATGTCTCAGTGCTTTTAGGCTTACACTAAAGTCAGAGACAGATTGGCCACCTACGTCTCCGTGCATTTAGGCTTACAGTAAGGTCAGGGACAGATTAGCCACCTACGTCTCCGTGCATTTAGGCTTACACTAAGGTCAGGGACAGATTGGCCACCTACGTCTCCGTGCATTTAGGCTTACACTAAGGTCAGGGACAGATTGACCACCTATGTCTCAGTGCTTTTAGAGTTACACTAAAGTCAGGGACAGATTGGCCACCTATGTCTCCGTACATTCAGGCTTACACTATTGTCAGGACAGGTTGGCCACCGATGTCTCCGTACATTCAGGCTTACACTAAAGTCAGGGACAGATTGGCCACCGATATCTACGGACATTCAGGCTTACACTAAAGTCAGGGACAGATTGGCCACCGATGTCTCCGTACATTCAGGCTTACACTATTGTCAGGACAGGTTGGCCACCGATGTCTCCGTACATTCAGGCTTACACTATTGTCAGGACTGATTGGCCACCTATGTCTCCGTACATTCAGGTTTACACTAAAGTCAGGGACAGATTGGCCACCGATATCTACGGACATTCAGGCTTACACTAAAGTCAGGGACAGATTGGCCACCGATGTCTCCGTACATTCAGGCTTACACTATTGTCAGGACAGGTTGGCCACCGATGTCTCCGTACATTCAGGCTTACACTAATGTCAGGGACAGATTGGCCACCTATGTTTCCGTGCATTCAGGCTTACACTAAAGTCAGGGACAGATTGGCCACCTATGTCTCCGTACATTCAGGCTTACACTATTGTCAGGACAGATTGGCCACCGATGTCTCCGTACATTCAGGCTTACACTAAAGTCAGGGACAGATTAGCCACCTATGTCTCCGTACATTCAGGCTTACACTAAAGTCAGGGACAGATTAGCCACCTATGTCTCCGTACATTCAGGCTTACACTAAAGTCAGGGACAGATTAGCCACCTATGTCTCCGTACATTCAGGTTTACACTAAAGTCAGGGACAGATTGACCACCTATGTCTCCGTGCATTCAGGCTTACACAATGTGATGGCTCTGTCATATCACAGACACATGGTAATAAACTGCTTCGGGGCAAATAACAATTTTTGTTTATTACATGCAACCCCAAAGTGAAGGTAACAAATCTGAAATAAGTCAATGTACTTAATAATAAACAATAGAAGATGTATTACATAAGTTATATGTAGAATAGCAAAACAAAGGCAGCATTTCCCAAGATGAATATTCTGTGCAATTTATCTTGTGAATTGAACTGAGGAAAACAGTTCTTAAGAGCTATATTGAGCCCATCCTGATGTACAGATGCTAATCAAGGACAATTGACAGACAAGTGAAGAATCACGTGGAAGATGCAGAGATGTGGTGTTATGGAATAATGATGAGAACACGGTGGACTGATAGAAAGAACAACGAAGAAACCTTGAAAGAAGTGAACTCACAAAGAGAACTGGTCACTCGTATAAACTAAATTAATGTGACAGCTTGTATGTTCCACTTCTACTCTAGAGCATAATGAAATAAATGAATATATGGGTGGGGGTATGCGTTTTGGATGGGTTGGGGTGTGTGAGTGTTGGTGGGTAGTGATATTTGTGGGTGATGGTGGGATGTGTGGATGGATGTGTGGGGGTGAAAGTAGGGGTGTGGGAATGGGTGTGGGGGATGTGTGTATGGGTGGAGGATATGTGTATGGGACGGGTGCGGGGGATGTGTGTTTGGGTGGAGGATATGTGTGGGTGGGTGGAGATGTGTGGATGGTTTTGGGAAGTATGTGTGGGTGGCTGGGTTGTGTGGGTAGGGGATTGTGTGGGTGGATTGGGGATTTAAGGGCGGATGGGGAGAAGTGTATGGTGTGTGGGTTTGGGATATGTGTGCGGTGTGTTGGTCGGGGATGTGTGCATGGTGTGTGGATGGAGGGTGGGGTTGTTTGTGGTGGTATGGGTGAGGATATGTGTGTGGGTGGGGGATAGTGTGTGGTGTAGGGGATGTGAGTGATGGGTGCGGGGAATGGGTGTATGGGTGGGGGATATGTGTGTGTGAGTAGGGGATGTGTGGTCGTTGGGAGAAGTATGTGTGGGTGGTGGGGTGTATGGGTGGGAGATGTATGCGTGGATGGGGAATGTGTGGGTGGGGGAATGTAATGTGTAGGTGGGTGAGGGATGTGAATGTGTCGGGGTGGGATGCGTGAGTGGGTGGAGGATGTGTGTGGGTAGGGTATTGTGATCGAGAGATGTTTGTTGGGGGTGGGTGGGTGGGGGGAGGGGGGTGTGTGGGTGCGTATTGGAGGATGTTTGCGTGAGTGAGTGTGTGTTGGTGGATGGGTGGGGAATGCATGTGTGGGTTTGGAGAGGTATGTGGTGTGTTGGTTGGGGATATTGTGTGGGTGGGGTATGTGTGTGGTGGGTGGGGGTATGTGGGGTGGATGGGTAAGGGTATCTGTGTGGGTGTGGCTGGAATATTGTGTGGTATGTGGGTGGGGGATATGTGTGTGGTGTGTGGGCTGGGAATATTGCGTGGTAGAGGATTATGTGATGTGCGGGTGGGGGAAGTGTGTGGTGGGGGATTGGGTTAGGGCATGTGTGGGTGGTGTCAGGGTCTTAAACTTGGCTCGTTAACCTAACACATGTGAGACAGTACAAGTACAACGTGATTTGACTTAAGACTCAACGACACAACGTTCAATGGATTTATTTACAGATCATATACAATACGATGATCATTACAAAACATAAGGTATACTTCAATACACTTACATACACAATACAGCTCACAGTCTATCTCTCAAGATGAACAGACACTCGACTTTCGGGCACAGAAACCACACAACGCCTTTCTCTCATCATGCGTCCAGTCGAGTCTACGTCCCAGAGCTGTCTGCCTATAGCTCGCAACTTGCCTCCCCACCTGAAGTAGCTTCACGCGGCATGCGTGCGTCTTGCGTCGTCCTTGCCTGACCGCTGGTCGTCTCGTCAGCCAGCAACCTCACAGGCAGGTAACTACTACCCGCCTGGCGGCGTAACGAAGTTACGGCATCCCTGCTGGGGACTAAGTCGCCTGGCGGGCGTAACGATGTCACTGCATTACTGCACTACTCTAGACTCTGACATGCTCCCCCGGCAACTTCATGAAAGATGTCATCTTTCATGTATAATATATGTACATACTCGGTTAATATTTTAACCTTGTCAGAGTCGACCCTTCTGTTGTTATATACATTGGTATCAGAATACATAGAAATACACATCTGCCATAGAAACATATAAGAAATGGAAGTTGTATTCAACGACATGTGGTGTTCAACCTTTAACACTTGTCAGGTTTCATCCTCTCGATGGCTGATTACCTCAATTGCATTATTGACCCAGTCAGATCGGTAGTAACAGCTTCCCAAGCAACTACCTCGCAGCCTCCAAAAAAAACGTAATAATATGGTTCTTGAAACAAAAACCATCTGGCTAGACCGAAATACGGCTTTTACATAAGTCGCATTAAACGCTCAAACCCTGACCTCATTTGGCCAGGAGCTCTTGTGTTGGTCTGCAATGTCGGTAACACTCTACCATGCCCAGTAGATAGCTTCCTGGTGTGTTAACAATCTGGCAACAACATGGCTATTTATATACAACACATAAACGTATACATTTCACATTATGGCCCTTTGTGTAATGATGTAATAACACTTAAATGCAAGGGGAATAATTTCAAAATTTATGAAATATAATATTTTACAATAATTATTCTATTTCTTAGCGTCATCGCTTGATGTTTCTTCATACTAACGAGAAAAAGTCGGTAGTATGAATACATTAATCAAGATATGATTCTAAGATTACACTACATAAATATATAAACACACAATTCGTGTATTCAAATTTGTTGATTCCTAAAGATTTTAGAATCGTCATAGCTTTTTAAACTTTTATTTTTCGTCTGCTAATATTGAACTAAATTTCTAACTAATCCGGAAGTACACACGAACACTAAACAGCTGATGTTGAAACTTGTAGAACACACCTGTTCCGGTCTGATGTAGTTACGGAATGTACAATGTTCTAATCGTTCATGTGTTGGATGTTTCACTGTAAAACCTTCTGGATTCCGATTGACTGCAGTGGTGTAGCTGTCAATGTTTAGGTCACACTTTCACACACGGATTTAAAATATCAATGGAATGTTCCAAACGCAGATACCACTGTCAAATTGGATAGTTCGCTTACGGTAAGTTTTGAGCGAATGTGGTACTGTTCTTGTTTCGTAATATATACAATTAATAAAGTTCGCTTTCTACCACACACTACACAATTATACACGACAATGACTACATTAATTAATAAAATAAGAACACTATATATATATTGGGAGTAACCCCTATCACATCACATCGTAGACGTTACACAGCTTTTTGTGAATGGAAAAAACATATTCACTGATGGATGGCTGTGTTGATCTGAGTGTATTTTACACACTGCACTCAGACATTGGTGCTAACTGGGTCGGTCGGACAACGGGACAAAAGATCCGCAATCGTGTTGGTTCTGCCTGGGATATGTCGAACCTCGAAGCTGTAATCTTGGAGCTTAAGAGACCAGGGCGCTACCATCTGGTTTGAAGGTACACCTGAATTTATACATCGCAACGGGCTGCTGTCAGACTCCACAATGAAATGGCGTCCTAGAAGGAATCTGGACAATTTAGTTATACGCACCACTAAAGCTAGGGCTTCCAACTGAGGTATTGACCAAGCCCGTTCTCTGGGTTTCAATTTCCTGGATACGAAGTACACAGGATGAAGGATGTTATTATGCTCTTGCAACAAGACTGCTCCAATCGCCACGGAGCTTGCGTCTGTACGCAATCTGAAAGGTAAATGAAGATTGGGCAATTTCAGGATAAGATTATTTAAGCTATTATCAGAAAAACACGCTAATACTTTTTGGAATGCAAATTTTAGGCATTCATTGCTTACAATTTTCTCCGGTTTATCTTTTGTTAGTAAGTTAGTAAATACTTCGGTCAGTTCAGAAAAATCAGGGATGAACTGCCTGTAATAATTTATAAGTCCCAACAAACTTCTGACTTGCTTTTTCGTAGTCGGAAGTGAGAGTTTTAGTATCTTGGACACAATGTTATCGTCCGTCGTGACAAAGCCATTGGATATTTTGTACCCCAAGAAGGATATTTCCTGTTAGGCTATGTCTACTTTTGCAGGCTTTACCGTCAGTCCGTGCTGTCTAATGCGTTCAAATGTCTGTTCTAATGTCTTTATGTGGTCTGTGATTGTCTCTGTGTGAACACAAATGTCGTCTATATAGCAAATTATGTTTGGTATATCTACTAGTAGAAGTCGTGTCATACGTACGAATGTTGCTGGGGCATTGACAAGCCCAAATGGAAGTTTGCACCATTCGTACAGTCCCCAAGGTGTGGCAAATGCTGTCAGATGTCTGCTCTGTTCGTCTACCGCTATTTGCCAATATCCTTTAGTCATGTCTACCTTCGTAAAGAACCTAGCGTCTGTCAGTTATGTCAGTAGATCGTCAGAGTTTGCCATTGGCTCCAGATCTAGAAGAGTTATTTTATTTAGCTTTCTATAGTCGACACAGAGTCTTATTGTGTTGTCCTTTTTGCGTACTATGACCATTGGAGATGAGAAGTCTGATTGGGATCGTCTTATGATGTTGTTTTTCTCTAAGTTAATGATCTCCTGATGTAAGTGTTCTTTGTAATGTAATGGAATGGTGTATGGTCTGCATTTTATGGGTGTGTTTGACGTGAGTGTGATGTGATGCCGTACTAATTCTGTTTGTCCTGGGTTGTTGGAGAAGATGGTGTTGTACTGTTGTATTAGCTGTTTGCAACTGTCTGTTTCTGCTTGATTTAGCTTTGGGTTGATGTTAATCTCCTTCAAGCAGTTTGTCGTGTCTAATGCAGGTGTTGGAATTTCGTCACTAGCCTCGTCATCTTCATGGTCTATTATCACTGTACAAGCTGTTGTATCGTCTTGTTCGTTGTCTTTGTTGTAGTATGGTCTTAGCATATTTATGTGGAATATTTTGTGTTTGTCTTTTATTTGGATCTCGTAGTCTACAGGTGAAATCTGTCTCGTCACTTTAAAAGGTCCCTGCCAAGAATCAGTCAATAAGTGTCTGTCACTAGGTAGTAGAAGAAGAACGTCCTGTCCAGGTGTCAACGTTATTGTCCTGTTACCTTTGTCAGCATATTGTCTATAAGTAGCACCAGATAATTTTAGTGCATTCTTTGCAATTACACAAGATTTGATTATTCTTTCACGCAATGATGTAACGTATACGTATGATGATATGGGTTTAAGTACTGGAGTGGAGTCAGTTAACATTTGATGATAAATAGTTAATGGGCCACGTGGTTTGGCACCATAGATAAGTTCAAAAGGAGAGAAACCTGTACTAGAATGTGGTACCTCGCGATAAGCAAAACGAATAGCTGGTAGATATACATCCCAGTTATTAGGGTGCTCTTGCGTGACTTTTGCAAGCATGTGCTTTAAATCGCCGTTAAATTTTTCTATAATTCCACTAGAGTGAGGATGGTACGGGGAATTGAAACATTGCTTCACTCCCAACATTTTGGTGAAAGCTTGGGTAGATGCGGCGATAAACTGAGTGCCCCTATCTGATTGGATAGTGTCTGGAAATCCTATCCGAGAAAATATATGGAAGAAAACTTCCATTATATCATTGGCAGTTATGTTCTTTAGCGGAATCGCTTCCGACCAGCGGCTACATTGATCAATGACAGTTAGAATATATTTATTCCCTCTAGTTGTTGTATGATTGAGAGGGCCCACTATGTCGACAGATAATTTCTCAAAAGTTCGACTGGCTAAGTCAGTGACTTGTAACTTTGCCTGTGGGTGTTTACCTTTTTTTTACCAGTTTTTGGCAGATGTCACAACTTCTGCAATATTGTTTAATGTCATTGCAAAATTTGGGCCAATGAAACTGTGTTAATAATCTTGATCTGGTCTTAGCGTATGCCATATGCCCTGCAAGAGGTATATCATGGGCAAGATGTAAGGCTTGCTTACGATAATTAGTTGGCAAAACAGTTTGCTCTGTTGTGTTGTTACCTCTGGTATAATACCTAGTGAGGATATCATTTTTCACAGCAAAATGCCATTTTGCATTCTTGGTTACCTTTGGCTTTTGGCCGATCAGATTAAAATATTTTGACAATGAAGGGTCAGCCCTTTGAGCTGTTATAAACGTTTCCTTCATGGTGTTAGTAGGTAGTGATACTGGGCTAAGCATTTGTATAGCCTCAGTTTGATTACTTTCATCTTGCACTCTAGCAGTAGATCTGGTTACTGCGTTCACACATTCAATGATATCAGATGGTGATGAAACAATGTTATCAATGATGTCATGAGATCTTAGTTCTACATTAGCTACCATACATTCATTAGGTGGTGTAACATTATCAATGATGACATTTGATGGTGATGTTATGCTATCATCAATACAAAGAGATGTTATGTCATGAGGTTTATCATTCACCTCTGATAAATTTCCAATTATAATATCACACACCGGGTTTGTTAATGCAGCGCACTTTACTTTCCCAGTGAGGAAAGGTGTTTCAATATATACCCATGCTAGTGGGTATTTTTCAATATTGCCTGAGAATGTTCTGCATGTTACGTGCCTGCCTGTATAGTCTGTAGGCATTATGAACGTTCTCTTCAGACCAATAAGTGAGCTTCCCGTGTCTCGAAGGACTGTAGCAGACTTGCCATTTACATATCCGTGATGGATGTTTATCCTGCCTTTGGAATCTACTACCAAATTAGCTTCTTCATTGGCAATAGGAATGGAGTGGCCGCATGTTAAAATGCCATCTTCATAAAAGGTGTTACACACAGTACATTTATTTGCGTTAAACATGTCAAAAGCCTGTGCTGAGTTCACAGATTGTTTCTCTGATTGTTCTTCATCTGACGATGAACTGTCAAACAAGGCGGCATTTGCTTTGTTGGTCATTTGCCTACCTTTACAATCATGGCGATAATGTCCGTACGCCTTACAAAGGAAACATTTACGCAAATTTCTGAAGGATCTACGCTCCTTATCTTGTCTGTTTACCATGTTTTGTAGATAAGTATGATATGCGGGGTTCTTGTCGCACATCTCACCTTGATGATGTGAAATTTTACAATATCTACAGTGATTATACTTCTCAGATGTAGGCTTATGAGGTTTCTGCCTACTATAGGGTTTGTCATAGTTAGCCGATGCTACAAAATTTATGTCAGTAGCTTCACTGGCAAAACAATGTTTGTTGGCTGTGTAATACGCCGAACCACGTCTCTCAATCTCATCTACACTAGTGCATTCATTCTCCTGCAAAAATTTTGAAAATGCTGATGGAATGGATGAAATGACTTTATCTCTAATGATCAGATCTTCTAATCTTTGATAGGTATAGTCAATTTTAGCCGCTGAAGTCCATTTGGTAAATATATCTCGGACTAAACAGAGGTAATCAGAGAACGTTTGAGTCGGTTTTGGGCTCAACTTGCTGAATTGTTCTCTGTAACCTGCCTCATCTAACATAAAATGTGCCATAATCTTTGATTTCAGATAATGGTAGTCTTTTCTGAGGTCTTTGGGGATGGTCTCAATGACTTTAAGAGGCTCCCCTGATAAACTCCTCATATAAACAATATTCCATTCAGACAGTGGAACCTGGTAATGTTCCATTAAGGTCTCAAAATTTTGGGTAAAGGCTGCGATGCAGTCACCCGAGGTATAATTACGTACAATACCTTGATATTTCTTGTACTGGTTTTCTTTCTCCAGTCTCTCAGATTTCTTAGACTCTTTGTTAATGGCAGTCTCAGTATCAAGTTGTTTCATCTTTAACTGTACCTCCAGTTCTTCTCTCTTACTCTGAGCGGCTATTTCTGCCTTCTTAAGTTCAATATCTAATTCGGCTTGTTTTGTTTTAGCAGACAGTTCTGCTTGTTTTGCTGCGGCTTCTGCCTCTGCTTGCTTTGCAGCTCTTTCAGTCTCTGCCTGCTTTAAGGCTGTTTCTGCCTCTACTTGCTTGGCAGCCCTTTCAGTCTCTGCCTGTTTTAAAGCTCTTTCAGCTGCTCTTTCTTCGCGTTCATTAGCTTTCTCCTGTACTAGTAGGTATTCAGAGTATTTCTTCTCACTCCACTCTGTTAAACCATCACCTGTCAACTGTAATTTTAACCCCATATCGATGAAATCATTTAATGAAGACATGATGGAAAATGCAAATGAAATACCAGCCACACAATTTGTTATAAGTGGTTAGTAACGTAAACAATTTACAATTGTGTTCTATTGACAATACGTGCCTAAATTTGCATCCTAAAGTATATGAAAAGAAAAATATACTCAAGTGCCCTGGATGCGGTGAAGAACGGTTAGAAATCGGGCTAGGAACTGTAGGGTCGCTACTTCGAAAACACAAATGACCTCTACGCGCAAGGGTTTCAGATGGTACAGAAAACCTGCTTTGTTTTTGGAGGAAATAAATTAGTGTCTATTTGATGTGGTGTGCCTGCTTGTCACTAAGTATTGATTAGGTTTGTATGGCGTTGAGTGTAATTGTATGTCGTAATTTTGTCAGTCAACAATTTATTTTTTCCAAAACACAAGTCACTTTCTTTCCCAAAACTTTCTGCTTTCCACAACTCAATTCACAAAGACAATCTACATATATCTCAACACTTTACAACATTGATGACACATCACTTACATCAAGATGACATTCAGTTAGGACATAGACATCAAGTTTACAAGATGGCGACAAGGTCACAATGGCGGCAAGATCACAATGTCGACAAGGTCAAAACGGTGACAAGTTCAAAAATGTTTTACACGTTTACAAGATCAAACAATATGTATGCACTGTACGTTTACATTTAGTCTCCATGTTTAAACAAAGTCGTAATATATCAAAATGAGCCTTCAACAATCACATTTACATGTACCATAAAGTTTGACAAAAATTCTAAGTTCACAAACTCTAGTTTTAAATGTTAATTACATAAACACGTTCATTTCAAAGCCGGACGAATGCCACCACGTCCACACATGTCAGGGTCTTAAACTTGGCTCGTTAACCTAACACATGTGAGACAGTACAAGTACAACGTGATTTGACTTAAGACTCAACGACACAACGTTCAATGGATTTATTTACAGATCATATACAATACGATGATCATTACAAAACATAAGGTATACTTAAATACACTTACATACACAATACAGCTCACAGTCTATCTCTCAAGATGAACAGACACTCGACTTTCGGGCACAGAAACCACACAACGCCTTTCTCTCATCATGCGTCCAGTCGAGTCCACGTCCCAGAACTGTCTACTTATAGCTCGCAACTTGCCTCCCCACCTGAAGTGGCTTCACGCGGCATGCGTGCGTCTTGCGTCGTCCTTGCCTGACCGCTGGTCGTCTCGTCAGCCAGCAACCTCGCAGGCAGGTAACTACTACTCGCCTGGCGGCGTAACGAAGTTACGGCATCCCTGCTGGGGACTAAGTCGCCTGGCGGGCGTAACGATGTCACTGCATCACTGCACTACTCTAGACTCTGATAGGTGGGTAGAGGATGTATGTGTGGGTGGTGGGATGTGGGTGTGGGATGTGTTGGTGAGGAATATGTGTGCGGTGTGTGGGTTGGGAATATTGCGTGGTAGAGGATGTATGTGATGTGCGGGTGGGGGACGTGTGTGGTGGGGGATTGGCTTAGGGCATGTGTGGGTGGGTGGTAGATGTATGTGTGGGTGGTGGGGTGTGTATGAGTGGATTGGGGATGTATAAGTGGTTAGGGAGATGTGTGTGTATGTCGGGGTAGGGAGATGTCAATTGGTGGGAATGTGTGTGTGTGGTTTGGGGATGTGTGAATGGATGTGCGATGTGTGGATTGGTGGGGGATGTGTGTGCGTGGGTGGGGAAAATGTGATCGATGGAGATGTGGCTGTGGGATGGGTGGTTGGAGGTGTGGGTGGGGAGCGGATGTGTGGATTAGGATGTGTATGTGGATGGGTGTGGGATGAGTGGGTTGGTGGGGGTGTTTGTGGGGAGCGAGTGTGTTTTGTTGGGGAAATAGGTGAGGGCAGTGTGTGTGGGTGGAGGATGTGCGGGAGTGGGATGGGTTGGCTGGTGGGGTATGTATGTGTCCCTGGGTGTGTGTGTGTGTGTGTGGGTAGGTGAGGTGGTGTGTGTGGGTGCGTGATGTATGGGTAGGTGGGAGATGGTCCTCATAACATGGTAATTTGTCTTGATTATGTTTACAACATTCATTTCATAATGTTTATCTTTCTTCCTATGTAAATGTATAATGCTCTTGATGAACAAAAGATGAGTGATTGGAAGGGCCGAATGTAAGACGGGCCTGTGTGCCCAATTTGTGACCCTTTTAAAATAAAGTTGATTTGATTTGATTTATCAGAAGTAGACAGTCCACATTCTGTGGGCACGCCATGAGACAGGGAAGCTGGAGTACGTCATCACAACGACAATGTTGCTGGAATACGTCATCACAACGACAATGGTGCTGGAGTACGTCATCACAACGACAATGTTGCTGGAGTACGTCATCACAACGACAATGTTGCTGGAGTACGTCATCACAACGACAATGTTGCTGGAGTACGTCATCACAACCACAATGTTGCTGGAGTACGTCATCACAACGACAATGGTGCTAGCCCGATATTTTTACAGAGCAATCGGCGCTCGCCGGATGACGTGGTCAATATCAGGCCGGCCGCCTTTACGTCCGAAGACATTTCCTGTACCAATTTTAGGCTGGGTCCACCTGGATGTCCAGATCACTGAAAATATGCCTTCATCCAACGGTATTCGAACTCATTACCCCCGGATCCGGTAGGCAAGCGTGCTAGACACTGTATAATCTTGGCTCCATAGTATAGTATAGTATAGTATAGTATAGTATAGTATAGTATTTCTGTTACTTTTGCAGCTGTCCCAGTTAATACAGGAGGTGGCAGTTATGTCCCCGAGATTACAACAATTAGGTAACTCTCACATCTTCTATACAATTATATGTGGTTGTTGTTGTTGTTGTTGTTGTTGTTGGTATTTGTGGTGATGTTGTTGTTGTTGTTATCGTCGTTGTGGTTGTTATCGTCGTTGTGGTTGTTATCGTCGTTGTTGTTGTTGTTGTTGTTGTTGTTGTTGTTGTTGTTGTCGGTATTTGTGCTGATGTTGTTGTTATCGTTGTTGTGGAGTTTGTTGTTCAAAACCAGACACTGGCGACCATGACTCTCCACTCATCTCTGTATTCGTGCGAGTATGTTACTGGCGCTTGGGTTTTGTTGTTTTGTTGCACAGTTGCGTTGGCTAACACTCTTGTAAGAGGACAAACAGGAACACAATGTAAACACCGGACAGATTAATAGACACAGATCTAGAGGAAGACAGGGAGGGAAGATTCCAGACAGCCTTCCATCATGGCGTGGACAAATATTCGATGTCTACAACCGAAGTTCATTTGGTGAGCTAAATACTGACCACATAATCCTCCATGTAGAGGTCAGCGAGCTAAATACTGACCACCTAATCCTCCATGTAGAGGTCATAGAGCTAAATACTGACCACCTAATCCTCCATGTTGAGGTCAGCGAGCTAAATACTGACCACCTAATCCTCCATGTAGAGGTCAGCGAGCTAAATACTGACCATCTAATCCTCCATGTAGAGGTCAGTGAGGTAAATACTGACCACCTAATCCTCCATGTAGAGGTCAGCGAGCTAAATACTGAACACCTAATCCTCCATGTAGAGGTCAGCGAGCTAAATACTGACCACCTAATCCTCCATGTAGAGGTCAGCGAGCTCAATACTGACCACCTAATCATCCATGTAGAGGTCAGCGAGCTAAATACTGAACACCTAATCCTCCATGTAGAGGTCAGCGAGCTAAATACTGAACACCTAATCCTCCATGTAGAGATGAGCGAGCTAAATACTGACCACCTAATCCTCCATGTAGAGGTCAGCGAGCTAAATACTGACCACCTAATCCTCCATGTAGAGGTCAGCGAGCTAAATACTGACCACCTAATCCTCCATGTAGAGGTCAGCGAGCTAAATACTGACCACCTAATCCTCCATGTAGAGGTCAGCGAGCTAAATACTGACCACCTAATCCTCCATGTAGAGGTCAGCGAGCTAAATACTGAACACCTAATCCTCCATGTAGAGGTCAGCGAGCTAAATACTGACCACCTAATCCTCCATGTAGAGGTCAGCGAGCTAAATACTGACCACCTAATCCTCCATGTAGAGGTCAGCGAGCTAAATACTGACCACCTAATCCTCCATGTAGAGGTCAGCGAGCTAAATACTGAACACCTAATCCTCCATGTAGAGGTCAGCGAGCTAAATACTGACCACCTAATCCTCCATGTAGAGATGAGCTAGCTAAATACTGACCACCTAATTCTCCATGTAGAGATGAGCGAGCTAAATACTGACCACCTAATCCTCCATGTAGAGATGAGCGAGCTAAATACTGACCACCTAATCCTCCATGTAGAGGTCAGTGAGCTAAATACTGACCACCTAATCCTCCATGTTGAGGTCAGCGTGCTAAATACTGACCACCTAATCCTCCATGTAGAGGTCAGCGAGCTAAATACTGACCACCTAATCCTCTATTTAGAAGTCGGCGTGGTAGCCAGGCTTAATGCGCTTGCACTAAACATTCCGGTGTTTTGACGGCAGGGTATGGGGTTCATTTCCTGTGCCAGTCAGTTGGAACTAAACGTTGAATTCCCGTTCAGAAATCAATGGCAAACTGAACATTAACTTGCCTAGTAATTTAGTAAATGAACCTGGGGTTTGGGCTTGTACATATACCACCATGTACTCAGGCCACATATGTGATGGTCCCAGCACTTCACATACCTCCGTGCACTCAGGCCACATATGTGATGGTCCCAGCACTTCACATACCTCCGTGCACTCAGGCCACATATGTGATGGTCCCAGCACTTCACATACCTCCGTGCACTCAGGCCACACATATGATGGTCCCAGCACTTTACATATCTCCGTGCACTCAGGCCACACATGTGATGGTCCCAGCACTTAACACACCTTCGTGCACTCAGGCCACACATGTGATGGTCCCAGCACTTCACATACGCACAGCAGCTGCCTGCTACAAAACTGTATTTATTTTATGGACAAATATCATCACGTGACAGAATATAATCATGGTGTTAACACATGTGATCTCAGTGATGGATACATTCTGTTGGACATCTGGAAATGTGGAGAAGTGGGATCACCCATCCCCAATGGCCAGACTTTAAATGTTATAATAATAACCAGCAATGGTATTGTTCAGCAGTGTCGTTTTCTACAAGTGATCGTTATGGGGAGAGAATTTGTGGTGATTCATTGACAGAACTGAAATCTTCAAGACCAAGCTGTGAATTTAATGCTAAATCATGGATCACAGAAGAGGACCTTGCAGACAGTATAAGACAAAAAACAATATAGAACTCTTATGGTTGTGAGAACTTTAATGCAGACAGCGGGATATTCACAGCTCCAGTTGATGGACTCTATGTGACAGCTATTTCATTATGTCTCATCAAGAACGTGGAACTGAATGGGGATGTCAAACACACGCAATGTATGTACCAGTCTTCAAGTAGCCAAGTGTGTGAGTGTTCAGCTGCGAGGAAACACACAACCGCTTGTGGCGTGGCTGTTGTTGCCATGAATGCTGGTGGTGTGCTGTATTCATGTGTAAACTTTATAGAGAAAAAATGTTATCAGAGAAAATTGTTCTCTTTCCTGTTTTTTATTGCCATGGGTGATATGTCGCATAATGTACAGACAAGCTGAAAAATATATATTGGCAGTCGACATGTTGTTTGTAAGGAAAATCCAAAAAATGTCATGCGTTAGCAGAAAAACCAATGATCAAGTTCTACAAGAAACAAATGAAAACCATAAACTGATTAGAGAAATTATAAATAGACAGTAAACATTTGTCGGGCATGTTATAAGAAGCGATAAACTAGAGAACTTGGTGACAACTAGCAATACTGAGGCGGGAAAGAAGATGGGGAAGGCAGAGAAATAAATATCTGGATGGCTTGGTCACGTGGCATGGTCGACACAAGAACACAGTGCTGATCCACGACTCTGGTGATCACGTAAGATGGCGAAACATGACCGCCCATGCTTATCGACTTGGCACATGATGATATGTCATATCGAACACACACACACACAAACACACACACACACACACATAAACACAGAACACACACAGAACACACAAACAGAATACAGACACGCGAAAAGATAATTATAGACAGAGATAAATAATATGGAGGACATGGAGGGAGCTGTAGGAGACAGTAAAATATCAGACGGCCTGGTATGGGTAGTTTTATGGTCTGTGCTACAATGGAGGATAGAGGGCATAAGATAAAGTTGTTTCATCATGCTCTCATATATACCTTGAACATAATATAACAACTGGATAGATGAATGGATAAAGTTGTTTCAACATGCTCTATTATATACCTTGAACATAATGTGACAACTGGATAGATGAATGGATAAAGTTGTTTCAACATGCTCTATTATATACCTTGAACATAATGTGACAACTGGATAGATCAATGGATAAAGTTCTTTCAACATGCTCTCTCATATACCTGGAACATAATGTGACAACTGGAAAGATCAATGGATAAAGTTCTTTCAACATGCTCTCTTATATACCTTGAACATAATGTAACAACTGGATAGATGAATGGATAAAGTTGTTGCAACATGCTCTATTATATACCTTGAACATAATGTGACAACTGGATAGATGAATGGATAAAGTTGTTACAACATGCTCTATTATATACCTCGAACATAATGTAACAACTGGATAGATGAATGGATAAAGTTGTTTCAACATGCTCTCTTATATACCTTGAACATAATGTAACAACTGGATAGATGAATGGATAAAGTTGTTTCAACATGCTCTCTTATATACTTGAACATAATGTAACAGCTGGATAGATGAATGGATAAAGTTGTTTCAACATGCTCTCTTGTATACCTGGAACATAATGTAACAACTGGATAGATGAATGGATAAAGTTGTTTCAACATGCTCTCTTACATACCTTGAACATAATGTAACAACTGGATAGATGAATGGATAAATTTGTTTCAACATGCTCTCTTATATACCTTGAACATAATGCAACATTTGGATAGACGAATGGATAAAATGGTAAAGGAAGTTAGAGTGACATGTTTCTTGACAGCCTTTCATCTGCCACTGCCATTTACTGCCAATATTGTACCTTGCGGTGTATGGCAGGGGGGTCTTTGAGCCTGAGGAATTAAGGCCGCCTGGTTAGTGGAGTCTCCGCGAACTGTGCAGGTTAGGATTTTCTTTTTTCTGCCATGGAATACATAATGTCAGTCATTGATACATTCTCTTGGACATTGTGAAGTGTGTAGAAGTATTTTCACACATGTCACTTGGCCTAGACATTTGATGATTACACTGATGATGATAGTTAGCCTTAGTATAGTTTGGCATTGTAGTTTTGTTTTTAACAAGATAATGAAATGGAGAGAAAACTTGCGTTGATTCTTTTACAGAAGTGAAATCTCCAGGAACTAGATGTGGATTTAGTGCTTGGATGGCGTTTACAGGAGAAGTTGCTTCCTCCACTATAAGACAATACTCTACAATAACCTGTAATGTTGGCGAGAACTTTAATGCAGACAGCGGGGTATTCACAGCTCCAGTTGATGGACTCTATGTGGCAGCTATTTCATTATGTCTCTCAGAGAACGATACTCTGCATGTTGGTGTCAGGTACAAGCAAAGTCTGGATCAAGGGTCAAGTACTTCCGTGTGTGAAAGCGCAGCTGCGACGAAGCAAACTACCGGTTGTGGTGTGGGTGTTGTTGACATGAAAGCTGGTGAAGTGTTACATTCATGTGTTTACCGCATGGAGAAGAATAATGATTATGCCAAATGGGTTTACTTTTCGTGTTTTCTATTGGGGTGAGTTCTATGACATGAGAGCCGCGTTAACCTAGTGGCTAGACACTGGTCTGTCTCACTGGAAGTCAGGGGTTCGAAATGCAGGAGGGCGGATTCGAATTGTTAAACTTGACCTGGGCTCACAGGTGGACCCAGCCCAAAATGGCTACAGGAAATATCTTGGGAAGTAAAGGTGGCCGGCGTGACACTGACCATATCAACCCCGAGTGTCATCTGGTCTATGCAAACATGTGTCTGGTCTATGCAAACATGTGTCTGGTCTATACAAACATGTGTCTGGTCTATACAAACATTGTATGGTCTATACAAACATGTGTCTGGTCTATACAAACATTTGTCTGGTCTATACAAACATTGTATGGTCTATACAAACATGTGTCTGGTCTATACAAACATGTGTCTGGTCTATACAAACATGTGTCTGGTCTATACAAACATGTGTTTGGTCTATACAAATATGTGTCTGGTCTATACAAACATGTGTTTGGTCTATACAAACATGTGTCTGGTCTATACAAACATGTGTCTGGTCTATACAAACATGTGTCTGGTCTATACAAACATGTGTCTGGTCTATACAAACATTGTATGGTCTATACAAACATGTGTCTGGTCTATACAAACATTTGTCTGGTCTATACAAACATTGTATGGTCTATACAAACATGTGTCTGGTCTATACAAACATGTGTCTGGTCTATACAAACATTGTATGGTCTATACAAACATGTGTCTGGTCTATACAAACATGTGTCTGGTCTATACAAACATTGTATGGTCTATACAAACATGTGTCTGGTCTATACAAACATGTGTCTGGTCTATACAAACATTGTATGGTCTATACAAACATGTGTTTGGTCTATACAAACATGTGTCTGGTCTATACAAACAAGTGTCTGGTCTATACAAACATGTGTCCGGTCTATACAAACATGTGTTTGGTCTATACAAACATGTGTCTGGTCTATACAAACATGTGTCTGGTCTATACAAACATGTGTCTGGTCTATACAAACATGTGTCCAGCAATGCTATGTGCCTTACGGTGTGCTATAGGGACCTTGTTTATATGGCATAGTAAAGTGGGCACATGGTTCTAGAATCTAGACCCATATTGTTATAGGACAATCGACACTCGGGCAGTGATGTGGTTCTAGTCCCATACTGTTATAGGACAACCGACACTCGGGCAGTGATGTGGTTCTAGACCCATATTGTTATAGGACAATCGACACTCGGGCAGTGATGTGGTTCTAGGCCCATATTGTTATAGGACAACCGACACTCGGGCAGTGATGTGGTTCTAGACCCATATTGTTATAGGACAATCGACACTCGGGCAGTGATGTGGTTCTAGTCCCATACTGTTATAGGACAATCGACACTCGGGCAGTGATGTGGTTCTAGGCCCATACTGTTATAGGACAATCGACACTCGGACAGTGATGTGGTTCTAGTCCCATATTGTTATAGGACAATCGACACTCGGACAGTGATGTGGTTCTAGACCCATATTGTTATAGGACAATCGACACTCGGACAGTGATGTGGTTCTAGACCCATATTGTTATAGGACAATCGACACTCGGACAGTGATGTGGTTCTAGACCCATATTGTTATAGGACAATCGACACTCGGACAGTGATGTGGTTCTAGACCCATATTGTTATAGGACAATCGACACTCGGACAGTGATGTGGTTCTAGACCCATATTGTTATAGGACAATCGACACTCGGGCAGTGATGTGGTTCTACACCCATATTGTTATAGGACAATCGACACTCGGGCAGTAATGTGGTTCTAGACCCATATTGTTATAGGACAATCGACACTCGGGCAGTGATGTGGTTCTAGACCCATATTGTTATAGGACAATCGACACTCGGGCAGTGATGAGGTTCTAGACCCATATTGTTATAGGACAATCGACACTCAAGCAGTGATGTGGCTCTAGACCCGTATTGTTATAGGACAATCGACACTCAAGCAGTGATGTGGCTCTAGACCCGTATTGTTATAGGACAATCGACACTCGGGCAGTGATGTGGTTCTACACCCATATTGTTATAGGACAATCGACACTCAGGCAGTGATGTGGCTCTAGACCCATATTGTTATTGGACAATCGACACTCGGGCAGTGATGTGGTTCTAGACCCATATTGTTATAGGACAATCGACACTTGGGCAGAGATATGGTTCTACACCCATATTGTTATAGGACAATCGACACTTGGGCAGTGATGTGGTTCTACACCCATATTGTTATAGGACAATCGACACTTGGGCAGAGATATGGTTCTAGACCCACATTGTTATAGGACAATCGACACTCAAGCAGTGATGTGGCTCTAGACCCGTATTGTTATAGGACAATCGACACTCGGGCAGTGATGTGGTTCTACCCCATATTGTTATAGAACAATCGACACTCGGGCAGTGATGTGGTTCTAGACCCATATTGTTATAGGACAACCGACACTCGGGCAGTGATGACGTCAATATCTCCCGGCAGTCTTCACTTCCCAAGACATTTTCTGGTACCAGTTTTAGGCCGGGTTGATCTGGAAGCCGATGTCAAGGTTAAGGACCTGATTCAGTGGGAATTCGACCCCATGACCTCCGTGTGTCTAGCTGCTACGCTACCGCAGCCCACGTGATGTACCATGGCGTTCTATATTCCAGAATAGGCAGCTAGCTTTCATGTTAATTTGGTGTACGTATTAATTGAATATTTGTTTTAGAGTACATATATTATTTACTAAGGATAATTGCATACCGATTAGTTCCATGATTTCATATTTCATGTAGGGATTAATCAATTAATTCTATAATCTGATACTCATATTGTATATCTAGATGCTGATCAGTTCCAGTTTATCTGTCATTATCATCATGTGCCCTGCCAGCTGGTGTAAACGTTCATGACCCTCTACATATCTCGGTCCTTGGTAATTTGAATCAACTCTGGGGATGATATTCTTCCATGCAACCATCTCAGTCCATCTAGCATCATTGTCTTGGTCTATCTTTGGCTCTTTTCCTACTATCCAATGCCTCTCTTCTCATCGCATCACCAAAGAATGATGTTTGCCTCGTTCTTATTGTTGAATATAATGTTCTAGCTTCATTAGCCTCTTTCAGGCAATCGTTGCTAGTTACTCTGGCAGTCCAAAGTTTTCGTAACATTCACCTCAAGAACCATATCTCCGATGCTAAGATCTTCTTAATTTGTCCATTCACTTTCGATGATTTGCTGCCATACAGCTAAACATGTTCTGTATAACTTTTCAGCACTGTTTTCTTACACTCAATGATAGTGTCAATAGCGTATCCACTTCCACGATTTCATGTTGTCTGTGTGAAGAACTGATCAATTTTATTACACCATGTTATCTATTTGAATAACTCATCAATTGTAATATTCCATGTTATCTATTTAAAGAACTGATCACATTTATTATTCCATGTTGTCTATGTGAATAATTGATTAATTTTAAGCTTTCATGTTGAATAAGAGACGAACTGATAAATTCTGTATTGTCTGTGTGAACAAAATGATGAGTTGCGTGTGTTCTACAGAATGTGGGTAACCGGTTTCTGCCCTTGCATCTGTACGAGTGCAACATGTTTCTCTATAGTTTCCTCAGTAAACAACCTGTATGCAGTAAGTTCCTCAGTAAACAACCTGTCTGCTGTAGTTTCCTCAGTCAACAACCTGTCTGTTGTAGATTCCTCAGTCAACAACCGGTCTGCTGTAGTTTCCTCTGTTTACAACATGTCTGCTGTAGTTTCTTCAGTCAACAACCTGTCTGCTGTAGTTTCCTCAGTCAACAACCTGTCTGCTGTAGTTTCCTCAGTCAACAACCTGTCTGCTGTAGTTTCTTCAGTCTACAACCTGTCTACTGTAGTTTCCTCAGTCAACAACCTGTCTGCTGTAGTTTCCTCAGTCAACAACCTGTCTGCTGTAGTTTCCTCAGTCAACAACCTGTCTGCTGTAGTTTCCTCAGTCAACAACCTGTCTGCTGTAGTTTCCTCAGTCAACAATATGTCTGCTGTAGTTTCCTCAGTCAACAACCTGTCTGCTGTAGTTTCCTCAGTCAACAACCTGTCTGCTGTAGTTTCTTCAGTCTACAACCTGTCTACTGTAGTTTCCTCAGTCAACAACCTGTCTGCTGTAGTTTCCTCAGTCAACAACCTGTCTGCTGTAGTTTCCTCAGTCAACAACCTGTCTGCTGTAGTTTCCTCAGTCAACAACCTGTCTGCTGTAGTTTCCTCAGTCAACAACCTGTCTGCTGTAGTTTCCTCAGTCAACAACCTGTCTGCTGTAGTTTTCTCAGTCAACAATATGTCTGCTGTAGTTTCCTCAGTCAACAACCTGTCTGCTGTAATTTCATCAGTCAACAACCTGTCTGCTGTAGTTTCCTCAGTCAACAACCTGTCTGCTGTAGTTTCCTCAGTCAACAACCTGTCTCCTGTAGTTTGTACCACTTCTGCCTCGGATTTAGTCCTACATAAATATTGTCCCTTTGCCAGTTACATCAGTTTCGTTGCACCATTCTTTACACTCAGATTACCTCACCCAATCTCACTGAAACAGTGTATCTCACCCAATCTCACTGAAACAGTGTACCTCACCCAATCTCACTGAAACAGTGTACTTCACCCAATCTCACTGAAACAGTGCCAAATCTGGGCATCTGTAAAGTTTTGGCCTGTTTTAAGTAAATTCTAGCAACCACCAGATTTAACAACTGGACAAGCGGTCTGAGTCCATTTTGTTTTAGTAGCCAACCGGCCCGGTTGGCGAAGACGAGAAACGTGGGAAGTGTACCCTGTTTCAGCTTGTTGACTTGTGGGAAGTATTCACTGAGTGGATCTGTGGTCAAGTGACGTCTTTCGGAAACCGTAAGTTTAAAGTGATTAATATAATGAAGTTTACTAGATTATAGCGCTGCATCCAGGATACCAACTTGAAACTGTTTATGTGGTGGACGCAACGTGGGCAAGTAAAACAGAGATTGTAGGGATGACTTATATCGTGATTTATATGAATAGTATAATAGAATATTACCAAAATGAGCTGTTCTACAGATTGATTTAGTGTCTCTGGAGCTGTACGTAAATAAGCGAATAAAAGATTAATACACAGAGAAATTAGGTGATGTGAAGTGGGGCGATATTGAATTATCACGCGTATTTCTGATGGTGAAATGAAACACTAATGTGCAACTTTATAATTGAAATCAACTAGACAGTGTGATTAATGATTCTGTAGTTCCCTTAAATGGTGCACATCATTATGCAAGGTGCAGACACTTGTGAAGCAGCCAGGACTGCAAGAGCTGTGAAGAAAAGGCTGGACAGAAAAACCACTGCAGGAGATCCTCTCCCTTGAACGTCAAGCATTCTTTACCCAGATTGTCAAAGAACATTTTGAGTCAAAATAGAGCTTACCAGCCATCTTAGAACTCATGGCTCCATACTTTCAACCCCACTGGATGAAATGAATTGTCATCATCATTCTTGATAGACAAACAACACAACAACACAGCTCCCTTAAGTAAATGCTCCAATCTGACATGAATCTAGGGTGTGGGGTATGAAGTATAGACCATTAGTTATGATTAAATGTTGTAGAAACTAAGATCGTGTCATATGGTGTCATGCCAGCCATGTTGCCATAGATTTGAATACTACTTAATAACAGTGAATGCTGAAAATCATATGGTGTAATATGTATATGCATTTTTTGCATATCCTTTACAAGACATCACTGTTAACACCAGCATTTTAATGCTGTTGTTGATGTCTTGGAAAGTTTATGTTCTATAGTTTGCCACTGCTTTCTGAAAGACCGTCTCCCATACCAATTCATTATAGCCCAGTGCATTGTGGTCTGCTGACAAATCGCTTCTTTGTTTCGAATGCAGGTAAGCGGGATTACGAACTTTGTCCATAACCCCTTCGCAATAGAGACTGGCATTTATATGTATATGGCAGGAAAATATGGTTACAGGATTATTCTGTGACAATGATGTGTTAGTGGCTAAATGGACATTTGGTTAAGCTATGTGGTTAGTCCACATGAATATTAACAGGGGAGAAATCACTACAATTGTGGATGGGGCTTAATGGTAGGTGCACTGTTAACTAGAATAGCCTGAATGAATCAATGCAGTGTTCTTGAGTACTAACATTACATACCATTTGGCAGATCCAACAAGATGGTCTCATAGTAGAGGAATTTGTTATTCGGCATAATTGAAGTCTGACATCACATCTGGGGCAAGGATGTCGGTGCCAGGTATATCAGATTGTTAGTGGGATTATGCATAATTCAGGTTATGTCTGCAGTAAAATATCGTGCGTGTGGTATCTTCGAAAGTGGTTAATGTTACGTATCACCTTTCGCAAAGATATTTATAGGTATTTGTTTTGTGACATGACGTGTATGAAAGTGAGATGTATAACTAACATACCACAGAAAGAATAGAGAAGAGAGCAATTAACCGGACATCTTTTGTCCAGTAACAAAAGATAGTACACTGATTATGTTTGGTCTTAAACAACACTTGTTGGATCTGATACCAGATGGGGTAAACTGTAGTGTTATATTGTGGTTGATATGCAGCAGCATCATCCAGCCATTGACCTTTCATGAGGAATAGTTTGTCTCAGGTCACAAGGGAATCAACATGACTCAGGGTATTTATATGTAGAACAGGGTTGTGTACATTCCCTCTAATAAACTGCAAGACTAGGAATGCAAGTGTGTATGTGTGTGTGTGCCTGGTACATTTCATAGTTAAATATGGTTACAGCTGAATAAGATTGATCCAATCCTTCATTTCTGGTATATGTGGGATCTGTATGTGATAGTTCCACTGTATGGGAAGCAGTCTTTAAGTGACTGATGTGCTTTATGAGAAGGTAGAACAGGCAGGGAATATTAAAGCAAATAATGATCAGTCCAGACATTCAGGGTTATCTCACGATAGCAGTGGCACAGATGCAGAGGATAGTGAAGTGAGTGATTTGATGGTGCAACAGTGATTGTTGCATCAATTGCAGATTTAATCACCCTGAAGGATTAGGATGGAGAGTTACACACAGATTGTTTATATATTATCATGCCTGTGTGCATTATTTCATGTATGTACTGGTTAATTAACACACATAATCAAAGATGGCTTTAACTTACATGAGTGGCTGACCATATTGTAGAGTCAGAGCTTTCCTGGGTGTTTTATATATATATATATATATATATATATATATATATATATATATATATATATATATATATATATATATATATATATGTATATATATATATATATATATATATATATATATATATATTGCATTTATATTATATATTATATATAATAGTATTGTAACCCATATGTATGTTGATGTTTAACTTATGTTTTTGTGTCTTATTGTTGTATGTGTGAAAGTTCTTTATTGTGTCATTCCACCCAGCTTTGATTGTGGTATTTGAGGTACCCTGCATGTCCTAGAGGAAAAAAGTCTGGTGTTTATAAAAGAGGGGCTACCTTTGGTTGATGTTTGATGTCTGCGATATTTGTTTGTATGATCCAATGATGTGTTTTCGTACACATCAGTTGTCCATGCTCTGTTAGAAGTGATAAATAAAGAGCTTGTTTTATTGTTCTTGATTTGCTTGTTTAGTCTCTTCTAGTTTTGACACTCATAATTTCTACAACAATCTAACACCTTAATTCACTGTCTGGGTTTCAACATGATAGTTCCTGCCTGAATATCAGTAATAGTTGAAATCCCTGTCCTAGAATCTTGAATCTTCATACTAATCACTATCCTTTTCTTGTAAATAGAGGCGGTGTGGGTCTCTCTCTCTCTCTCTCTCTCTCTCTCTCTCTCTCTCTCTCTCTCTCTCTCTGCTCCTTTTCTTCTTTGTCCCTAACGCAGTCAGAGTTGTACTCTTCTCCCCTTAGCACCATAACAAAGGAAACATTGTCATCCATTTTCCTTTTCCTCTGCTTCATCTATGTGGCGGGACAGCCCGGCAGCATCATAATTACACAAGTTTTCAAGGAATTACAGAGCCCACAATATTTTTCTAAAAGTCTCTAAAAGAATAAACATTCCCCAGAAGAGGATAAAAACGTAAGAGAAAAATACAGAGTCACTTAGAGCCCGCACTATCATTTTTACTACATTGGTAGATCAAAGCAACGTCTGGTCTCTACATCTAAGAGATTTTCCCTTTGATGTTCTGATCAACCAGACATCGCGGAGCTAGTCAGTTGAGATTGACGTGTTAGTTTAGAATCAAGAGGGTCAGCCAGACCCGTCTGAAATAATACATGGCAGTGCTACTCAGGGGAAAACTCCGTGGGATCCAAAGACGGCAATTTAATGCAGGCCTAACACCTATCTAAAAGTCCAGACTTTGTGGAGCCGGGACGTCTGTAATTGCCACCACAAAGGAGCAATTAGGACCAGATGCTTAACACCTCTCCGCAATACTACGGGGCAAAGTAGAAACCCATGGCTGACACATTCCGGCCAGCAACCGGGAAGGCTGGTGTTACCAGCCTATTGGAATGTAATGACGCAATTGCATTGCCGCCAAAGCAGGTTTCATTGTTTCAGGCGTGGGGGGCATCGGTCAATTTGATTGACACATGAAACTACCCTTCACAGGAAAGGAGGAGGGGTGAAAAGAATTTGGCACTTAATCCATCTAGGTAAATCGTCCTACATGAAAAATAGGTGGAGCTAACAGGAACTTGGACATATTAATTAACCAACCTGGAAACTAGCCAGGAATTGAATAGAATAAAACGACATGCATGGCCAGCAAGACTTCAGACGCAAATTCACAATAGCATTCTTAGGATACCTACTGGAGAAATATTAACATTTCGTTCTGTTGGACTTCTGTACGAAGTCGTATGACAGGATTTCCTAGCTATAACCCAGGTAAGACCATTACTCTGATTAGTTGTCTGCTAGTCTGAAGGCTTGTGTAGTTTCGTGTTCTGCATATTCTCCCAAACTTTACACTGGTGGATTTTCTTTGTACTTAATGTTCCAGTTCTAGCTTTACGATTTCACTGAGAACTATTTTCGTCTTTCATTCACCACTTGGTTGTCTGATTTGTTGTATGTGATAATTTGGAGAAATCCATTATCCAAGCTACATGAGCGTGTGGCTTATGCATGTACAGGAGATACATTTAGATTCATCCTGTATGATGTTAAACATTGGGGAGACTGACTACTTAGGAGAAATTCCTGAGAGCTACCAGTCTCTTGATAGCGTCCAATTAACATTGATTATTTGGACCAACACTTTGAGTGCCTACCAAGATTATGGTGAAACCACTTGGTTTGAGGAATGGCACCAGTTCACCTTGTCTGCATGATGTCTGCATGAGGACAGACATGACTTAGGACATTCAATATCCCAGACAGATTCAGGGAAGGCATTTAATGTTCGACAGGACTGTGCGACCAGCCCTTCCGACAAGACAGTATGAATGAATCAGAAAGGGAAAGAGTAAGTGAGGTGAACTTATATGGGAAACACTCCATTACACAAATGTATATGAATATGTATGTTTTGAGCTATAGATGTTCTAAATAGTTTTATTAATATATACATATATATTTATTTATTTAGAACTGATATATGTTATGTAACATGCCATCATATATATATCATCATACCATCATATATTATGACTTGAATGTATGTTTATATGAATGTATAGACATATGTGTTTGAGATGTGTAGACGTAGATACTACCCATCTCCGTTCGTTTCATTCCAGATCTCTTAGGAGCAATGGACAGTCAACAACCCATATCCGGAAGTGACTTAGCCTTGTGAAGGGACCAATTTGGACTCCTTCAATCTGACAGTGAACTGCGTCTCACTGGGGGAAGCATGACCTATGTGCTTCTGAGCTTTTCAGCCAGATGAGTTACGTATACCATAATATAATCATCATCATCATATGATCATCAATAGCAATAATAAACACAGTTGTTGTATTTTAAAACTCAATTTGTCCGTATAATTCTAAATGTTTATAAATGTTTGTGTAGCTTAATCAAGTACACACATTATTGTATCATTTAGTGGGGGTTCGCACATATTATCCAGAAGTGGGAATCTATGTCCGGGAGGTATCTTGCCTATGCAGTCATAAGTAACCAGATTACGTTGCATGTCTTAACTCCTCCTTTCTCACTTCTGGTGATACCAAGTACAGCCAAAACTATATAGATATATAATATTCTATCTTCAACGAGCCACTTCTTGGCTGTTTTCTTGAGTATCAGGGACAGTGTCTTAAATCAGCATAAAAGACATTAGTTCCACGTTTTCTCTCTGGGATCTGGGTGGTAACTAGTCCCTTCTGACAGAGTTAGGGGATCTTAAACTGCATCCAGAACTAAACACCAGTAGAAGAAAATGATTTTGGCTGAGTGGTTGCCCATCTGGGATCTACCCCCAGCCAGTTGGTGACATATTGGGGGCTCGTCCGGGATAGAATCCGGGAGTAAACCCTAGAGCCTATTGGTCTGCTCGCCCGCTATAGAATACGGGAGTAAACCCTAGAAAACTTGGTTCGCTCGCAAGGAACGAACCTATTTCAAATCTGTTAGTCTGGTATTATTCTGGTCTTGCCCATGGATAGAACCTAGGTAATTCTCACTTACATTCTTAGCAGCATTAGTTAGTTATAATTTATTTCTAATGTAATAGCTTGCTTGATTGTAGGCAAGATTTTGACACATCAGGACTTCTCATCCATGATAGAATCAGAGAATAAATTCTAGACTATTGATTTTCATAAACCATTCTTTCATTCTTCACCCATTACATTTGCTAAGTATTAACTTAGGAATTTGTTTCTAGGGAAGTCTGTAGAATTTAAATAACTTGTTAAAAAGTTAATAATGGATAATATCATATGAGTTAATTTACATCATTCACCACTGTAGAATTAATAATCACATTAATTAGTGATATTAATTAGTTTATTGATGATTTACTTGATGATTTTTTGATTACATGCTTTATCATTTGATTTAATCATGAATAATTTGATAATTCTTAGTTAATTCAGTGTATGACGGACTGCTTTGCATCAACTTTCTCACTCTAATTCACTACTATCATTCTCATAGCAGTGTCTGTTCCTCTTGTCACTATCCTGCTCTAGCATAAATCTGACTAGCTCTCTGTAGGGTAATAATATAATTACTTACCTGAGTTTAAGCTGAGAAGAGATCATGGATGCACGCACAGATTTCTTAGAGTCCGCTAGAGGATGGGGCATAAGGCTCGGCTTAGTAGGAGAGAAGCTAGAACTATTTATTAGAGAAGAAATGGATTGGTGGGACAAAGAAGATGAGCAGATGATGAAAAGAGTTGCAGAATTAGAAGCAGATATGCGTCACAAAGCTGAAGAAGATGAGATGAAGAAGAAGCAAATTGAAATACTGAACGTGGAGGAATCTACCAGCTCGATTGAGGAAAAGCCAATCACTCAAGCCGAAACTCTGATAGAAAGCGGGGAAGCTGACCGTCACAAAGAAGAGGCATGCATTCCTTCGCAAATCCCCATGGCTCAGAAAAACAAAAACTTGCGCACAGAAAGGCAGATGCTTCCCTCGCCTATTCCTAAAAATATTAAAAATAAACGGAATAGGAATAAATGTACCAAGCGTTCGGTAAACAGTCACAAACGTGATAAATGTTTACACCGCAATGAAAGCGGATTAGCTGGCTTGGCAACCCAGCAATCTCAGGAGCTTCCTAAGACTTCCCAAAGGAGAAAAATCCAGGAGGAGGAGGACCTGAGGAAAACTATTAAAGAGATCGAAGGCGAGACCTTACCCGACTCTTTTATTCCCTTCAGTTCAGAGAAACTAGGAGTGGAAATGAATTCAACTGAGACCGGAATGGATGTAAAACAGGATTCCATTGTTTCTCACGGTGTGGCCACACAAGATGAAATAATTATCAGTTTGAATTACTTATCTCAGGTGGGATATGGCATTGAAAATGACATCCCACAACATTCACTTCTATTGGATTTGGAACAAGAAAACCAGACCAGGGAGAGAATACCTCAATTGGACTTGGCACAAGAGAGCCCAGCCATGGAGGACAAACAAGACACGGAGGAGAATTCTTACGATGTCAGTATCTTGGAGTCTTTCGAAAAGGAAACTCAAGATACACAAAGCATTCATGTAGGTTATACCACGGACTCTGATTCAGGGACGATAAACATGTCTGCTAACCACAAAGAAGAAAATACTTCTTTGGACAGGATGAAGGTAATGCCTATCATCAACACAGCTGAAGCTAACAGGGGATCACAAATGATGGACTCTGCAGCGGAACAAAACCGGAGCGGTTGGTATACTCAACACTCAGGACCTTGTTTACCTTTCACTTCAACCAATGTTGGATGGGGAGAACAGCTGTTTATGTATACTTCTACAAGGAGTGATACAAATTCACAGTTCTTGGGGAACAACATGATTTCTCAAAGCTGGGCAACTTCTACTAGCCTTATACTTTCAAACACAGATTCAAAATGGAACTCTGTTGAAGAGGAACGCACCTGGATAAATAATTATCGAAGGAAGAAAACTCTTAAATCAAGAGGTAGTAAACTGACATCCTACCAAGAAAGAGGCAAGTATGAGTTGAATGCACATCATAAAATTATGATGTTTAGCAAATTTCCTGCCAAAAGGAGGAGATTAAAGGATTTTATTATGATCTTTGGCCGACGGAGAAAAAGAAAATGGAGCAACAGTACTGCGACCAATTCTTTTAAGAAAACACTGATGGCACTTCCTCTGCTTATAGGACAAGGGCCAGAAATTGAGTGGACAATAGCAGTCTCTCTGCGGCGCAGGAGAATCTTGTTATACATTTTGCAATTTCCCGGCTGGGAAAAAGTAAAACCTCCAGAGGACAGGACATTACTGAGCAATAGCCCGGAAATCCGACACAACACCAGGAGCAAAGATTTGCAAGATTTATCCTGGGAGAATGGACATGGGATATTTCTTTTGACTCATAGAACATCCCACTGCCACAAAGAATATTGGGAACCCAGACTGGGAGGCAGTTGGAGAACGGAGAGAACTTAGATACATTCTTGAATGCTGCCGAGGCTCTGTTATAGGCTTCATTAATGAACCTACTTAAATTGGAGAGCTATGTGGCGGGACAGCCCGGCAGCATCATAATTACACAAGTTTTCAAGGAATTACAGAGCCCACAATATTTTTCTAAAAGTCTCTAAAAGAATAAACATTCCCCAGAAGAGGATAAAAACGTAAGAGAAAAATACAGAGTCACTTAGAGCCCGCACTATCATTTTTACTACATTGGTAGATCAAAGCAACGTCTGGTCTCTACATCTAAGAGATTTTCCCTTTGATGTTCTGATCAACCAGACATCGCGGAGCTAGTCAGTTGAGATTGACGTGTTAGTTTAGAATCAAGAGGGTCAGCCAGACCCGTCTGAAATAATACATGGCAGTGCTACTCAGGGGAAAACTCCGTGGGATCCAAAGACGGCAATTTAATGCAGGCCTAACACCTATCTAAAAGTCCAGACTTTGTGGAGCCGGGACGTCTGTAATTGCCACCACAAAGGAGCAATTAGGACCAGATGCTTAACACCTCTCCGCAATACTACGGGGCAAAGTAGAAACCCATGGCTGACACATTCCGGCCAGCAACCGGGAAGGCTGGTGTTACCAGCCTATTGGAATGTAATGACGCAATTGCATTGCCGCCAAAGCAGGTTTCATTGTTTCAGGCGTGGGGGGCATCGGTCAATTTGATTGACACATGAAACTACCCTTCACAGGAAAGGAGGAGGGGTGAAAAGAATTTGGCACTTAATCCATCTAGGTAAATCGTCCTACATGAAAAATAGGTGGAGCTAACAGGAACTTGGACATATTAATTAACCAACCTGGAAACTAGCCAGGAATTGAATAGAATAAAACGACATGCATGGCCAGCAAGACTTCAGACGCAAATTCACAATAGCATTCTTAGGATACCTACTGGAGAAATATTAACATTTCGTTCTGTTGGACTTCTGTACGAAGTCGTATGACAGGATTTCCTAGGTATAACCCAGGTAAGACCATTACTCTGATTAGTTGTCTGCTAGTCTGAAGGCTTGTGTAGTTTCGTGTTCTGCATATTCTCCCAAACTTTACACTGGTGGATTTTCTTTGTACTTAATGTTCCAGTTCTAGCTTTACGATTTCACTGAGAACTATTTTCGTCTTTCATTCACCACTTGGTTGTCTGATTTGTTGTATGTGATAATTTGGAGAAATCCATTATCCAAGCTACATGAGCGTGTGGCTTATGCATGTACAGGAGATACATTTAGATTCATCCTGTATGATGTTAAACATTGGGGAGACTGACTACTTAGGAGAAATTCCTGAGAGCTACCAGTCTCTTGATAGCGTCCAATTAACATTGATTATTTGGACCAACACTTTGAGTGCCTACCAAGATTATGGTGAAACCACTTGGTTTGAGGAATGGCACCAGTTCACCTTGTCTGCATGATGTCTGCATGAGGACAGACATGACTTAGGACATTCAATATCCCAGACAGATTCAGGGAAGGCATTTAATGTTCGACAGGACTGTGCGACCAGCCCTTCCGACAAGACAGTATGAATGAATCAGAAAGGGAAAGAGTAAGTGAGGTGAACTTATATGGGAAACACTCCATTACACAAATGTATATGAATATGTATGTTTTGAGCTATAGATGTTCTAAATAGTTTTATTAATATATACATATATATTTATTTATTTAGAACTGATATATGTTATGTAACATGCCATCATATATATATCATCATACCATCATATATTATGACTTGAATGTATGTTTATATGAATGTATAGACATATGTGTTTGAGATGTGTAGACGTAGATACTACCCATCTCCGTTCGTTTCATTCCAGATCTCTTAGGAGCAATGGACAGTCAACAACCCATATCCGGAAGTGACTTAGCCTTGTGAAGGGACCAATTTGGACTCCTTCAATCTGACAGTGAACTGCGTCTCACTGGGGGAAGCATGACCTATGTGCTTCTGAGCTTTTCAGCCAGATGAGTTACGTATACCATAATATAATCATCATCATCATATGATCATCAATAGCAATAATAAACACAGTTGTTGTATTTTAAAACTCAATTTGTCCGTATAATTCTAAATGTTTATAAATGTTTGTGTAGCTTAATCAAGTACACACATTATTGTATCATTTAGTGGGGGTTCGCACATATTATCCAGAAGTGGGAATCTATGTCCGGGAGGTATCTTGCCTATGCAGTCATAAGTAACCAGATTACGTTGCATGTCTTAACTCCTCCTTTCTCACTTCTGGTGATACCAAGTACAGCCAAAACTATATAGATATATAATATTCTATCTTCAACGAGCCACTTCTTGGCTGTTTTCTTGAGTATCAGGGACAGTGTCTTAAATCAGCATAAAAGACATTAGTTCCACGTTTTCTCTCTGGGATCTGGGTGGTAACTAGTCCCTTCTGACAGAGTTAGGGGATCTTAAACTGCATCCAGAACTAAACACCAGTAGAAGAAAATGATTTTGGCTGAGTGGTTGCCCATCTGGGATCTACCCCCAGCCAGTTGGTGACAATCTATTTATTCTTATCCTTGAACTTTAAATTCAGAAATATCTCCCCATCACATCGCCAGTTTCCTTATCCTTGGTTCTCGTAGCTCTTATATTTAACTTATCCTCCGTCCCTCAGTTATTGTAAAGCCTAGTCTGATCTGGTAGGCCTAGAATCTAGACAGACGCTAAAACACTGTATCCTCGAAGTGTTACGAACTCTATCATAAGAACCAACATTTACTGTTTCTGTTCTTATTGAATTAAAATTATTGTGAACCGTCTGTATACTCATGAGTCCAGGCACTGTTTGGGTAATGCTCCTCTATGAACATAAAGTTATGTATCTTTTATCTGTTGCACTTTGTGTTACATTTCCTGCAACACCCGGGATGGTTGCCTATTACCTGGAATTAAGATGCTATTGTTAGAAAGAATGAAATTATGATTGACTGTTTAGCAACAGTTTGTGAAATAAAATACAAATATTGTGCATTAACTGTGTGACTGAAGATGTTGAAACATTGTAACATGCATAATGTTGATGAGTCTCATATGGAGGCTAAATCTCAAAGACATGGAGTGACTATGGAAGCTTCCAAAGAAGTTAAATCACAAATATACATACCGAAGATATATGCTTTCCTAGACATTGCAAAAATTGAGTTGCATGTCCTTCACAGGACGCAGCAGTCAACCCCAACATTTTTGCTGTTCGTGATTCCTTGGCAAATGTTACGTTCAGTAGTTTGCCATTGCTTTCTGAACGACCGGCCCCTATACCTTTTTCGAAAAAAACCAGCACCGCTGTGTTTCGACCCCTGGTATACGGGCTCACAAACCGCGTTCGCATGCCCTTAGTCACAGAGACATTGCAAAACAAATCTAAAATCTGATGACTGGGTCTTCCATAGTAGTTAAATAAAAAACAAAAATGTGTATATATTGATGAGAGAGGCTACAAAACCATTGAGGGGCTGACTGGCGTGGGCTAGTATATGCCATCTCCAACAACATGTATGAAGCCGTGAGCTGATACATTTCCATGCCATGACAAAAGGCTGCCAATAATCGCCTCTCGGTGTCTTCCTCTGTGTCTCTGTCCTAAATCTTTCCAGTTATAACATGTTCCGGCTTTTCTCGTCTCATATTGTAGGCATCATTTGGCGACTACCCCTGTGTGATGTTTACAGCAAGTTGTCTTTATATCATAGCCTTTGTCTGATGTTTGTGATGAGTTGTCGTTGTGTCATAGCCTCTGTCTGATGTTTGTGGTAAGTTATCTTTATATCATAGCCTCTGTCTGATGTTTGTGATAAGTTGTCTTTATATCATAGCCTCTGTCTGATGTTTGTGGTAAGTTATCTTTATATCATAGCCTTTGTCTGATGTTTGTGATAAGTTGTCTTTATATCATAGCCTCTGTCTGATGTTTGTGATAAGTTGTCTTTATGCCATATCTTCTGTCAAAATATTTAGATCATTCATTTTGAATGTCCATGGAATTTTCACAATTTTCACAGTTCTTCTCTACAACCACATCTCTGAGATTTAAATGGATGTGTTGTTGTTGATTGTTTACCAACTGTCCATGATTCACAGCCATATGTTAAAACTGGTTGTATTAAATATGCAAGAATTATTTCTCAAACGTGACCCCCCCCCCCTCCCCCCCCCCCTCCCACCGAAGCAGAAGCTATGGGTCAGTGATGTGATAGAGACATCACATTGTACAGGTTTGAATGCACAGGAGGGGGGGGGGGGAGAGAGAGGGGTAGCTGGTCTTGTTCTGTTCTTGATCTCTGTGATACAACTGCCAGCTAAAATAAAAACATAGTTAGTGAAGCTCTGAAGTTCAGTATAATATACAATAGGCTGTGGAGAACGTCGCATAATTACTGGATTGGATCACGTGACTAAAATGCTGAAGAGAATCAAAGGTGCGTTACACGAGGGCTGAAGACTGGAGGATCGACTTTATTACACCGAGTTGTCTCCCATATAACTCGATCTGTTTCTGCCGAAGGGACTGCCTAAAGCGTGGCACAAAGCACGAACTTTGTAGCTCCAACCATGATCCCACAGGAGTCTCTAAGAAAATTGCACTCATTAATCGGATGTCGGTGTCCTGAAACAATCCCACTACATTCGGAGTGCAGGGCAGGCGACTTGGCCACGGAGACCCAGTTCTTAGATTTATAATGAGAAGAATAAGAAGTAAAATACATTCAGAGATTGTGGATGAGCGGTATGGATTTGTGGATGGTTAAAACACAAGAAACGCTTATACATCTTGAGAACATTAACAGAAGGAATGACTGAAATGAATAGAGATCATTGACTAAAAGATAGTTGCACGTCATTTATAGGACTTCGCAGTCAATCCCTACATTCTGTGGCTATTTGTGATTCTCTGGGAAATTGTACTCTCAGTAGCTTGTCAGATATGAGTCATATCATATGGTTGAGCTACCGTTTGACAGTAGACGGTGCTAGCTGCTTTATGTTAGCGCCGAATGTTGGGCGGCATTCACCACACCCGTCACCCCCGATATTGTGCCAACGGTTTCGGGTGGAGGAGCGCGTTTAGGAGGTTATGATCCTTACACTAGTGCGAGACAATGCAACCTAAAGGCTACATGTCATGGCAGAGCATACCAGGCCCTAAGTCTTGGTCGGTAACTGGTCTAGTATGGAAGCTCAGACAGGCGGACAATTTGAGTATTGCTTTGCTGAGCGACAACTCCTGCGTTCGATACCCCTTCGCCACAGAGGCCGGTGGAGTGCCAATGAATCTATCCAGACAGGGATGAGGCACAATATACCCAAACATGGCATGAAGGTGTGTCAAACGGTCCTTTACTGTTGTAATTGTCTCCGCTCTTGGCTTAGGGGTTAATGAACAGTAGTCTCACAATTCCCCGTCATACAGAGTCCAGGGTTAGGGGTTAGTGAACCGCAGCCTCACAATTCCCGTCATACAGAGTCCAGGGTAAGGGGTTAGTGAACAGCAGTCTCTTAATTGTTTGACATCTGCCATCTAAAAGTGGGCAATTTTGCGTTAATTTAAATGGTATGACACTTCAGCCCTTCAAGAAGCAATGGCAAGCTACTGAACGTAAACTTGGCTAGTAAATCACAAACAGCAATCAATAATGTTAATGGTTAATGTGGAGTGAGGCCGTTCTACATGACATAAAAATAACATAAAATAACATCACATATAGCGTCAATGTGAGACCGTTCTACATAACATAAAATAACATCACATATAGCGTCAATGTGAGACCGTTCTACATAACATAAAATAACATCACATATAGCGTCAATGTGAGACCGTTCTACATAACATAAAATAACATCACATATAGCGTCAATGTGAGACCGTTCTACATAACATAAAATAACATCACATATAGCGTCAATGTGAGACCGTTCTACATAACATAAAATAACTTCACATATAGCGTCAATGTGAGACCGTTCTACATAACATAAAATAACATCACATATAGCGTCAATGTGCAGTGAGGCCGTTCTACATAACATAAAATAACATCACATATAGCGTCAATATGAGACCGTTCTACATAACATAAAATAACATCACATATAGCGTCAATATGAGACCGTTCTACATAACATAAAATAACATCACATATAGCGTCAACGTGAGACCGTTCTACATAACATAAAATAACACCACATATAGCGTCAACGTGAGACCGTTCTACATAACATAAAATAACATCACATATAGCGTCAATGTATAGTGAGGCCGTTCTACATCACATAAAATAACATCACATATAGCGTCAATGTGAGACCGTTCTACATAACATAAAATAACATCACATATAGCGTCAATGTGAAACTGTTCTACATAACATAAAATAACATCACATATAGCGTCAATGTGCAGTGAGGCCGTTCTACATAACATAAAATAACATCACATATAGCGTCAATATGAGACCGTTCTACATAACATAAAATAACATGACATATAGCGTCAATGTGAGGCCGTTCTACATAACATAAAATAACATCACATATAGCGTCAATGTGAGACCGTTCTACATAACATAAAATAACATCACATATAGCGTCAGTATGAGACCGTTCTACATAACATAAAATAACATGACATATAGCGTCAATGTGAGGCCGTGATACATAACATAAAATAACATGACATATAGCGTCAATGTGAGGCCGTTCTACATAACATAAAATAACATGACATATAGTGTCAATGTGAGGCCGTTCAACATAACATAAAATAACATCACATATAGCGTCAATGTGCAGTCAGGCAGGTCTACATAACATACAATAACATCACATATAGCGTCAATGTGCAATGAGACCGTTCTACATAACATAATATAACATCACGTATAGCGTCAATGTGCAGTGAGACCCTTCTACATAACATAAAATAACATCACATATAGCGTCAATGTGCAGTGAGGCCGTTCTACATAACATAAAATAACATCACATATAGCGTCAATGTGCAGTGAGACCGATCTACATAACATAAAATAACATCACATATAGCGTCAATGTGCAGTGAGGCCGTTCTACATAACATAAAATAACATCACATATAGCGTCAATGTGCAGTGAGGCCGTTCTACATAACATAAAATAACATCACATATAGCGTCAATATGAGACCGTTCTACATAACATAAAATAACATCACATATAGCGTCAATGTGAGACCGTTCTACATAACATAAAATAACATCACATATAGCGTCAGTATGAGACCGTTCTACATAACATAAAATAACATGACATATAGCGTCAATGTGAGGCCGTGCTACATAACATAAAATAACATGACATATAGCGTCAATGTGAGGCCGTTCTACATAACAGAAAAAAACATGACATATAGTGTCAATGTGAGGCCGTTCTACATAACATAAAATAACATCACATATAGCGTCAATGTGCAGTCAGGCAGGTCTACATAACATAAAATAGCATCACATATAGCGTCAATGTGCAATGAGACCGTTCTACATAACATAATATAACATCACGTATAGCGTCAATGTGCAGTGAGGCCGTTCTACATAACATAAAATAACATCACATATAGCGTCAATGTGCAGTGAGACCGATCTACATAACATAAAATAACATCACATATAGCGTCAATGTGCAGTGAGGCCGTTCTACATAACACAAAATAGCATCACATATAGCGTCAATGTGTAGTGAGGCCGTTCTACATAACATAAAATAACATCACATATAGCGTCAATGTGCAGTGAGGCCATTCTACATAACACAAAATAGCATCACATATAGCGTCAATGTGCAGTGAGAATGTTCTACATAACATAAAATAACATCACATATAGCGTCAATATGAGACCGTTCTACATAACATAAAATAACATCACATATAGCGTCAGTATGAGACCGTTCTACATAACATAAAATAACATGACATATAGCGTCAATGTGAGGCCGTGCTACATAACATAAAATAACATGACATATAGCGTCAATGTGAGGCCGTTCTACATAACATAAAATAACATCACATATAGCGTCAATGTGAGGCCGTTCAACATAACATAAAATAACATCACATATAGCGTCAATGTGCAGTCAGGCAGGTCTACATAACATAAAATAACATCACATATAGCGTCAATGTGCAATGAGACCGTTCTACATAACATAATATAACATCACGTATAGCGTCAATGTGCAGTGAGACCCTTCTACATAACATAAAATAACATCACATATAGCGTCAATGTGCAGTGAGGCCGTTCTACATAACATAAAATAACATCACATATAGCGTCAATGTGCAGTGAGACCGATCTACATAACATAAAATAACATCACATATAGCGTCAATGTGCAGTGAGGCCGCTCTACATAACATAAAATAACATCACATATAGCGTCAATGTGCAGTGAGGCCGTTCTACATAACATAAAATAACATCACATATAGCGTCAATATGAGACCGTTCTACATAACATAAAATAACATCACATATAGCGTCAATGTGAGACCGTTCTACATAACATAAAATAACATCACATATAGCGTCAGTATGAGACCGTTCTACATAACATAAAATAACATGACATATAGCGTCAATGTGAGGCCGTGCTACATAACATAAAATAACATGACATATAGCGTCAATGTGAGGCCGTTCTACATAACATAAAATAACATGACATATAGTGTCAATGTGAGGCCGTTCTACATAACATAAAATAACATCACATATAGCGTCAATGTGCAGTCAGGCAGGTCTACATAACATAAAATAACATCACATATAGCGTCAATGTGCAATGAGACCGTTCTACATAACATAATATAACATCACGTATAGCGTCAATGTGCAGTGAGACCCTTCTACATAACATAAAATAACATCACATATAGCGTCATTGTGCAGTGAGGCCGTTCTACATAACATAAAATAACATCACATATAGCGTCAATGTGCAGTGAGACCGATCTACATAACATAAAATAACATCACATATAGCGTCAATGTGCAGTGAGGCCGTTCTACATAACACAAAATAGCATCACATATAGCGTCAATGTGTAGTGAGGCCGTTCTAAATAACATAAAATAACATCACATATAGCGTCAATGTGCAGTGAGGCCATTCTACATAACACAAAATAGCATCACATATAGCGTCAATGTGCAGTGAGAATGTTCTACATAACATAAAATAACATCACATATAGCGTCAATGTGAGGCCGTTCTACATAACATAAAATAACATCACATATAGCGTCAATGTGCAGTGAGGCCGTTCTACATAACATAAAATAACATCACATATAGCGTCAATGTGCAGTGAGGCCGTTCTACATAACATAAAATAACATCACATATAGCGTCAATGTGAGACCGTTCTACATAACATAAAATAACATCACATATAGCGTCAATGTGAAACCGTTCTACATAACATAAAATAACATCACATATAGCGTCAATGTGCAGTGAGGCCGTTCTACATAACATAAAATAACATCACATATAGCGTCAATATGAGACCGTTCTACATAACATAAAATAACATCACATATAGCGTCAATGTGAGACCGTTCTACATAACATAAAATAACATCACATATAGCGTCAATATGAGACCGTTCTACGTAACATAAAATAACATGACATATAGTGTCAATGTGAGGCCGTTCTACATAACATAAAATAACATCACATATAGCGTCAATGTGAGGCCGTTCTACATAACATAAAATAACATGACATATAGTGTCAATGTGAGGCCGTTCTACATAACATAAAATAACATCACATATAGCGTCAATGTGCAGTCAGGCAGGTCTACATAACATAAAATAACATCACATATAGCGTCAATGTGCAATGAGACCGTTCTACATAACATAATATAACATCACATATAGCGTCAATGTGCAGTGAGACCCTTCTACATAACATAAAATAACATCACATATAGCGTCAATGTGCAGTGAGGCCGTTCTACATAACATAAAATAACATCACATATAGCGTCAATGTGCAGTGAGACCGATCTACATAACATAAAATAACATCACATATAGCGTCAATGTGCAGTGAGGCCGTTCTACATAACATAAAATAACATCACATATAGCGTCAATGTGCAGTGAGGCCGTTCTACATAACACAAAATAGCATCACATATAGCGTCAATGTGTAGTGAGGCCGTTCTACATAACATAAAATAACATCACATATAGCGTCAATGTGCAGGGAGGCCATTCTACATCACACAAAATAGCATCACATATAGCGTCAATGTGCAGTGAGAATGTTCTACATAACATAAAATAACATCACATATAGCGTCAATGTGAGGCCGTTCTACATAACATAAAATAACATCACATATAGCGTCAATGTGCAGTGAGGCCGTTCTACACAACATAAAATAACATCACATATAGCGTCAATGTGCAGTGAGGCCGTTCTACATAACATAAAATAGCATCACATATAGCGTCAATGTGAGGCCGTTCTACATAACATAAAATAACATCACATATAGCGTCAATGTGAGTCCGTTCTACATAACATAAAATAGCATCACATATAGCGTCAATGTGCAATGAGGCCGTTCCACATAAAATAAAATAACATCACATAAAGCATCAATGTGCAGTGAGGATGTAGATAACTTTTTCGCGTAGGAGATGGATTTATTCATCTCTTGCGTGTAATTTGTGTGCCAGGATGTAAAACCAGGAGTTTCTACTCAAGATCTGCGCGGATGCTACGGAGTTTCGTACATCGAGCGAAGCAATTCTTGATTGAATTTTTCGCAGCGCGTGTGGTTTTGTGTTGTTTTTGGTTTTTCAACATGGCGGAACAAAGTGTGTTCTCCGAGCGGTCATCAGTCAACCTAACGAGGCGGCGTGGGCGCCGGGCAGACAGAAAGAGACAATGTAAGCGTGGTGGTTTAAGACGTTTTAGACTCAAGTGTCACCGTCTAGGACTCAGGAATATCCATATTCTGTATTGGAACTTCGCCAGCGTAAAACAATGGGGCTCTATTGTAGAAACCCTGGTTTACAGGAACGACAATGTAGCGCTCCAGGAGACGAGACTTGGCGATCAGCTACTCCGAATTGCCGGCTTCAAATGTTTCTACACCAGACGACATCTGGGAATGGCGATTCTCGTTCGCGACGGCATGGTGGCGTCAGAGCTAGACATATCCAGTTGGGACAGTGACGATATACAAATACAGGCGTTGAGAGTTCAATCCAGTATAACATTCGTGTTGGTTAATGTTTATGCCTGCAACGCGAGTATGGATTCCCAGAAGTGGCAGTGCTTAAGTGGCATATTAGGTCACGGAGAAATGTTATTTTCTGTGGCGATTTCAACGCTAAAGGCAGATCATGGGGAAACATTTGCTCCAACACACAGGGGGAGGAGCTCGAGACTTCACTTCAAACCATTGACCTGGTTTGTATCAACAGTGGCTGTGTCACCAGGAAAGCAAGCCGTCCAGGCGATGAGGAAAGTGCTATTGATCTGGCGCTGGTTTCACCTTCACTCACTAAAGTGTGTAAATGGGGTGTCCTAGGACACCACGGCAGCGACCACCACCCTTGCAGCATATTGGTGGAGAAAGGCAGAACCAGGCAGCATAAGCTAAAGGTAAAGACTTTCCAGTATGACAGTACAGGGCAAGATGTGGTGAGTAAAATAAGACTTGACAAGCGCAGAAAGCTTGAGGGCAGGAAAAAAAGCTGGGAGCAGCCACCTTGGTGGAATTTCGAGGTGGAGAAGGCTTGGATGGATAAGCGTAGTGCTGTGTCAGAAGTCGGGGTGCCCCACCGGTATTATTCACTGGCGAGCAACCCCAAATAGTCAGAAACTGACTAGAGACAAAATCTATATGGCTGAACTACAGATTAAGCCCTGAATATCCAACATACAGCTCCAAGTGGCTCGTTACAAAATTGAAATGAACTGTGCTGAATATTCGCCAAGGAATGGGAAAGAGAAGGTTAGCTAGGATAGATTTTTAAGTCTGAATTAAAGTGTACTGACAACTATCCCAGTACAGATTTTTCTCCCTGACTGCTCCCTTCCTTGGTGTCTAAGTGAACCCCCACCAATGTACACACACAACACGTATGCACAAGTGGAATTACAAATATAACGATAGAACTATGAGTTATAATACTACAACATTTATTTACTAATCATATCCGATTTCAAGATGATGATGATGAAATCATATAACATGATAGTGATGACAAACATTACATAACTTGTTACTTGAACTATTTGGATCTGTGGTCCAGATCCCCACTCTTCAGTAGACACAAAAAACAGCTTGCCGGTATTCTGATGACTGTCAGTCCTGGTACTACCTAGTAGTCTCTAGTCTTGAGATCTATAACATAGGTGCTCCTTGTGAGAGCTTGAAAGAAAGTCAAGAATGTGTTATATCTAGTTCTACACCAGTGCAATCCTAAGTAAAACTGTCTACTGTCTTAGTCTGGGACGGGCTTTTCAATTGTCTCACACGCCTGTAATGATTACATTTCTGCCGCCCCCATGTCCATGTCGCTAATACAGAAATTCTGTGTCGTACAGCCGCCCCGTCCAAAGTTGGTTTAGCAGCTCACAGGGTCGGTAATGATATTATAATAATGCCTGATCATCCGGGCTTACAAGCCGTGACCAGTATCTGTGCCAGACTTCCGTGAATTACCGTCCACCATACGATGAAAAGGTTTAGCACCATATACCCCATAACACTTGTGGGTAATGTCTGTACCATTACACCTCTGCTACAAATGCAATCGATAGGCAATGTGCCAATGCGCACACAATAGAATAACGCCACATTATTCTTTAGTGAGTTACCATATAACAAATCAACATCAAATCAACCTAAGGTATGCGAATTCAAAATGGCATATAAGGCTATTCTTTCTTTCATTGTATAATGCAAAAATAGTAAGTAATATCCTTATCTACAACCAACTGGGAAACATAGTTTCCATATACGTTACAGACTAAATAAATGTTTGTCAAGTGCGTGTCCAAATTATAACAAAAATTATGCATATGACAATTCAACTATATCAACCTCCGATATACATACAATATATTACTTCAGGATGGACATATATTGATACTCAACATAATAGCATAAGGCATTATTAATGAGTAATATTATTGTATACCTACAAAATGAGATATACAACAAGTCTAATTGGAATGACCACACAGACCAGCCATACTGCTGATCTGCCCGGTTTAGTCACCACTTAGTTACTGCTGTGGTAAGAATTAAAGAAATAGTCAGTTGACTATATTCTGTAGAACAAATGCACACACCAACAGGAAACTAGAATAGTGTACAAAGAAATGACAAGCCTCTACCAAGACACATAAAAGTATACACAGACAATGATATTTCTTGAAATAACCTAGGTCAGATATAGACTGAAAATCAGTACATACATCTAAAAGACTTGACTAGTTACTAAGAAATAACTTTCCTAGTGAAATCTACCAACTTAAGAATCATACATATGACTACAAAACGAGCTGGTTGCCTACCTGTTCAGAGATTTTTTCATTTCTAACATAACCAGAGCTAACAGCCTATTTAACTAGTATACCAAAGCAATTAGCATTCCTTCAGTACTGTTCTAATTGCTTTATCAGATCTGTTTCACACATTCCTACAGGGCAGACACATTATCTCCCTGCATGTCCAGTCATAAATTCTTCCTGGACTGGCCTTCACACCTTGCTCCCCTCTGTCTGGTACAAAGTCCACAGGCCCAGGGTTAATTGCCTCTGCCAGACACCCAACACCTAATTTCTGAATGGTTGGCCTTCACACTTGGGCAGTGGGCAGTCTCTGTTTAGCTTGCCTTTCATACTGTGTGTGGCTGAGAGACCCCCGTCAGTCTGACATTCCCCCCCCCCCACTGGAAACCTTATCAAATATTGGTTTCACACCTTGGGTCTCTGGCCTGTTTCACAAGGTGGTCAGCCATAACGGTTGAGCGATTTCCTAGCCCTGCTTATCATGTGTCATGTCAAAGGAGCAATTAGGCTCTGTGGTAGACTAGTTTCCAATTCTGGTGATAAACCAGGTTGTTTGCGTCATGCCTGGGCGGTTTTATTTGCTTGTAGAGCCAGTGTGAGCCCACTTGCTTCACGGTTCAGTGGTCTTTTACATGCTTATAGAGAAAGCAGTCTTTCAAAAGTGAACCGAAAATTGTTCTGGGCTGTAAAGGCTGCATTTCATGACATGCTATAAGGAGATGGCAGAATGCCAAGAAGAACAAAGCTGGTCATCCTAGACCCTGCATACACTTAGAATGAGAGATGCACACAAAAGTAAGCTATTTCAAAAACCTGGTCATGGTGGTTAAAAGCGAAAAATGGCCAGAGGTGTGTCAAAGAGTAAGCACAGACAAGTCACTGAAATTGTTCTGGCAACTACATAAAAGCATGAGTGGTGTAGTCAAGAATAAGAGCATTTCTGACTTCCACGGTGCTGACCTCATCTGGCAGAGGACTGACGAGGACAAGGGCAAAGCCCTCTTTGAACGCTATCTAGAGCAGAGCAACCAGACAGACATGGGAGGCCGAAATCTGGCCAAGGAGGTCACCTCAGACAGGTGTAAGGCCCAGAACACTTCGAATGAAGACACAGTTACAGTGAAAGAAATCGAGGCTGTGCTTCAACGATCAAAAACAGCGCTCCGGGGCCTGATGGCATAAGCTACGACGACATCAATAGGTGTACCGACAACGAGCTAGAGAAACTAACAGACATGTACAACACCAGTATAGGGAGTGCTAGCATCAAGGAGGAGTGGTTACAAAGCTATCTGATTCCCTTGCGAAGCCTGACAAAGACCACAAAATAATTCAGGAATATCGAATTATAACCATGCAGAATACAATAGGCAAGCTGCTGGAGAAGGTAATTACCAGGAAAATATCAAGCCAGCTAGAGAGGCAATGTGTTTTCCCACCTACCCTAGGTGGGTACCGTCCAAAAAGACCAATGCAGCAGTTTTTGCCCATGATCTCTATGAAGGTTTCCACTCAGGCATTGAAGCATTTGCTGCAGCGATTGATCTGGAGGACGCGTACAACAGAGTACCCTTGGATTTTTTAATGTTTCAGCTTCTTGAACTAAAAGTAAGTGCATTCCTCCTTAGTTGGATCGCTGCAGCCCTCTTCCAACGGAAAGTAGTTTTTAGATGTGACAGTTGGACTTCGGAACCAACAACAATATATGCTGGCCTATAACAGGGATCACCATTATCTCCGGTACTTTTCAACGCCTACACAGTGAGAATCACCAGTTAGCATAATACTGGACCTGGCAGGATATTGTCATATGCCGATGATGTTTTAGTGTATCGTCAGGGTAAGGATAGAGAGCAGGTTGCTGTGGAATTACAAACCGAACTCAATCGCATAAGTACTTGGTGTGATGATGCTGGGACAATGGTCAACCCAACAGAGGCAACAGTGACTTGGTTCTCGTTGAATAATCATATTGTCAACACTCCAACACCAACTGTAAAGCTGTGTTCAGAGACGGTGGAAAGAACGCAGGCAATGAATTTCCTGGGGACACGGTTTGGTCGAAGCCTTGCTTATAATGAGCACATAGACCAGGTTATAACAAAGGCCAAGCGGGGTTTGGCTGCGATGCGTGTGATGGCGGCAGCAAACTGTTAGAAGCGCCATCTATGTCTTCTATACGAGGGGCTTGACATGTCTGTTTTTGAGTATGCAATGGCGATCCTGACTCTCAGCCGTAAGCAGATAGAAAGGATGGAAAGGATACAGAATGAAGCTATGCGCATTATTCTTGGATGTACAAGAGATACAGCATGCAGGGCGATGCGCTACCTTCTTGATTTTCCAACCATTGAAGAGAGAATACAAGTTTGCAGAGCACGCGCCTACCTCAGAGATAACGCAAACACACAACATCCACTGCATAGTGAAATTATGAAGGTGAAGGGCAGCAGATTAAAAAGAGGACGATCGTGGATGGGTCAAGCCGAAGACATTCTTCAACGGGTGTGTTCACTTGAGGACATAGAACCTGGCGAGGAGTGGGTACAAGTGCCAAAAGATTTCTGCACATCCTTTTCAGTTTGCATCCAACTAGATATAAAATGCAGACAAGAACATCCGGCTGCTGTTGAGGCTGAAGTACAAGCGTTGATTTTCGAGAATTCGCTAGACGGTGACGCGGTCATCTACACAGATGGGTCGGTCGTCCGACATGTGAGAAGCTCATGGGCCTTTACGGCTCGGGCTGGAGGGAGAATTGTGAAGGAGGACTCTGGTGCTTTCACTGAAACCACAAGTAGCCTGACTATGGAAGTCATGGCAGTAAGTAAAGCAATAACATGGCTCGAGACACAGTCATTCACTAGGGCATGTTTCCTTAGCGACTCAATGAACATGATCAAGAGGATAGAGGAGGGGTCGATCCGAAGAGAATGGTTGCTGTCTCTGGAGCGGTCTCGGCTGGCAAAGATTAGTTTCATCTTTGTGCCAGGGCATGCGGGAGTACAAGGAAATGAGTGGGCTGACAAGCTCGCGGGTGAGGCTACTGTGGAGGGCGGACGCGCCATGGACCAGGCTGACATTCTGAATGCTCTACGAGAAGTAAGACTTTTGCGTGAACCAAGAGATGACTGTGAATCTACAACCATGGCCAGACTGCGAGAACAGCAAATTAAAAGAGGGGTGGCCAAACAAGAACACTACGCAGGAAGCCAAAGAAGATTGATAAACTCTCACAGATATGGCGTCGTTAGCCGCTACACGCTGAGGAGGGGATCCGAGCACTTATGGACTGAATGGTTCGATGTGCAATGAGGATGATCTGTCGACTAACTAACTAACATAAAATAACATCACATATAGCGTCAATGTGCAGTGAGACCAGTCGAAGTTCTATACAAATATGTGGTATTGATGCTATCTGCCATAGAGTGTCGACTGGTCTATACAAATATGAGGTATTGATGCTATCTGCCATGGAGTGTTGACTGATTTATACAAATACTTGTCATACTCACATTTGTCTCCTCTCTCTCAGTCATTCTTCACATTTCTCCCACCATCAGCCTCCAATGTCTGCAATCTGGTCTTCTATTCTTTCCACAAGGTCGCCATTTTATCTTGACCTTCAGATGAACACTGGACAGTATGTGTATTAGCCATAACCTTGTCTGCGAGGTCACGTGTTACAGTTGATATAATCTCTCGTTTGCTGCTGCGGTCATCAATGATTCCGCCAATGTTATTATCTAATGCATCAACATTTTCTTTCACAGACCCAGTAGATTAGGTACATGGACAAGTTTCTCTACGAGTTCTGCCTGGGATTACATCTCTCCTTTTAGTCTGTCTTGTGCCGGAGATATCGTCTGCAGCTGTTTCTCCAGACTTTGTAATATTATCTTCTCTTCTTGCTCTATTGCATTTTGTGTTTCACTGATATCACTGATTTGTTGTTTGACTGTAAACATTGAGCTGTGCAAATTTTCCGACTCTGACAGTTTGGATAACAATTCCTTCAGTTGTTGATCAATGCAACTCTGTTGTTCAGCAACATTTTTCTGGTCTGCTCCTGAAGGAGAAGATGACTCTTCTATGACAGCAATTCTCTCTAACACCCACTTCAGTCGGTCATGGGAAGCATGGCTGCCGGCGTGATCTTTACCACGTCACCCACAGAGTGTCGAGTCTGCTATATAAATACTTTACCACATCACCCATAGAGTGTCGAGTCTGCTATAGAAATACTTTACCACGTCCCCCATAGAGTGTGGAGTCTGCTATAGAAATACTTTACCACATCACCCATAGAGTGTGGAGTCTGCTATAGAAATACTTTACCACGTCCCCCATAGAGTGTGGAGTCTGCTATAGAAATACTTTACTACGTCACCCACAGAGTGTCGAGTCTGCTATATAAATACTTTACCACATCACCCATAGAGTGTCGAGTCTGCTATAGAAATACTTTACCACATCACCCATAGAGTGTCGAGTCTGCTTTAGAAATACTTTACCACATCACCCATAGAGTGTCAAGTCTGCTATAGAAATACTTTACCACGTCCCCCATAGAGTGTAGAGTCTGCTATAGAAATACTTTACCACGTCACCCACAGAGTGTCGAGTCTGCTATATAAATACTTTACCACATCACCCATAGAGTGTCGAGTCTGCTATAGAAATACTTTACCACATCACCCATAGAGTGTCGAGTCTGCTATAGAAATTCTTTACCACATCACCCATAGAGTGTCGAGTCTGCTATAGAAATACTTTACCACGTCCCCCATAGAGTGTCGAGTCTGCTATAGAAATACTTCACCACGTCCCCCATAGAGTGTGGAGTCTGCTACAGAAATACTTCACCACGTCCCCCATAGAGTGTCGAGTCTGTTATAGAAATACTTCACCACGTCCCCCATAGAGTGTGGAGTCTGCTATAGAAATACTTCACCACGTCACCCATAGAGTGTGGAGTCTACTATAGAAACACTTGACCACGTGACCCATTGAGTGTCAAGTCTGCTATAGAAATACCCAGCTAGCACCGTATACCCAACAGGCCTTGAGGCGTGTAAAAGAGACTTTTAGTTTATTGTGGACTCACTTTTTGCATAAAATGTATAAGTAAACTTTTGCATACATTGCGAATTCTTCAATCCAAAAATAAAGGTCATAAAAAAAAACTGGCCAGAGATCAACACCCTGGCTGTCTAGAATACAATACTTACTAGCGCAACTGCAAATATAGGCAAACCTCGGTTTTCATTGCCTTCGGTTTTGTTCGATTTGTACGCGAAAATGTGTTTCGGTTTTCGTCGGTTGCCTCAGATTTCGTCGGCGTGTCCACGGGACCTCGCTACTAATTTTGTGAAAACAAAGGAACCCACGCCTTCTTCTGCTCAGTTTGGCGTTGTGTTTCGTTGTGTGAACATCACTTACTAATAAGTTAACCCTTAACTATTAGCTCCATCATGGGACCTAAGAAAGAGCCAGCAGCTCTTTGAAGTAGTAGGCCTGGAACAGGATCGAGTTCAATAAGGAAATCACTGAAAAATACGAGTGCAGCTTTAAGATTGCTGAAATCGGCGGCATGTACGAGAAGTCGCCATCCACGATAAGTTCCATTGTGGCAAAACAAAGCAATAAAGGAGGCTAATGTAGCGAACGGCGTGAATGTGCCAACGTAACAGAGATTGCAACCAATTGAAAAAGTCGAACAGGTATTATAAATTTGGAAATTAAGAAATGCTACTATCAGACAGACTGTGGGATCAACACCTTGTGCCACATTTATTGACAGACAGAAGATCAAGTGGTTTGGCCATGTCATTAGAATGCAACATCAACAACTACCATCACTGGCCTTACATCAAAGATCATCTGCGACGAGACCACGAGGACGTCCAAGAAGAAAATGGATTGACGACATCAGAGACATTGTACAACCTCACGGAATGACACTATCCAGTGCCGTCCACCGGGCGCTGGAACGCAAATTATTCCTCCCCACGACGCTTGACGGCAGAAGTGGAAGATGATGATGATGATGATGATGACAAATCAAAATCAGTTAGATGACGATTCTATTTTGGGGGCAATCGTATGTGAAAAGGCCAGACTATTGTATGCCGATCTCATTAAGAAAATGCCTGAGACGAGTGTTAGTGTTATTAGTGATTTAAAGGCCACCAGAGAATGGTTTGAACAAATTCAAGAGGCGCACTGGCATACACAGTTTACTAGGCACAGCGAAGGAGATAGTTCTGACTAGTCTGGGGCAGTCAAATAGTATTAAACACAATATTTATCTATATATATATATATATAAAAGAGAATATGTGTGTGCGTGCGTGCGTGTGTGTGTGTGTGTCCTATGCGTTCCCGAACTGTCCATCCGATTGAGATGAAATTTTGTACAGATGTCCTTCTAACTCCCGTGGAGCCACCTCACATGGCTATTTAGTTTAAAATCTACAATTTTTCCTCAAGAACAAAAGAAAAAGGCACGCGCTTCAGAAAAGAATGTCCCGCCATATTGTGGGAAGGGAACTCATTCTCTGATTAAACCAGAAATTAGTCATGAACGGTTGTTGTTTTTCACTCAAGCGGATCAAACTGAAATAGAACGGGATGGATAGATAGATAGATAGATAGATAGATAGATAGATAGATAGATAGATAGATAGATAGATAGATAGATAGATAGATAGATAGATAGATAGATAGATAGATAGATAGATAGATAGATAGATAGATAGATAGATAGATAGATAGATAGATAGATAGATAGATAGATAGATAGATAGATAGATAGATAGATAGATAGATAGATAGATAGATAGATAGATAGATAGATAGATAGATAGATAGATAGATAGATAGATAGATAGATAGATAGATAGATAGATAGATAGATAGATAGATAGATAGGTGGGTGGATGGATGGATGGATGGATGGATGGATGGATGGATGGATAGATGGATAGATAGATAGATAGATAGATAGATAGATAGATAGATAGATAGATAGATAGATAGATAGATAGATAGATGGATAGATAGATAGATAGATAGATAGATAGATAGATAGATAGATAGATAGATAGATAGATAGATAGATAGATCCCCGCCAGAGTCTGGGCGAAGCCGGGCCAGGTCAGCTAGTTCTCTATAAAATGTGTTTTTGGTATATATTTTGAAATGTCTAGAAGGAATTAATTGGATTTACACTGATTCATATAGAAATAATTGCCTCTGTTTCGTCGGTTTCGAATTTCGCCGATTGTTCTCGGACGGATTATCGATGAAAACCGAGGATTGACTGTACTGAAGTCCACATCATAAAGAGAATTTCCAGACGATAAATACAATTCTAGGAATCATCTTCGGGAATTCCCTTTCTGATACGGACTTACGTGGCTGCAGTACAACAAGCAAGTCTTTTCCTGAGAGAACCGAGCCCTGCTGCACTACCAGCCCACGATTCTTGTTGTCGATTGTTCTTGGAGTCAAGGCCTCACAAGGTTTGCTAAAGTTTACTTACATTTAGTTATAAAAAAAACATTGATATAATTATAATAGCTACGGATTTGACCGTTACGTTTCGATTTCAGTACGACGTCCTACACAATTCCTATGTGTTTCAAGGTGTACATTCTCCATCGCTGTAGCGCGTAGATTTACTGTAGTTTATCGATATATAACCGATGTCCAGGTACAGTGAATCCATCAAGTGAATGATCGAACTAGCACACGTATGTTGTACAGCACCAAATACCCGCATATGTATGCAACATACAGCTCTCTTTGTTTGTAGATATGCTGTTATCCTTTCTTTGTTACTTCGCTAAAGAAAACTCTTAATTCGTAACACCCACCTGTATTATTGTGAACTAGAATCTATGAATTGTGTTGGGGTCTGTTGACAATGAAATACCTAAAACACAATGAGACTGTTGACAATGGAATACCTGAAACAGGCTGATCTTGTTGACAATGTACTTTTATCAAGCATACCTGGATGGCTTGGCCACATGGCATGGACGAGACAGGAACCCTGAGCTGATCCTCGACGCTGGTGATCGAGTGAAATGGCGAGTCATGACCGCCCATGCTTTCCGGCATGGCACATGATTGATTGACTGGTTGATTGATTGATTGCAATAATCATAAAATTTGCAAAACGTAACTAGGGAAATAAAAAAATACACAAAATGTCTAAAAATAGTATCTAACCTAAAACGTGCCCTATAGTGGAGACATTAACTCATTCTTAGTGACACAGATGTGTAGTAGGGTGGGGCCATTACTCACTCCAACTGCTGCGTGGTCTCGAGGTATGGTGTCCGCCTCGAGTGCCGGGTGTCCCGGGTTCAAGCCCCAGTGAGGACCGGCATTTCTTCACGTGTACTTCCAGTAACAAAATTTCCCCTGGTCACTGGGTAGTGAGATCGGACGACCGTGTGTATTGTTGCGCACGTAAAAAATCCCTTGGCAGTTGGAAATCAAAAACGAGTAGCCTCACGGCGCTGCCCGGGCAAAATTTCGAGTTAAAAATCTACCCACAGTATTTCAGGATCCTCGAAGGAGCTACGGAGTTCGTGCACTGAGCTGAGTTTCTCCAGACTCTAGTTTGAGTTAGGAGGAGAACGGAGCACTTATGGGTTGCACCCATGTGCCGTGATGTTGATCCATCGACTAATCTAGACTAACTAAACTCCAACTGCTGTGACTCCCTATCAAAATGTGGGAATATCAAGAAGAGTTTTCTCTCAGCTCTTTAACAGCTGAATGCATAAATGGGAGAATAACACAATCTGAAGCACTACCAATGTGGTGAACTCGACAGTGATCTTGAGTCAGTCAGGGATCAACTGAGACTAACATCAAATCTTGTTCTATGAACTACATTCGTGGAGAACTGTGGGGTAACTTGGAGTGTTTGTTTATCTAAGACAAAACTTAGAAAATATCCAGCCGGATGCTCACACAGTGATTCTTGAAGAATGTGATTGAACAGTAGGGAAGTTGATCTGGCTAAGTGAGTAGCTGCAATGTATGGGACATTCTGTATGTCATTATTGAAGTACCCAGTGACAGCCTTCACTGACAGCCTGATCGACCGTGAGATGCAGTACCATATCATCATACCAAATCTTGTCTTCAAGAGGAATGAATCTGCCATGAAGCTTATTCTGGGGAAGCTGCTAACTGGAACTAGTCCAACATCCATGCTGATGATAAAAGGATTCAACAGACCCAGAACAGTAGTTCCTTCCTTGGGTTGCCCATGGATAGGATTTCCTAAATTCCCAAGAGACAGGAAATGATGATAGTTACCGATACTGTAATTGAGTGGGGTAGATAGATATTAGAGAGAGGAGGAGTAGAAGTAGTTATTGGGTGGTGGAGTAAATAAGAAGTGTTGTATCTTGTTTATCAACCTGCATGTGTGACATATTTTATGCATTTTCTATGCAATAATTGAAGTGTTGACATGACAGGAGATGAGGCAATGGTCACCACTCTACTCACCATCAACTCAATAAATTGTGTATTTAATGAATCAGTTTTAAGTACATGTCCCCAGTGAATTTCTTGTACAGTTGCTGTCAAGTATTGTATCTGTGACTGTCTTAAGTGCTGTGGTTGGTTATACATATTGTGAAAAGTCCTGTATAGATGTTGTCAAGTATCTCATGATGTATGTCTTGTACAATTGTGGTGTAAACAATTCTATGTAAATGTATGTCCCACTCTTGTCAAGAACCTGTCATGTAGATGTCTTGTCCAACAGATGTTATGTACAGTTATTGTTGAGTTTGCCTACAAATAATTGAGTTCTACAATCCCAAAGAAATGGGACAACCTGATATAGGTCATACTGACAAAATATATAGGAGATCTATGTGACGGACGAACAGCACACTGGCAACATTATAATGAGAGAGATGGATCCTCAGTTGTACAGAGGCGAAGAGTCCAGATCTCCTTTGGGTCTTAGGGGAAACCTTTTTCTTCTTATATAAATTTCTGTGTAGATACATAGTGGTCTCACAGTGGGGGTTTGAGCCAAAAGAAAAGGGGTTCTCCAAAAAGGCTATTGCGGGAATGATTAGCTCATTTGAGTGACCTCTAGACAAAACGGCCAAAATCATATCCTTTATCTTGTTATTTATTATTCAAGATATATCTCCAGAGAACACTACTAACTAGGTCCTCTGGCAACTCAATCAAACATGTCACATAATTGGTGGGCTCTTTCCGGGATATAAACCCTGGGAAAACCTGGTCACATAACTGGGTTGCTCTTTTCAGGCTATAAACCCTGGGAAAAAGAACACTCGTCTCGGATTAAACCCTGGTAATAACCTGCTAGGGGCTCACATACCTGTTGCCCTGATGACGGGATACAAACTTTGGGTATACCCTGCATAAGACTCACTTTTGGGATCTCTATGTTGGTATTAAGATCCGGGGTGATCTCTCGCAAATCAGACAAAATTCTTGGAGTTTTTATGGTGTTGTTCAATGGACCCTGTCTCTTATATGAGGGCAACTGTCCAGACATGTAAACCCACAATAAATCTCTAGAAGGTTTGATTTCATTAATAGTGATAATATTGCATGTATCACTGTTTTAATATATCAGTTAGGATTCAATGTAGCAGACTGAAAATGATGTATAAATATCTTATGGGTCAACCTAATTGCGTGTATCCATGATATTTGTTTTTCTCAGAATGATATGATTTATTAGCTTGTCAATATTGTTGTATAATTTTGTGCATGCTGGTTATTCAATATATGTATCCAAAAATTAAGGTACCTGAAACACCAGAGAACACAAATTATTTTAAATATAACTGAGACAGCTAGTACAGGGGAAACTTTATTTTTGTCCCTGAAATTAGGACACTTAATCCAGTAAATGAATATGGGGCCTACTCCATCACAAAATTAATTGCTGGCATGGGTGAGAGAGGGGAATTATTGTTGTAAATACGACATTTTTAATGTCACCACATCACATAAGATAACAACTCCTTATATTCTCTTCTCCCCATAACATGCTTGCAACACTGATAGTAGAGAGGTGAACCCTGATGGAAAACTTGGGCAACCATTAAGACACGTCATTGACAATCTCTCTCGGTGATAGTCAGTATTCGTACCGGCTAATGTCCAGTGTCGATTCGACATCTGGGTTTATTCTTCAGTTGTGTAACCCTGTCAGTGGCCCTGATCAAGCTACTGCGCGTGAGCACAATTGAATCTCCAGGAGAAAACATCCTTATCAACTCCGTCACTTGCCATTTCTGAAGTAGTGGTATTATTAAGCGTACTTGATACGTAATGGACGAGATGAAGGGAAGATTCTACCTGATGTCATGGGCGGTCATATAAAACCGACCACAGTCTGGTGTCTATAAGACATTAGTCTATTGTTCGATGGTGTAATCTCTCTGGTGTACTAGGATCCACTTCACCAGGAGTTAACTCATTGAATCTCCAGGAAGGCCATCAAAATAACTGGACCCCTAGCCATTCATATGGAAGTGGAGAGCGTACGCAAAGTATGTGTCCAGGAAACGATGGATAACCAACCTGATGTCATTGGCGTATCATACGACTAGGAGCACATCATGGACAACCTGAAAAATTTCATGAAGAGATATAACAGGATCCGTCTCCGATGTCGGCCGTCAATTCATCCTCAGTTGAGAAAGCGTTTCTGCCTTTAAAATGGTGGAGATTAAAGGACGGACAAAGTTGAGAACAACTGATGTCATTCCCCTTTTTCATTCTCAATTGGGAAGACCTTTCTGCCGGAAGAAGGTAGGAATGTAATAAGGATTACTGTCTCCAAACAGTTAACTCTTATATGGTAGAGCTCACTGCAACTCCAGCAGCTGACACTCTATACACATGGTCTGCGATTCAGTGGACTAATAACGAAAGATCAGTTTCAAACAGCTGACTCCTTTCAAGATAAAGATCCCTGCACTCCAGCAGTCGATTCTTTATATAATAAGAACCATGCATTATGCAGTGGGATCTTATATTATTACTGAGATGCGAGGTGTATTCACAGGACCTGGCCAGTCCTATCCTCAAAGTCAGTAAAATGGCTTCCAAAATTCCAGTCAATATTGGGATATAGGAAGTAACCCACATAATCACACCCCTTTAAAGGTGGCTGTGATAATGACGAACTTCTCTGTGCTGAGAGAATTCGCCTAATTCGCCATATGTAAACGTTTTGCTCATGTGGGAGAGAAAGAACGGATACTTCCCAGTCACTCAAAAGCACTTCGCTAAAGCATGGCTGAAGACAACTAGTTGGAAGTTCCACCTGGAATTACAGATTAGTAGTAGTGGATGTCAAAGTCTGGCTGCATCTACTAATTCAGTTGCTACGTTAGAAAATTGAGCAACTAAGGAGAGAAAATGCTGTCCTTCTCACAACACATCAAAATAGAGGCATAACGGAATGAGAGAATCTCAACCGACAAGTGCACCTCTAAATCTATGGTAAGACTACAGAAATAAGTCAAGGCAATATAATGGGAAATTGCTACCATCTGCAAACACAAGAGGCTTATTGGAAAGGTAGACCCTGTGTCCAACGCTAACCAAATCTGCACTAGTAGATTTTAGTCTCAAGTTTTGCAGCGGCTGCTATACAGTTCACCCGGAAGTGATTGTCTTTGCTCCGGTGATGATCAAAAATTTTAACCCAGTTCCAAATGCCAAGATTACTATTGGAGAAAGTGTTCAGTTAAATACACTCTCGCAGGATTATCATTCTCCAGTGGCGAAGGGAAGAATGAAGTTCTGATAAGGTGAAAAGTTGAGAGATCCATGGAATGCAACCATTCTCTCCAAACGTCATCTAGAAGTTGGCTTAATTGCAAAGCCATTACTTCACATAATGAATCTCTATGGAACATTCATACATTACGAAATGGTGTGACTCAGAGAGATCATTTATCACAAACAGGAAATATAGCAAGGATGTCAGCAGTGGAACACTGTCAGAGGTAAATAGAAGAGCAGTTCACAGATGAGTGGAGTCAGGACTCTTGATGCTCCCAGTGACTTAAAGGAACTTAATGCAGGGCTAACTTCATGGTCTTTGCGTTTGCCACCAAATTTATCAACTGATGGAATGTTGGGGCATATTTTTTTTTAGGAGAAAAATCACTTAGTTCCAAATGTACTACTCTAATAGGGTAAAGGGAGACAGGGAGTAATTGACAAAACCACCTAAGGGATCTGGGAACTGTGGATTCTGCGATCATCTGTCATACCTATGAAAGATTTAAGAGAGGGGCCATGCAGCATGATGGAACAGAATTCCCCATTCCCAGTCCGACACATTTCATAAAGATACTTTAAGTCTTAACGGGGACCATCCCAAATAGAAGGGCTATTATTAGATCGTATGTTCTAGAACGAGTTGGGGGAGGGCAGAGGTATGCGCTTGTTTTTCATTGGTTAATAATTAATGAGCCCACGCTATTCCTGGGCCATATTTTAAAATCTAATTAGTAGGAGCGGGAATTTCACCAGGAGCGGTCGCTAGTGTGATGTGATGACCCAACAATGCCCTTAAAGATTCAATAATATATTGTTCTCTGGACAGCAGAGAACAGGAGGATGGAGGAGAGGCATCCATATATCATCTGGGACCTCTAACCAGAAGTCCTAGATCCAGAAGTGACTCCCTATCAAAATGTGGGAATATCAAGAAGAGTTTTCTCTCAGCTCTTTAACAGCTGAATGCATAAATGGGAGAATAACACAATCTGAAGCACTACCAATATGGTGAACTCGACAGTGATCTTGAGTCAGTCAGGGATCAACTGAGACTAACATCAAATCTTGTTCTATGAACTACATTCGTGGAGAACTGTGGGGTAACTTGGAGTGTTTGTTTATCTAAGACAAAACTTAGAAAATATCCAGCCGGATGCTCACACAGTGATTCTTGAAAAATGTGATTGAACAGTAGGGAAGTTGATCTGGCTAAGTGAGTAGCTGCAATGTATGGGACATTCTGTATGTCATTATTGAAGTACCCAGTGACAGCCTTCACTGACAGCCTGATCGACCGTGAGATGCAGTACCATATCATCATACCAAATCTTGTCTTCAAGAGGAATGAATCTGCCATGAAGCTTATTCTGGGGAAGCTGCTAACTGGAACTAGTCCAACATCCATGCTGATGATAAAAGGATTCAACAGACTCAGAACAGTAGTTTCTTCGTTGGGTTGCCCATGGATAGGATTTCCTAAATTCCCAAGAGACAGGAAATGATGATAGTTACTGATACTGTAATTGAGTGGGGTAGATAGATATTAGAGAGAGGAGGAGTAGAAGTAGTTATTGGGTGGTGGAGTAAATAAGAAGTGTTGTATCTTGTTTATCAACCTGCATGTGTGACATATTTTATGCATTTTCTATGCAATAATTGAAGTGTTGACATGACAGGAGATGAGGCAATGGTCACCACTCTACTCACCATCAACTCAATAAATTGTGTATTTAATGAATCAGTTTTAAGTACATGTCCCCAGTGAATTTCTTGTACAGTTGCTGTCAAGTATTGTATCTGTGACTGTCTTAAGTGCTGTGGTTGGTTATACATATTGTGAAAAGTCCTGTATAGATGTTGTCAAGTATCTCATGATGTATGTCTTGTACAATTGTGGTGTAAACAATTCTATGTAAATGTATGTCCCACTCTTGTCAAGAACCTGTCATGTAGATGTCTTGTCCAACAGATGTTATGTACAGTTATTGTTGAGTTTGCCTACAAATAATTGAGTTCTACAATCCCAAAGAAATGGGACAACCTGATATAGGTCATACTGACAAAATATATAGGAGATCTATGTGACGGACGAACAGCACACTGGCAACATTATAATGAGAGAGATGGATCCTCAGTTGTACAGAGGCGAAGAGTCCAGATCTCCTTTGGGTCTTAGGGGAAACCTTTTTCTTCTTATATAAATTTCTGTGTAGATACATAGTGGTCTCACAGTGGGGGTTTGAGCCAAAAGAAAAGGGGTTCTCCAAAAAGGCTATTGCGGGAATGATTAGCTCATTTGAGTGACCTCTAGACAAAACGGCCAAAATCATATCCTTTATCTTGTTATTTATTATTCAAGATATATCTCCAGAGAACACTACTAACTAGGTCCTCTGGCAACTCAATCAAACATGTCACACTTGCCTAAGTAACCTTACCATTAAATTGCTGTGATGTTTATTATCCACTTTCCTAGGACTAGATATGTTTATTATCCACTTTCCTATGACGAGACATACTTATTATCCACTTTCCTACCTAGGACTAGACGTGTTTATTATCCACTTTCCTGGGCTAGACATGTTTATTAACCACTTTCCTAAGACTAGCCATACTTATTATCCACTTTCCTAAGACTAGACATACTTATTATCCACGTTCCTAAGACTAGACATACTTATTATCCACTTTCCTAAGACTAGACATACTTATTATCCACTTTCCTAGACTAGACATACTTATTATCCACTTTCCTAAGACTAGACATACTTATTATCCACTTTCCTAAGACTAGCCATACTTATTATCCACTTTCCTAAGACTAGACATACTTATTATCCACTTTCCTAGGACTAAACATTTTTATTGTCCACTTTCCTAGGACTAGAGAGCTACCCAAGAATTGCCCAGATGGCGTCTGCGAAACAGAAGAAAGCAACATTCATCTCCAACAAGCTGACATTCTTGAAAGATCAGGGAGACGAATTGATCAGCGCTGTTGGACAATATGTCAACAGGGTATGTGTTATCAATTTCTGATTTATTGCTATGCTTGTTATCTGTTTTAAAATTGCCACAAATGTTTTGATGATAATGATGATGATGATGATGATGATGATCATCATCATCATCATCATCATCAGCAGCAGCAGCACCATCATCATTATCATCATCATTATCATCATCATCATTATTAACTACACATGAAGTAGTCGATCATGGTGCTGCCCATCTTGCCATCTCAGCCCCAATACAACAACCCGTGAGCTAAGTATCTATGCCACGATGTAAACTGGCATCCCAGTGGTCCTGTGTTCGAATCCCCCTATATGTGTGGACGTATGTACAACATTGAACTAGACTCCCAGGTCAGCTCAGCCATTGATGGGTACCGGGACATGATCTGGGAAATAAATGCGGTCATCAGACATCGACTGCCGTTGGTCTATACATATATGGTGATGGGACAATATTCTTGTAGACTAGAACATTCTCTCAGAGCACACATTACAAGAATATGCCTTGTAGGCTAGAATATTCTCTTATAGCACACATCAGATAAACGCACTGAGTACCTAGCTAACTCCTTAGAAGCCATGTAAACCACTAACATCATCATTGCTTAGCTCTGCTTACGTCACCGTACGCCAGTTATATATAGGCTCTTCAATGTTCCATTTGGGCTTCACCAAGCTGAATATCTAGACTACACGGAGCCGTGGTGCCACTGCCCTTCGCACGCTTGCTAGCCACGTCAGAGGTACTGCTTCAATCCCCATTGAAGAGATACTTTTCTTTTTTTTTTTTTTTTTCCAACTAGAGTCGCTCAGGGGTCGCCCAAATCTCATAAAGTGATAATTGAAAAATGTACTTTTCTGGGAGATGTCTGATAAAGAATGCGGCTATAAAAGGAATTGACAACCTAAAATCATTGTCCCTTGACCTAGAATATCTTTATTATATGTTTATTATATGTTTATATGCTGGTATGTATACGCTTACCTGCCTACAGGTGTAGCGGATATATGATGCTAGCCTCATTGTTGTATAGACCTCAAGGCACTGGATGGGATCACGTGGTCAATTGTACGCCCGATGCTTTGGCGTCCTAAAACATTCCTTGGTGCCCAGTTTAGAGTGAGACACCGTGAAGCCCGTGTCTATTACAATTTTAAAATAAACAAATCAGACATCGAACGCATAACCACAGTGCCGGCAAGCCAGCAATTTACCCACTGTACCACCTCGGCTCCCATGAAATGTTAGGTTTCTACATATTCTAGGTTATAATGTAATGAAGCAGGGAGTCATCCGTGAGTGCCGTGTTGAAATCTGTAGTTGAAACACTCAGTTCTGGTCTTGTCCACTCCTGCTTCTAGCACTGGCCCTTTGGATTGTGTGGTCAGTTTATTGACGCATCTCTCCGTCTGGACATCACTGTTGTGGAACTTGTTACGCTTTCAATGTTCAGTAATGAACCTCTGAGAATGTTTGTGCTTTTGCAGATAACCGCAGCAGGAGAGTCATGGACACAAGGGGGGAGAGGGGACGACAACATAGAGTGCCATAAGTTATGTCACATGATAGACGATGCAGTCCTGTTCCTGTGTGAAAAATGTGAAGAAATAGCAGGTGAGAACTAGTATGTAAGAACAAATAGGTAAGAAAAAGATGTTAAGAACTAGCAGATAATAACTAGTAGATAGGAATTAACAAGTATGAACTAGCAAGTAAGGTTAGTGATATTGTACTGCCTTCATAGTAGCAGAGGTTTTATTGAAAACTGTCACTGTCTTGGGGTGTTCATATACACTTGTCAATAACTGAAACTAAAGGATTTAAATGGTGTATGTCTCAAGAATATATATGACAACATTAGGTTTTTGCACACACATGCTGCATACGGTCTGTGTGAGATTGATATTGTAACATCTTTTCTATATGATTCACAAACCTACACATGCCTGAATACTACATAATTCATTTTGCATAATCTGGAAAGTTGAAATAGGCATTAGGTTGAATCCCAGCGGAAGATGCTATATCATATGGTCAACCAATGAAATAGCAAATAGGCTGGCTGGTACTGTCACTATATCATATGGTCAACCAATGAAATAGCAGATGGGATGGCTGACATTGTCGCTATATCATATGGTCAACCAATGAAATAGCAGATATTCTGGCTGGTACTGTCGCTAGATCATATGGTCAACCAATGAAATAGCAAATAGGCCGGCTGGCATTGCCACTAGATCATATTGTCAACCAATGAAATAGCAGATAGACCGGCTGGTACTGTCGCTAGATCATATGGTCTGTAACAATACCATTGGGGTAGGCTGGACTATGGTTACACTGTCTACTGCAGGATACGTTCTGGCCAAGACACTGGTGTAGTTGGTCCCCCGGTACCTCAATCCTCTGGACTCCGCTTTCTCTCACACACTCGACCTACAGGCTTTCACCTCTAGGGGCTCAGTCCAGCAGACACAAATCAACTCTCGTAAAGTCATTGATAAATGTATTAGAACATAATAATACAGAGGAGGACAGGTTGAGATGAAGGAAGTGGGTATAGACGTTAGAGACATATACATATAGATAAGGAAGGATATACAGCTGAAGATCTAGAGTCTCATCATCCGACAGACTTCAGATAATGGTCGTTGCGGTTATCTCAACCGATGATCTTGGATTCTTGGTAGGTCAAACGTCGTCGACGGATTGGAGGGATTAACCTTCCCTCTGGCAGATGTTCAGACCCCAGTAGTAAATATGGTAGTCGGACTGGAGTCGGTCGACTTCTCCTTGATGGAATGTTCAGACCCAGTAGTAAATATGGTAATGGGACTGGAGTCGGTCGACTTCTCCTTGATGGAATGTTCAGACCCAGTAGTAAATATGGTAGTCGGACTGGAGTCGGTCGACTTCTCCTTGATGGAATGTTCAGACCCAGTAGTAAATATGGTAGTCGGACTGGAGTCGGTCGACTTCTCCTTGATGGAATGTTCAGACCCCAGTAGTAAATATGGTAATGGGACTGGAGTCGGTCGACTTCTCCTTGATGGAATGTTCAGACCCCAGTAGTAAATATGGTAGTCGGACTGGAGTCGGTCGACTTCTCACTGATGGAATGTTCAGACCCCAGTAGTAAATATGGTAATGGGACTGGAGTCGGTCGACTTCTCCTTGATGGAATGTTCAGACCCCAGTAGTAAATATGGTAATGGGACTGGAGTCGGTCGACTTCTCCTTGATGGAATGTTCAGACCCCAGTAGTAAATATGGTAGTCGGACTGGAGTCGGTCGACTTCTCACTGATGGAATGTTCAGACCCCAGTAGTAAATATGGTAATGGGACTGGAATCAGTCGACTTCTCCTTGATGGAATGTTCAGACCCCAGTAGTAAATATGGTAATGGGACTGGAGTCGGTCGACTTCTCCTTGATGGAATGTTCAGACCCAGTAGTAAATATGGTAATGGGACTGGAGTCGGTCGACTTCTCCTTGATGGAATGTTCAGACCCCAGTAGTAAATATGGTAATGGGACTGGAGTCGGTCGAATTCTCCTTGATGGAATGTTCAGACCCCAGTAGTAAATATGGTAATGGGACTGGAGTCGGTCGACTTCTCCTTGATGGAATGTTCAGACCCCAGTAGTAAATATGGTAATGGGACTGGAGTCGGTCGACTTCTCCTTGATGGAATGTTCAGACCCAGTAGTAAATATGGTAATGGGACTGGAGTCGGTCGACTTCTCCTTGATGGAATGTTCAGACCCAGTAGTAAATATGGTAATGGGACTGGAGTCGGTCGACTTCTCCTTGATGGAATGTTCAGACCCAGTAGTAAATATGGTAATGGGACTGGAGTCGGTCGACTTCTCCTTGATGGAATGTTCAGACCCAGTAGTAAATATGGTAATGGGACTGGAGTCGGTCGACTTCTCCTTGATGGAATGTTCAGACCCCAGTAGTAAATATGGTAATGGGACTGGAGTCGGTCGACTTCTCCTTGATGGAATGTTCAGACCTTGGTGTAGGCCCAGTGGACTAATGGCAGACTGTAGCCATACCAATATAGCACAGTTCGGACTATGGGATAACCACTGGCTCATCGTGTCGTCTCATATTGTGTTGTCACTGTATCCTCTCTGTGATCGTTGATATTATTAAATTTATTTGTTGTCTCCTCTATTCTTTGTCAGATCTGACATCACAGTCAATAACAGCTGCAGCCTCTACTCCAGCAACATCCTACAGACAGCCAGCAGCACCACTAGCTTCTACAGCGACAACATCCTACAGACAGTCAACAGAGTCTGTTCAACCTGCAGGTTGGTCTCTGATGTTGGAATGATTTATATAATGACACACACAGTAAGCCTAGTTTATGTTTGATCTCTGGACACTACATGACCTCCCAGATAATGTACAGCATCACAGTGATGCCCTGTCAATATTATCTTGTTCCGTTAGTCAGAGTTACAATTGTTCAATGTTTTTACTATTTGGTCAAGCAGTGACAGTGACACGACGTGTATACTTTTCCTATAACGCCATATGAATTGAGCTTGGCTAACAACGATCGCATTGGCGAGGCTAATGGAAGTTAGCCTTTTTTTGCTTAAAATGTATAAGTAAACTTTTGCATACATTGCGAATTCTTCAATCCAAAAATAAAGGTCATAAAAAAAAACTGGCCAGATATCAACACCCTGGCTGTCTAGAATACAATACTTACTAGCGCAACTGCAAATATAGGCAAACCTCGGTTTTCATTGCCTTCGGTTTTGTTCGATTTGTACGCGAAAATGTGTTTCGGTTTTCGTCGGTTGCCTCAGATTTCGTCGGCGTGTCCACGGGACCTCGCTACTAATTTTGTGAAAACAAAGGAACCCACGCCTTCTTCTGCTCAGTTTGGCGTTGTGTTTCGTTGTGTGAACATCACTTACTAATAAGTTAACCCTTAACTATTAGCTCCATCATGGGACCTAAGAAAGAGCCAGCAGCCCTTTGAAGAAGTAGGCCTGGAACAGGATCGAGTTCAATAAGGAAATCACTGAAAAATACGAGTGCAGCTTTAAGATTGCTGAAATCGGCGGCATGTACGAGAAGTCGCCATCCACGATAAGTTCCATTGTGGCAAAAAAAAGCAATAAAGGAGGCTAATGTAGCGAACGGCGTGAATGTGCCAACGTAACAGAGATTGCAACCAATTGAAAAAGTCGAACAGGTATTATAAATTTGGATAAATCAAAATCAGTTAGATGACGATTCTATTTTGGGGGCAATCGTATGTGAAAAGGCCAGACTATTGTATGCCGATCTCATTAAGAAAATGTCTGAGACGAGTGTTAGTGTTATTAGTGATTTAAAGGCCACCAGAGAATGGTTTGAACAAATTCAAGAGGCGCACTGGCATACACAGTTTACTAGGCACAGCGAAGGAGATAGTTCTGACTAGTCTGGGGCAGTCAAATAGTATTAAACACAATATTTATCTATATATATATATATATAAAAGAGAATATGTGTGTGCGTGCGTGCGTGTGTGTGTGTGTGTATGTGTCTGTGTGTGCGTGTGGTGTGTGTGTGTGTCCTATGCGTTCCCGAACTGTCCATCCGATTGAGATGAAATTTTGTACAGATGTCCTTCTAACTCCCGTGGAGCCACCTCACATGGCTATTTAGTTTAAAATCTACAATTTTTCCTCAAGAACAAAAGAAAAAGGCACGCGCTTCAGAAAAGAATGTCCCGCCATATTGTGGGAAGGGAACTCACTCTCTGATTAAACCAGAAATTAATCATGAACGGTTGTTGTTTTTCACTCAAGCGGATCAAACTGAAATAGAACGGGATGGATGGATAGATAGATAGATAGATAGATAGATAGATAGATAGATAGATAGATAGATAGATAGATAGATAGATAGATAGATAGATAGATAGATAGATAGATAGATAGATAGATAGATAGATAGATAGATAGATAGATAGATAGATAGATAGATAGATAGATAGATAGATAGATAGATAGATAGATAGATAGATAGATAGATAGATAGATAGATAGATAGATAGATAGATAGATAGATAGATAGATAGATAGATAGATAGATAGATAGATAGATAGATAGATAGATAGATAGATAGATAGATAGATAGATAGATAGATAGATAGATAGATAGATAGATAGATAGATAGATAGATAGATAGATAGATAGATAGATAGATAGATAGATAGATAGATAGATAGATAGATAGATAGATAGATAGATAGATAGATAGATAGATAGGTGGGTGGATGGATGGATGGATGGATGGATGGATAGATGGATGGATAGATAGATAGATAGATAGATAGATAGATAGATAGATAGATAGATAGATAGATAGATAGATAGATAGATAGATAGATAGATAGATAGATCCCCGCCAGAGTCTGGGCGAAGCCGGGCCAGGTCAGCTAGTTCTCTATAAAATGTGTTTTTGGTATATATTTTGAAATGTCTAGAAGGAATTAATTGGATTTACACTGATTCATATAGAAATAATTGCCTCTGTTTCGTCGGTTTCGAATTTCGCCGATTGTTCTCGGACGGATTATCGATGAAAACCGAGGATTGACTGTACTGAAGTCCACATCATAAAGAGAATTTCCAGACGATAAATACAATTCTAGGAATCATCTTCGGGAATTCCCTTTCTGATACGGACTTACGTGGCTGCAGTATAACAAGCAAGTCTTTTCCTGAGAGAACCGGGCCCTGCTGCACTACCAGCCCACGATTCTTGTTGTCGATTGTTCTTGGAGTCAAGGCCTCACAAGGTTTGCTAAAGTTTACTTACATTTAGTTATAAAAAAACATTGATATAATTATAATAGCTACGGATTTGACCGTTACGTTTCGATTTCAGTACGACGTCCTACACAATTCCTATGTGTTTCAAGGTGTACATTCTCCATCGCTGTAGCGCGTAGATTTACTGTAGTTTATCGATATATAACCGATGTCCAGGTACAGTGAATCCATCAAGTGAATGATCGAACTAGCACACGTATGTTGTACAGCACCAAATACCCGCATATGTATGCAACATACAGCTCTCTTTGTTTGTAGATATGCTGTTATCCTTTCTTTGTTACTTCGCTAAAGAAAACTCTTAATTCGTAACACCCACCTGTATTATTGTGAACTAGAATCTATGAATTGTGTTGGGGTCTGTTGACAATGAAATACCTAAAACACAATGAGACTGTTGACAATGGAATACCTGAAACAGGCTGATCTTGTTGACAATGTACTTTTATCAAGCATACCTGGATGGCTTGGCCACATGGCATGGACGAGACAGGAACCCTGAGCTGATCCTCGACGCTGGTGATCGAGTGAAATGGCGAGTCATGACCGCCCATGCTTTCCGGCATGGCACATGATTGATTGACTGATTGATTGATTGATTGCAATAATCATAAAATTTGCAAAACGTAACTAGGGAAATAAAAAAATACACAAAATGTCTAAAAATAGTATCTAACCTAAAACGTGCCCTATAGTGGAGACATTAACTCATTCTTAGTGACACAGATGTGTAGTAGGGTGGGGCCATTACTCACTCCAACTGCTGCGTGGTCTCGAGGTATGGTGTCCGCCTCGAGTGCCGGGTGTCCCGGGTTCAAGCCCCAGTGAGGACCGGCATTTCTTCACGTGTACTTCCAGTAACAAAATTTCCTATGGTCACTGGGTAGTGAGATCGGACGACCGTGTGTATTGTTGCGCACGTAAAAAATCCCTTGGCAGTTGGAAATCAAAAACGAGTAGCCTCACGGCGCTGCCCGGGCAAAATTTCGAGTTAAAAATCTACCCACAGTATTTCAGGATCCTCGAAGGAGCTACGGAGTTCGTGCACTGAGCTGAGTTTCTCCAGACTCTAGTTTGAGTTAGGAGGAGAACGGAGCACTTATGGGTTGCACCCATGTGCCGTGATGTTGATCCATCGACTAATCTAGACTAACTAAACTCCAACTGCTGTCACTTGTGATATATTGCCAATAAGTCTCTTACTGACTTATACATTATTTTACGCTTTAGCAAACCAATGTAAAACGAAATCATGCTTTCTTGCTGTAGCATGATGGAACAGAATTCCCCATTCCCAGTCCGACACATTTCATAAAGATACTTTAAGTCTTAACGGAGACCATCCCAAATAGAAGGGCTATTATTAGATCGTATGTTCTAGAACGAGTTGGGGGAGGGCAGAGGTATGCGCTTGTTTTTCATTGGTTAATAATTAATGAGCCCACGCTATTCCTGGGCCATATTTTAAAATCTAATTAGTAGGAGCGGGAATTTCACCAGGAGCAGTCGCTAGTGTGATGTGATGACCCAACAATGCCCTTAAAGATTCAATAATATATTGTTCTCTGGACAGCAGAGAACAGGAGGATGGAGGAGAGGCATCCATGTATCATCTGGGACCTCTAACCAGAAGTCCTAGATCCAGAAGTGACTCCCTATCAAAATGTGGGAATATCAAGAAGAGTTTTCTCTCAGCTCTTTAACAGCTGAATGCATAAATGGGAGAATAACACAATCTGAAGCACTACCAACGTGGTGAACTCGACAGTGATCTTGAGTCAGTCAGGGATCAACTGAGACTAACATCAAATCTTGTTCTATGAACTACATTCGTGGAGAACTGTGGGGTAACTTGGAGTGTTTGTTTATCTAAGACAAAACTTAGAAAATATCCAGCCGGATGCTCACACAGTGATTCTTGAAGAATGTGATTGAACAGTAGGGAAGTTGATCTGGCTAAGTGAGTAGCTGCAATGTATGGGACATTCTGTATGTCATTATTGAAGTACCCAGTGACAGCCTTCACTGACAGCCTGATCGACCGTGAGATGCAGTACCATATCATCATACCAAATCTTGTCTTCAAGAGGAATGAATCTGCCATGAAGCTTATTCTGGGGAAGCTGCTAACTGGAACTAGTCCAACATCCATGCTGATGATAAAAGGATTCAACAGACCCAGAACAGTAGTTCCTTCCTGTGTTGCCCATGGATAGGATTTCCTAAATTCCCAAGAGACAGGAAATGATGATAGTTACCGATACTGTAATTGAGTGGGGTAGATAGATATTAGAGAGAGGAGGAGTAGAAGTAGTTATTGGGTGGTGGAGTAAATAAGAAGTGTTGTATCTTGTTTATCAACCTGCATGTGTGACATATTTTATGCATTTTCTATGCAATAATTGAAGTGTTGACATGACAGGAGATGAGGCAATGGTCACCACTCTACTCACCATCAACTCAATAAATTGTGTATTTAATGAATCAGTTTTAAGTACATGTCCCCAGTGAATTTCTTGTACAGTTGCTGTCAAGTATTGTATCTGTGACTGTCTTAAGTGCTGTGGTTGGTTATACATATTGTGAAAAGTCCTGTATAGATGTTGTCAAGTATCTCATGATGTATGTCTTGTACAATTGTGGTGTAAACAATTCTATGTAAATGTATGTCCCACTCTTGTCAAGAACCTGTCATGTAGATGTCTTGTCCAACAGATGTTATGTACAGTTATTGTTGAGTTTGCCTACAAATAATTGAGTTCTACAATCCCAAAGAAATGGGACAACCTGATATAGGTCATACTGACAAAATATATAGGAGATCTATGTGACGGACGAACAGCACACTGGCAACATTATAATGAGAGAGATGGATCCTCAGTTGTACAGAGGCGAAGAGTCCAGATCTCCTTTGGGTCTTAGGGGAAACCTTTTTCTTCTTATATAAATTTCTGTGTAGATACATAGTGGTCTCACAGTGGGGGTTTGAGCCAAAAGAAAAGGGGTTCTCCAAAAAAGGCTATTGCGGGAATGATTAGCTCATTTGAGTGACCTCTAGACAAAACGGCCAAAATCATATCCTTTATCTTGTTATTTATTATTCAAGATATATCTCCAGAGAACACTACTAACTAGGTCCTCTGGCAACTCAATCAAACATGTCACATAACTGGTGTGCTCTTTCCGGGATATAAACCCTGGGAAAACCTGGTCACATAACTGGGTTGCTCTTTTCAGGCTATAAACCCTGGGAAAAAGAACACTCGTCTCGGATTAAACCCTGGTAATAACCTGCTAGGGGCTCACATACCTGTTGCCCTGATGACGGGATACAAACTTTGGGTATACCCTGCATAAGACTCACTTTTGGGATCTCTATGTTGGTATTAAGATCCGGGGTGACCTCTCGCAAATCAGACAAAATTCTTGGAGTTTTTATGGTGTTGTTTAATGGACCCTGTCTCTTATATGAGGGCAACTGTCCAGACATGTAAACCCACAATAAATCTCTAGAAGGTTTGATTTCATTAATAGTGATAATATTGCATGTATCACTGTTTTAATATATCATTTAGGATTCAATGTAGCAGACTGAAAATGATGTATAAATATCTTATGGGTCAACCTAATTGCTTGTATCCATGATATTTGTTTTTCTCAGAATGATATGATTTCTTAGCTTGTCAATATTGTTGTATAATTTTGTGCATGCTGGTTATTCAATATATGTATCCAAAAATTAAGGTACCTGAAACACCAGAGAACACAAATTATTTTAAATATAACTGAGACAGCTAGTACAGGGGAAACTTTATTTTTGGCCCTGAAATTAGGACACTTAATCCAGTAAATGAATATGGGGCCTACTCCATCACAAAATTAATTGCTGGCATGGGTGAGAGAGGGGAATTATTGTTGTAAATACGACATTTTTAATGTCACCACATCACATAAGATAACAACTCCTTATATTCTCTTCTCCCCATAACATGCTTGCAACACTGAGAGTAGAGAGGTGAACCCTGATGGAAAACTTGGGCAACCATTAAGACACGTCATTGACAATCTCTCTCGGTGATAGTCAGTATTCGTACCGGCTAATGTCCAGTGTCGATTCGACATCTGGGTTTATTCTTCAGTTGTGTAACCCTGTCAGTGGCCCTGATCAAGCTACTGCGCGTGAGCACAATTGAATCTCCAGGAGAAAACATCCTTATCAACTCCGTCACTTGCCATTTCTGAAGTAGTGGTATTATTAAGCGTACTTGATACGTAATGGACGAGATGAAGGGAAGATTCTACCTGATGTCATGGGCGGTCATATAAAACCGACCACAGTCTGGTGTCTATAAGACATTAGTCTATTGTTCGATTGTGTAATCTCTCTGGTGTACTAGGATCCACGTCACCAGGAGTTAACTCATTGAATCTCCAGGAAGGCCATCAAAATAACTGGACCCCTAGCCATTCATATGGAAGTGGAGAGCGTACGCAAAGTATGTGTCCAGGAAACGATGGATAACCAACCTGATGTCATTGGCGTATCATACGACTAGGAGCACATCATGGACAACCTGAAAAATTTCATGAAGAGATATAACAGGATCCGTCTCCGATGTCGGCCGTCAATTCATCCTCAGTTGAGAAAGCGTTTCTGCCTTTAAAATGGTGGAGATTAAAGGACGGACAAAGTTGAGAACAACTGATGTCATTCCCCTTTTTCATTCTCAATTGGGAAGACCTTTCTGCCGGAAGAAGGTAGGAATGTAATAAGGATTACTGTCTCCAAACAGTTAACTCTTATATGGTAGAGCTCACTGCAACTCCAGCAGCTGACACTCTATACACATGGTCTGCGATTCAGTGGACTAATAACGAAAGATCAGTTTCAAACAGCTGACTCCTTTCAAGATAAAGATCCCTGCACTCCAGCAGTCGATTCTTTATATAATAAGAACCATGCATTATGCAGTGGGATCTTATATTATTACTGAGATGCGAGGTGTATTCACAGGACCTGGCCAGTCCTATCCTCAAAGTCAGTAAAATGGCTTCCAAAATTCCAGTCAATATTGGGATATAGGAAGTAACCCACATAATCACACCCCTTTAAAGGTGGCTGTGATAATGACGAACTTCTCTGTGCTGAGAGAATTCGCCTAATTCGCCATATGTAAACGTTTTGCTCATGTGGGAGAGAAAGAACGGATACTTCCCAGTCACTCAAAAGCACTTCGCTAAAGCATGGCTGAAGACAACTAGTTGGAAGTTCCACCTGGAATTACAGATTAGTAGTAGTGGATGTCAAAGTCTGGCTGCATCTACTAATTCAGTTGCTACGTTAGAAAATTGAGCAACTAAGGAGAGAAAATGCTGTCCTTCTCACAACACATCAAAATAGAGGCATAACGGAATGAGAGAATCTCAACCGACAAGTGCACCTCTAAATCTATGGTAAGACTACATAAATAAGTCAAGGAAATATAATGGGAAATTGCTACCATCTGCAAACACAAGAGGCTTATTGGAAAGGTAGACCCTGTGTCCAACGCTAACCAAATCTGCACTAGTAGATTTTAGTCTCAAGTTTTGCAGCGGCTGCTATACAGTTCACCCGGAAGTGATTGTCTTTGCTCCGGTGATGATCAAAAATTTTAACCCAGTTCCAAATGCCAAGATTACTATTGGAGAAAGTGTTCAGTTAAATACACTCTCGCAGGATTATCATTCTCCAGTGGCGAAGGGAAGAATGAAGTTCTGATAAGGTGAAAAGTTGAGAGATCCATGGAATGCAACCATTCTCTCCAAACGTCATCTAGAAGTTGGCTTAATTGCAAAGCCATTACTTCACATAATGAATCTCTATGGAACATTCATACATTACGAAATGGTGTGACTCAGAGAGATCATTTATCACAAACAGGAAATATAGCAAGGATGTCAGCAGTGGAACACTGTCAGAGGTAAATAGAAGAGCAGTTCACAGATGAGTGGAGTCAGGACTCTTGATGCTCCCAGTGACTTAAAGGAACTTAATGCAGGGCTAACTTCATGGTCTTTGCGTTTGCCACCAAATTTATCAACTGATGGAATGTTGGGGCATATTTTTTTTTAGGAGAAAAATCACTTAGTTCCAAATGTACTACTCTAATAGGGTAAAGGGAGACAGGGAGTAATTGACAAAACCACCTAAGGGATCTGGGAACTGTGGATTCTGCGATCATCTGTCATACCTATGAAAGATTTAAGAGAGGGGCCATGCAGCATGATGGAACAGAATTCCCCATTCCCAGTCCGACACATTTCATAAAGATACTTTAAGTCTTAACGGGGACCATCCCAAATAGAAGGGCTATTATTAGATCGTATGTTCTAGAACGAGTTGGGGGAGGGCAGAGGTATGCGCTTGTTTTTCATTGGTTAATAATTAATGAGCCCACGCTATTCCTGGGCCATATTTTAAAATCTAATTAGTAGGAGCGGGAATTTCACCAGGAGCGGTCGCTAGTGTGATGTGATGACCCAACAATGCCCTTAAAGATTCAATAATATATTGTTCTCTGGACAGCAGAGAACAGGAGGATGGAGGAGAGGCATCCATATATCATCTGGGACCTCTAACCAGAAGTCCTAGATCCAGAAGTGACTCCCTATCAAAATGTGGGAATATCAAGAAGAGTTTTCTCTCAGCTCTTTAACAGCTGAATGCATAAATGGGAGAATAACACAATCTGAAGCACTACCAATATGGTGAACTCGACAGTGATCTTGAGTCAGTCAGGGATCAACTGAGACTAACATCAAATCTTGTTCTATGAACTACATTCGTGGAGAACTGTGGGGTAACTTGGAGTGTTTGTTTATCTAAGACAAAACTTAGAAAATATCCAGCCGGATGCTCACACAGTGATTCTTGAAGAATGTGATTGAACAGTAGGGAAGTTGATCTGGCTAAGTGAGTAGCTGCAATGTATGGGACATTCTGTATGTCATTATTGAAGTACCCAGTGACAGCCTTCACTGACAGCCTGATCGACCGTGAGATGCAGTACCATATCATCATACCAAATCTTGTCTTCAAGAGGAATGAATCTGCCATGAAGCTTATTCTGGGGAAGCTGCTAACTGGAACTAGTCCAACATCCATGCTGATGATAAAAGGATTCAACAGACTCAGAACAGTACTTTCTTCCTTGGGTTGCCCATGGATAGGATTTCCTAAATTCCCAAGAGACAGGAAATGATGATAGTTACTGATACTGTAATTGAGTGGGGTAGATAGATATTAGAGAGAGGAGGAGTAGAAGTAGTTATTGGGTGGTGGAGTAAATAAGAAGTGTTGTATCTTGTTTATCAACCTGCATGTGTGACATATTTTATGCATTTTCTATGCAATAATTGAAGTGTTGACATGACAGGAGATGAGGCAATGGTCACCACTCTACTCACCATCAACTCAATAAATTGTGTATTTAATGAATCAGTTTTAAGTACATGTCCCCAGTGAATTTCGTGTACAGTTGCTGTCAAGTATTGTATCTGTGACTGTCTTAAGTGCTGTGGTTGGTTATACATATTGTGAAAAGTCCTGTATAGATGTTGTCAAGTATCTCATGATGTATGTCTTGTACAATTGTGGTGTAAACAATTCTATGTAAATGTATGTCCCACTCTTGTCAAGAACCTGTCATGTAGATGTCTTGTCCAACAGATGTTATGTACAGTTATTGTTGAGTTTGCCTACAAATAATTGAGTTCTACAATCCCAAAGAAATGGGACAACCTGATATAGGTCATACTGACAAAATATATAGGAGATCTATGTGACGGACGAACAGCACACTGGCAACATTATAATGAGAGAGATGGATCCTCAGTTGTACAGAGGCGAAGAGTCCAGATCTCCTTTGGGTCTTAGGGGAAACCTTTTTCTTCTTATATAAATTTCTGTGTAGATACATAGTGGTCTCACAGTGGGGGTTTGAGCCAAAAGAAAAGGGGTTCTCCAAAAAGGCTATTGCGGGAATGATTAGCTCATTTGAGTGACCTCTAGACAAAACGGCCAAAATCATATCCTTTATCTTGTTATTTATTATTCAAGATATATCTCCAGAGAACACTACTAACTAGGTCCTCTGGCAACTCAATCAAACATGTCACACTTGCCTAAGTAACCTTACCATTAAATTGCTGTGATGTTTATTATCCACTTTCCTGGGACTAGATATGTTTATTATCCACTTTCCTATGACGAGACATACTTATTATCCACTTTCCTACCTAGGACTAGACGTGTTTATTATCCACTTTCCTGGGCTAGACATGTTTATTAACCACTTTCCTAAGACTAGCCATACTTATTATCCACTTTCCTAAGACTAGACATACTTATTATCCACGTTCCTAAGACTAGACATACTTATTATCCACTTTCCTAAGACTAGACATACTTATTATCCACTTTCCTAGACTAGACATACTTATTATCCACTTTCCTAAGACTAGACATACTTATTATCCACTTTCCTAAGACTAGCCATACTTATTATCCACTTTCCTAAGACTAGACATACTTATTATCCACTTTCCTAGGACTAAACATTTTTATTGTCCACTTTCCTAGGACTAGAGAGCTACCCAAGAATTGCCCAGATGGCGTCTGCGAAACAGAAGAAAGCAACATTCATCTCCAACAAGCTGACATTCTTGAAAGATCAGGGAGACGAATTGATCAGCGCTGTTGGACAATATGTCAACAGGGTATGTGTTATCAATTTCTGATTTATTGCTATGCTTGTTATCTGTTTTAAAATTGCCACAAATGTTTTGATGATAATGATGATGATGATGATGATGATCATCATCATCATCATCATCATCATCAGCAGCAGCAGCACCATCATCATTATCATCATCATCATCATCATCATCATTATTAACTACACATGAAGTAGTCGATCATGGTGCTGCCCATCTTGCCATCTCAGCCCCAATACAACAACCCGTGAGCTAAGTATCTATGCCACGATGTAAACTGGCATCCCAGTGGTCCTGTGTTCGAATCCCCCTATATGTGTGGACGTATGTACAACATTGAACTAGACTCCCAGGTCAGCTCAGCCATTGATGGGTACCGGGACATGATCTGGGAAATAAATGCGGTCATCAGACATCGACTGCCGTTGGTCTATACATATATGGTGATGGGACAATATTCTTGTAGACTAGAACATTCTCTCAGAGCACACATTACAAAAATATGCCTTGTAGGCTAGAATATTCTCTTATAGCACACATCAGATAAACGCACTGAGTACCTAGCTAACTCCTTAGAAGCCATGTAAACCACTAACATCATCATTGCTTAGCTCTGCTTACGTCACCGTACGCCAGTTATATATAGGCTCTTCAATGTTCCATTTGGGCTTCACCAAGCTGAATATCTAGACTACACGGAGCCGTGGTGCCACTGCCCTTCGCACGCTTGCTAGCCACGTCAGAGGTACTGCTTCAATCCCCATTGAAGAGATACTTTTCTTTTCTTTCTTTTTTTTCCAACTAGAGTCGCTCAGGGGTCGCCCAAATCTCATAAAGTGATAATTGAAAAATGTACTTTTCTGGGAGATGTCTGATAAAGAATGCGGCTATAAAAGGAATTGACAACCTAAAATCATTGTCCCTTGACCTAGAATATCTTTATTATATGTTTATTATATGTTTATATGCTGGTATGTATACGCTTACCTGCCTACAGGTGTAGCGGATATATGATGCTAGCCTCATTGTTGTATAGGCCTCAAGGCACTGGATGGGATCACGTGGTCAATTGTACGCCCGATGCTTTGGCGTCCTAAAACATTCCTTGGTGCCCAGTTTAGAGTGAGACACCGTGAAGCCCGTGTCTATTACAATTTTAAAATAAACAAATCAGACATCGAACGCATAACCACAGTGCCGGCAAGCCAGCAATTTACCCACTGTACCACCTCGGCTCCCATGAAATGTTAGGTTTCTACATATTCTAGGTTATAATGTAATGAAGCAGGGAGTCATCCGTGAGTGCCGTGTTGAAATCTGTAGTTGAAACACTCAGTTCTGGTCTTGTCCACTCCTGCTTCTAGCACTGGCCCTTTGGATTGTGTGGTCAGTTTATTGACGCATCTCTCCGTCTGGACATCACTGTTGTGGAACTTGTTACGCTTTCAATGTTCAGTAATGAACCTCTGAGAATGTTTGTGCTTTTGCAGATAACCGCAGCAGGAGAGTCATGGACACAAGGGGGGAGAGGGGACGACAACATAGAGTGCCATGAGTTATGTCACATGATAGACGATGCAGTCCTGTTCCTGTGTGAAAAATGTGAAGAAATAGCAGGTGAGAACTAGTATGTAAGAACAAATAGGTAAGAAAAAGATGTTAAGAACTAGCAGATAATAACTAGCAGATAGGAATTAACAAGTATGAACTAGCAAGTAAGGTTAGTGATATTGTACTGCCTTCATAGTAGCAGAGGTTTTATTGAAAACTGTCACTGTCTTGGGGTGTTCATATACACTTGTCAATAACTGAAACTAAAGGATTTAAATGGTGTATGTCTCAAGAATATATATGACAACATTAGGTTTTTGCACACACATGCTGCATACGGTCTGTGTGAGATTGATATTGTAACATCTTTTCTATATGATACACAAACCTACACATGCCTGAATACTACATAATTCATTTTGCATAATCTGGAAAGTTGAAATAGGCATTAGGTTGAATCCCAGCGGAAGATGCTATATCATATGGTCAACCAATGAAATAGCAAATAGGCTGGCTGGTACTGTCACTATATCATATGGTCAACCAATGAAATAGCAGATGGGATGGCTGACATTGTCGCTATATCATATGGTCAACCAATGAAATAGCAGATATTCTGGCTGGTACTGTCGCTAGATCATATGGTCAACCAATGAAATAGCAAATAGGCCGGCTGGCATTGCCACTAGATCATATTGTCAACCAATGAAATAGCAGATAGACCGGCTGGTACTGTCGCTAGATCATATGGTCTGTAACAATACCATTGGGGTAGGCTGGACTATGGTTACACTGTCTACTGCAGGATACGTTCTGGCCAAGACACTGGTGTAGTTGGTCCCCCGGTACCTCAATCCTCTGGACTCCGCTTTCTCTCACACACTCGACCTACGGGCTTTCACCTCTAGGGGCTCAGTCCAGCAGACACAAATCAACTCTCGTAAAGTCATTGATAAATGTATTAGAACATAATAATACAGAGGAGGACAGGTTGAGATGAAGGAAGTGGGTATAGACGTTAGAGACATATACATATAGATAAGGAAGGATATACAGCTGAAGATCTAGAGTCTCATCATCCGACAGACTTCAGATAATGGTCGTTGCGGTTATCTCAACCGATGATCTTGGATTCTTGGTAGGTCAAACGTCGTCGACGGATTGGAGGGATTAACCTTCCCTCTGGCAGATGTTCAGACCCCAGTAGTAAATATGGTAGTCGGACTGGAGTCGGTCGACTTCTCCTTGATGGAATGTTCAGACCCAGTAGTAAATATGGTAATGGGACTGGAGTCGGTCGAATTCTCCTTGATGGAATGTTCAGACCCAGTAGTAAATATGGTAGTCGGACTGGAGTCGGTCGACTTCTCCTTGATGGAATGTTCAGACCCAGTAGTAAATATGGTAGTCGGACTGGAGTCGGTCGACTTCTCCTTGATGGAATGTTCAGACCCCAGTAGTAAATATGGTAATGGGACTGGAGTCGGTCGACTTCTCCTTGATGGAATGTTCAGACCCCAGTAGTAAATATGGTAGTCGGACTGGAGTCGGTCGACTTCTCACTGATGGAATGTTCAGACCCCAGTAGTAAATATGGTAATGGGACTGGAGTCGGTCGACTTCTCCTTGATGGAATGTTCAGACCCCAGTAGTAAATATGGTAGTCGGACTGGAGTCGGTCGACTTCTCACTGATGGAATGTTCAGACCCCAGTAGTAAATATGGTAATGGGACTGGAGTCGGTCGACTTCTCCTTGATGGAATGTTCAGACCCCAGTAGTAAATATGGTAATAGGACTGGAGTCGGTCGACTTCTCCTTGATGGAATGTTCAGACCCAGTAGTAAATATGGTAATGGGACTGGAGTCGGTCGACTTCTCCTTGATGGAATGTTCAGACCCCAGTAGTAAATATGGTAATGGGACTGGAGTCGGTCGACTTCTCCTTGATGGAATGTTCAGACCCCAGTAGTAAATATGGTAATGGGACTGGAGTCGGTCGACTTCTCCTTGATGGAATGTTCAGACCCCAGTAGTAAATATGGTAATGGGACTGGAGTCGGTCGAATTCTCCTTGATGGAATGTTCAGACCCCAGTAGTAAATATGGTAATGGGACTGGAGTCAGTCGACTTCTCCTTGATGGAATGTTCAGACCCCAGTAGTAAATATGGTAATGGGACTGGAGTCGGTCGACTTCTCCTTGATGGAATGTTCAGACCCAGTAGTAAATATGGTAATGGGACTGGAGTCGGTCGACTTCTCCTTGATGGAATGTTCAGACCCAGTAGTAAATATGGTAATGGGACTGGAGTCGGTCGACTTCTCCTTGATGGAATGTTCAGACCCAGTAGTAAATATGGTAATGGGACTGGAGTCGGTCGACTTCTCCTTGATGGAATGTTCAGACCCAGTAGTAAATATGGTAATGGGACTGGAGTCGGTCGACTTCTCCTTGATGGAATGTTCAGACCCCAGTAGTAAATATGGTAATGGGACTGGAGTCGGTCGACTTCTCCTTGATGGAATGTTCAGACCTTGGTGTAGGCCCAGTGGACTAATGGCAGACTGTAGCCATACCAATATAGCACAGTTCGGACTATGGGATAACCACTGGCTCATCGTGTCGTCTCATATTGTGTTGTCACTGTATCCTCTCTGTGATCGTTGATATTATTAAATTTATTTGTTGTCTCCTCTATTCTTTGTCAGATCTGACATCACAGTCAATAACAGCTGCAGCCTCTACTCCAGCAACACCTGACAGACAGCCAGCAGCACCACTAGCTTCTACAGCGACAACATCCCACAGACAGTCAACAGAGTCTGTTCAACCTGCAGGTTGGTCTCTGATGTTGGAATGATTTATATAATGACACACACAGTAAGCCTAGTTTATGTTTGATCTCTGGACACTACATGACCTCCCAGATAATGTACAGCATCACAGTGATGCCCTGTCAATATTATCTTGTTCCGTTAGTCAGAGTTACAATTGTTCAATGTTTTTACTATTTGGTCAAGCAGTGACAGTGACACGACGTGTATACTTGGCCTATAACTCCATATGAATTGAGCTTCGCTAACAACGATCGCATTGGCGAGGCTAATGGAAGTAGAACATTACATACAACTACAAAACGACCCACACTCCTGTGGGTCGTCGCTTAAAGCTACGGAGTTCGTGCTTTGTGCGACGCTTTCCGTGCTGCGGAAAGAGACAGAGCCATATGGGATAAAACCCGGTGCAATGAAGTCGACCCTGTCGACTTTTAAGCGACTTTTTATACAACTACAAAAAATAAACACGCAACGTTGTTTGGTAATAAATGAGCAGAGAGGCATTGGTGGACCATTTTGACGAGAGGAAAGACAAGTGGTGTCCGAGAAATGATGCTGGGTGGCATGAGACTGTGGCATGGGTGAATATCACCAATAGAATTGAGCCAGAAAACAAGGAGAGAGAGAGAGAGAGAGAGAGAGAGAGAGAGAGAGAGAGAGAGAGAGAGAGAGAGAGAGAGAGAGAGAGAGATGTAGAGATGTATTAATTCTTACGTCAACTGGCAGTGCAGAAGATGATGATGGCGTCTCTTTAAAGTGCGTTGGTGATGGGAAGATTTGGTTGTTGTAGTTGTGTTCTTACATCAGCCACTGGAAGAACCATTAAAAGACAGTGAGTGCTTATTTCCTCTTCCTGTCCACTGAAGTGCTTGCAGTATGGCAGCATGGTATGTAATCACTTCATGTAAGTGTGTGATCAGGGCTGCGTGTTGTGTTTCTAGTCTACAGATTGTATTCTCATCCTTGTGGTGTAGGCTGTTAATGCCCTCTCTGGGGGTGTAGGCTGTTAATGCCCTCTCTAGGGGTGTAGGCTGTTAATGCCCTCTCTAGGGGTGTAGGCTGTTAATGCCCTCTCTAGAGTTGGGCTGTGACACAGTTTAATAAGAGCTCTTGTAGTTGTGTCTGTTGTCCAAGTGTCTAGCCATTGCTGTTTGATATTGTTGTTGATAGCATGCTAATAAAACATATGAAAAATAGTAATATGTCTATTTTATTTGTCAGTGATAAATTGTTTGATTTTATGCACAGATGGAGCCCACGTCAAACCGGTTTTAGACAGAATGGCTGTTATAGAAGAGGCCATGTGCTCCTTCAGGAGCAAGACAGAAAAGGTTGCTGAACAACAAAGTGGCATTGATCAACAATTGAAGGAACTGTTATCCAAACTATCAGAGTCAGACAAGAAACACAGCTCAAGGTTTAAACAAGTCAAACAACAAATCAGTGATATTAGTGATGCACGAGATGCAATAGATCAAGAGCACAAGGACAGATTACACAGTCTGGAGAAACAGTTGCAGAAATTATCTACGGCACAAAACATTCAGAAAGGAGAGATACAGAAACTGATTCATTTACCTAATCTACTGGAGTCTGTGAAAGAAAATGTCGATGCATTAGACGCTAGAATTGATGGAATCATTTATGACTGCAGAAACAAACATGAGGGTATAGAAACTGTGACACGTGATCTAGCAGACAAGGTCATGGCTAACACACAGAGTGTCCAGCTCATATCTGAAGGTCAAGCTCAGAACACGAACTTGTTGAGAGAACTAGAGACCAGGTTGCAAACATTGGAGGCGGACGGCGGGAGAAATGTGAAGGACGTCCAGAAACAGGCTGAGAAAGGAAAGGCAAATGTGAGTATGAACTCTTCAAAGGAGAAATTGTGTACAAGTATGACTGTTGTTAACATTGGCTGTGAAACTGCGTGGAAGGATGTGTTTGTTGCTAGCATGAAATTATGCGTGTGTTGTGTCTGTTGTCTTCTTCAAGTTTGCGTTCTATTAACTGGACATTCTGCCCCCTTGCTGAGATGAAGTTCATCGTTTTCTCCATATCTGTGTCCCATAATTTCTGCTCCAGCTCAGCACGCTTCTGGTGCGTCTGGCAGCGCATATCTTTGAAAGTTGGGCATAACTGAACGATGTGTTCTGGGGTCTCAGTTTCAAGTCTACGAGAACAGATGCCTCAGTTTGTGACTGAGCCCGTGTAAGTGACCGAGAACTCTGTGATTTTGAGACCGTGTAAATGACCAAGTGCTCTGTGACTTTCAGACCCTGTAGATACCCAAGTACTCTGACACATTGAGACCCTGTAGATAACCAAGTCTGAGACTTTGAGACCGTGTGGATAACCAAGTACTCTGAGACTTTGAGACCGTGTAGATAACCAAGTACTTTGAGACCGTGTAGATAACCAAGTACTCTGAGACTTTGAGACCCTGTAGATAACCAAGTACTCTGAGACTTTGAGACCGTGTAGATAACCAAGTACTCTGAGACTTTGAGACCGTGTAGATAACCAAGTACTCTGAGACTTTGAGACCCTGTAGATAACCAAGTACTCTGAGACTTTGAGACCGTGTAGATAACCAAGTACTCTGTGACTTTGAGACCGTGTAGATAACCAAGTACTCTGTGATTTTGAGACCTTGTAGATGATGATGTACTCTGTGACTTTGTGACAGTGTAGATTGCCATGATCTGAAAAGAGCTCTGTAGAGTTAATGGAAGAACCGACTGTGATAGGACAGACTCACAAATCCAGACAGAGTTAAACGACAATAACGAGTGTTAGTGACTGAAAACAATTCAATAGAGACTGGGTAATGAATTAATATGAATAGTGATCAGCCAAGGACAGCCATGTGACAAGGCTGAATTCAGACAGCGTATGCGGTTGTAACCTTATTCAGCCGGGATACTTGTTTAACGGTAAGATCTATGCTACAAGGATGGACTTGGTGGATTTCTACTTAAACATTTAAGAAGAAGGAGCTGGGTAAATTCGACTAAGTCATCGAACAACGATATTTAAACTAACGCATGCAGTGTCGACGATACGAGATACAGAAAATCCCATCAAACTAGACAGCAGAAGCAATGTGCAAACATCAACCGCTCGATAAAGAAAAGTCAGCATGGCAGATGTGTAGCTAGTGTGTTCACTGTTTTAAGAAAACGTAAGTAGTACCTATTCCATATTTGACTCGTAGACATTTGATTTTGACAGTGAGAGGATGGCGTCAACACTCCTGACGACAGAGTCACATTCTAACTATTGACTTCGGGTTGGATGGCCATGCATGTGAACACGTGACAATGCGGGGTCACACAGTGAGTGGGACGTGGCAATGGTAGTGTGTGACATCTGGAACATCATTGGTCATTATTAAACTGGAAGAGAACTGGGACGCACGCGTTGTCAGGTCATGTCGTCTCAACTGTGTCATAATCAGTATTGTCTGATGTTAGTTACTACATAACGAGCCTGTGTATCTACATCTAAACCCAATAACATTATGGCATAGATGACCTAGTACTCTGAGACTTTGAGACCGCGTAGATCACCAAGTACTCTGGGACTTTGACACAGTGTGACGGCATAGGTAATCAGATACTCTGTGTTTGAAACTTTGAGACGGTAAAAATGATCAAATGCATTGTACTTGAGACGTTATAAATGGCCGAGTACTCTGTGTTTGAGACGGTATAGATTACCAATTATTCTACAATGGCCTGTCATCAGGTGAGAGAAGTTGCTGCTTCTGCAATTCCATTTGTAACCTTGTTTCCCTGGAAATATACCTTCTGAGCGATTTGATAGACACTTATTTTATAAACGTTTTTGAAACCAATCATTATTATAAATTATATTCCAAAAGGAAAATTCTACAAGTATTAGTAGTAGTAGTAGTAGTAGTTGTAGTAGTAGTAGTAGTAGTAGTAGAATCGAGATGTAGCTTTAGTAGAAGAAGAAGTAGTAGTAGTAGCTATAATAGCAGTTGATGTTGTTGTTATTACTGTTGTCGTATTAATAATTGTAGTAGTAGTAGTAGTAGTAGTAGTAGTAGTAGTAGTAGTAGTAGTAGTAGTAGTAGTAGTAGTAGTAGTAGTAGTAGTAGTAGTGGTGGTGGTGGTGGTCAAGGTAATAGTAGTATTGGTATTAGTAGTTGTTGTAGTATTAGTGGCATTAGCAGTATCAATAGCAGTAAAGTGGTGGTGATGAGAAGAAGAAGGTTAAGAAGGAGAAAAAGAATTAGATAAGAGGAAGAAGACGACTAGGTGGATGAGGAAGAAAAACTTGAGGTGCATTAGGTAGAGGAGGAGGCGGAGGAGGAGGAGGGGAGGAGGTGGAAAAAGTAATGGCGTAAAAAGACTTGGCGAAAGTAGCCTTTAGCAAGATTAAAAAACATTCTGACCAATAAAAAGATGTCAATTGAAACGAGAAAAAGAGTGTTGAGGGGATACACAGAGCCTGTTCTGTTGTATGTGAAACTTGGACAATGTGCAGTCAAGCTGAAAAACATCTGATAGCTGCAGAAATGTGGTTTCTGAGGAAAATGCAAAGAATACCTTAAACAGACAGAAAAACCAATGACCAAGTACTACAAGAGACAAATGAAAATCGTAAATTGATTAGAGAAATTAGACGTAGACAGTCAAAATGTTTTGGACATGTAATGAGGAGAAATGGACTGGAGAACTTAGTGACAACTGACAAGATCGAAGGGAACAGACCAAGAGGAAGACCGAGAGGAAAATACCTGGATGGCTTGGCCACATGGCATGGACGAGATAGGAACACTGAGCTGATCCACGACTCTGGTGATCGTGTGAAATTGCGAGTCATGACCGCCCACGCTTTCCGGCATGGCACATGATTGATTGATTGATTGAAACTTTCGATGTGAAGACGGCATTTGATTGATATACCCATATGATAAAAGTCTATAACATCATTGTTTTTATATATGATTAAAATTCTGTTGTCCATTTTTCAGTTCCGGATCCTGTGTCAGATGTTAAACGATCGACTGAGACCACTAGAACAACTCAGAACATGTCTCAATGAACGGGCCAGCATGCGAGATGATAATGTCACAAAGGTTCGTTTTGTAAGAGAAATGGTAACCTTTAGATATGTCAATATTTAGAAAATACAATGCGTGTGATATGAATAATACAATCACAAAAAATGAAGAACATTTCGGAAAAAAAGCTTTCATCTGCAAACAATAACAAAAACCAAACCACAACCAAAATATAGATAGAATTAGTCATTAGTCGCGTTTCACATTCACGGCAAAGTGGTGCCCCATAATCCTCATTTCCTGTGTCATTGAATATCACACAAAATATTCCTCACTGCCTCATGTAAACAGTGGAACAGACAGCAGTCTGGGCAAACCAACAGCACGCACAGGCATACAAACATAATGCCGCTGCCAGAATGTCAACATAACAGTCGGCCACCAAAATTACAGTTCATCATCGATGAAAGTGGCAATCACTAGAAAATCAGCAGTTTCGCACACATTACCGCATAAGGCAAAAACAGCTAGTTCAGCGACCGGACGTCTACCATTTTTCTGACCATGCAGTTAGCAATACAAACCACTGCTAGAATCACGTATACACTAACGCACACATGCACGCGCGCACACACACACTCACACACACACACACACACACACACACACACACACACAGACCATTAGACATCACTTGAACCACTCACAGTTTTGTCGCTGTAAACACATGTAATCAGCTTATCTTCCGTGACATCCCTCTTGCCTGGACAGGCGAGTGACTGACATTTGATCCATATGTGAAAATTAACCCATTGTCGGCCTAGTCTATTTTCTGTATTTGTAATATTTGTTACTTCAGAACGTGTTACCTTCAGTGCAGATGTAACCACCATTGCCGTGGGGTTCGAACCGCAGCGTCTCCATCGCCGGGTACATTTATCCGCGGGTTCACTAGGCCGACGTAGGACGTTCGATAGTCAGGTCGCGGGTTCACTTATCTACACACACGCACGCGGTTTTTAGTTGTATATATTACAGTAGAAATACATGAGTTAAGTAGATGGATTTTGACCTAGATTTGACCTAGCTTTGATCTACTTATCGTCATGAGGCGGGAATTCTATGTTGGGGACCTCACTTCAGGCGGCATGTCTCGTATATAGCATAATCCTACGTGACCCCCACATGAAACTCCCACATTTTCGGCTTAGTTTGCACATTATCCACACGAAATCAATAGCTCACAATGTCGCTCCATGCACTTAACTCAGTAGCTGGGCGTGGGAACCACGTATTATTAGTCCAGCATTGAGGAAAATACGTAAGCAAATCGTAGCCAGAAGCAGAAACACTTCAGAGACCTTAACAGCTCATCAGCCTAACCGTCAAATGTACCGGAATTCCAATGAACTCCCAACGTTGGGAGATTGGAAATGACCAATGGTATTGTTGAGAAAGTAAAGACACTAACAACGTACAGGAATATTAATAGGAAAAAATGAGATATTTATTTGTACTTTATTGACACAATGAAATTAACAGAATGTTGGATATTTTAATCATCGAGAGTAATGATCTAAGAATAATAAAGAACTTGTACTGACGTGATGACGTGATTTTCGCCCCTATAAATGAAACGCAATTACAAGGAATAGTAGATATAAATACAACAGGACGTCAAGACAAAGGACTTAGTCTGAACAACAGAGAAAGAGAAGTGATGCTTATTACAAAGAACACTTATACACACAATTGTAACAACAGAAAAGCAGAATTAATGGTTATTACAAAGAGCAATGTTACAGAAGTAATGTTAACAACAGAAGAACAGAAGTAATGTTCATAACAAAGAGCAACTGTACACACTAAAGTAACACGAGTTGATAGAGGACTGCGCTGATAATGTCTTGAACACGGTCGGAAGTGGTTTCGACTACTGGGCTCGTCGACTGCTAAAGTAATAAACAGATCAGCCATCTATGTCCCCGTACATTCAGGCTTACACTAAAGTCAGGGACAGATTGGCCACCTATGTCTACGTACATTCAGGCTTACAGAATGTGATGACCCTATCATATCAAAGACACATAGCAGGAAACTGCTTCTGGGCAAATTATAATTGTTAATTATTAAACCCAACACCAAAGTGAACAATAACATCTGAAACACGTCAATGTATTTAATTATGTGTGTACTTTAATAAATACAGATAGAATAGGTATTAAGGAAGTTAAATGTTTAATAGCCAAAACAAAGGCAACATTTCACAAGATGAAATATATTCTCTGTATTATATCTTTGTTAATCGAGGTGAGGAAAAGAGTTTGTAAGAGCTAAGTTGAGCCAATCCTGATGTACGGAAGCTAATTATGGACAATTAACAGACAAGAGCGGAATGATATGGAACCTGCCGAGATGTGGTTTTATAGAAACATGATGATAAAAGAGCGAACGGATAGAAAGAGGAACGAAAAAACCTTGAAAGAAGTTAACTCACAAAGAGAACTGGTCACTCGTATCAGATGTAGACAGTCCACATTCTTTGGGCTCGTCATGAGAAAGGGAAGCTGGAGTACGTCATCACAACGACAATGGTGCTGGAGTACGTCATCACAACGACAATGTTGCTGGAGTACGTCATCACAACGACAATGGTGCTGGAGTACGTCATCACAACGACAATGGTGCTGGAGTACGTCATCACAACGACAATGGTGCTGGAGTACGTCATCACAACGACAATGGTGCTGGAGTACGTCATCACAACGACAATGTTGCTGGAGTACGTCATCACAACGACAATGTTGCTGGAGTACGTCATCACAACGACAATGTTGCTGGAGTACGTCATCACAACGACAATGTTGCTGGAGTACGTCATCACAACGACAATGGTGCTAGCCCGATATTTTTACAGAGCAATGGGCGCTCGCCGGATGACGTGGTCAATATCAGGCCGGCCGCCTTGCTAGACACTGTACCAAATTCGCTCCATAGTATAGTATAGTATAGTATAGTATAGTATAGTATAGTATAGTATAGCATTTATATTACTTTTGCAGCTCTCCCAGGTAATCCAGGAGGTAGCAGTTATGTCCCCGAGATTACAACAATTAGGTAACTCTCACATCTTCTTTACAGTTATCTCTGCGTTGTTGTTATTGTTCTTGTAATTATATTTATTGTTATTGGTGTTGTTGTTCATGTGTCTGATCTGGAGCAAATATTGACGATCATTACTTTATAATTGTGTCGTCCCTGGGTTGAGGGGAATCAACACCAACATTCTTGTAACCCCATATCAATATCTTGAGGATGTTCTTGATTTCTGTCCACAATACCCCGTCAGTCTTCGGATCATTCACTCTCTCTCTCTCTCTCTCTCTCTCTCTCTCTCTCTCTCTCTCTCTCTCTCTCTCTCTCTCTCTCTCTCTCTCTCTCTCTCTCTCTCGTACCACTGGACCATGCCCCCTCTCATTCTTTTCCGAAACATACCCACACAACACTAGCCTCTAACAAAAATGACAAATTAATTTAATAAAGAAAAGTGTCAGGTGCTTGCAAAGTGTATGTGTAGAATGTCTGTCGTATAATCTAGTGTGTATGTAGAGTCAGACCGAATAGCTCAGGAGCAAAGTCTGTTTCATCACTGTACTGGCCACACAACAGCACCATATATCAAGGACAGAAGACCTCACCAAAATGATGTGTTTCTCCAGCCAAGTGTTGATTTCCTCCAATAGCTCCCGGACATTCCGGATGCTTGGTCATCAATAGTGGAAATAATCCAATATTGACCTTCAATCTAATACACACAGTGTAATTGCTCTGTTCATAAAAGTTCTGTGATCAGAGAATCCTAAACTAATGTTACTGTCACTTTGGAAAACTAAATGTTAGTATTTTAACTGTTCATAGGAATTCCCCAATTGTAACACACACTGTTTATTGGTAATGATAGGAATTCACCAATTGTAACACACAATGTTAATTTTCCAGGTATCTATATCTACTAGTGTCAAAGATCTGAATGGGAGTTTACAGAGTTAAGAATATAAGAAATAGAGCTAAGACAGAGACCATTAGAGAACACCAGACGGAAGAGACACAAGCGCTATAAATAGCTTTACAACAGGACACACTTGTGTCAACCAAGAGGGCATTGAGTGCAAGTGAGCGAGGGTTTCCCAAGACACTAAAAAACTCGCCTCGACGAGTAACCATGGAGTACAGGTTACTCTCGTTAACTGACCAGCGTGCTGGGACACCACGCACGCAAGACTCGCCAGCGCACGGAGGATCCAACGTCCGTGTTTGAACACGCAACTACAGGCGTGGGACAGACTGCGACTGAGACGGCTAGAGAGTAGACGTGTTCCTTATGAATACTATAAGTTTATAGACAATAGTGATTGTTAGGCTTTAGATTCCATTCAGTGATTAATAGTATCATTATCACCTCTTCATTGCATCTGTGTAACGTACTATGATGTTTATTGTCAATGAAGTATTCCGCTCGCGGAGCTTGTTTGTAATCAGCTCTAAATAAATTGTATCCTTTTGCAAATGACACGAGTTATTATTTCGTGTGGTGCAAAAGTAAGGGAGTCCTGAAGTACCTGTCGCAAGTAAGTCGCTGACAGGCAGGACCCCATTTGGTGTCAGAAGTCCCTGAACCAACGTCAACAGGCACCATTTGGCATTATTTTTGTGTTAAAAATACATAAAACTAACGTGAATTATTTTTGTGTTAAAAGTACCTAAAACTAACGTGAATTATTCACCATACAATGTCAGAAATAATTTTGTTTTGTGAGTGAACGTTAGTGATCAACACCATTACTACTTGATACTTAATATATTACCATTTGTGGAGCTTGAACCACAATGAAGAAAGATTCATTTATAAGTTGTGTTATTCTACGAAAATTAATAGAAAATGTGTATGAATTTATGGTAATGAAAATGTATACAAATATGTATCTAAATTGTCAAGCAAACCATCGTGTACATTTCATTTTCTGTGATACAGCCATTAATGTCACCATCCATCATATTCATTTAGATATTTGTGCAAAATAAGTTCTTTTTGCGCAAAGAAAGTAAATTAGCTACTGAACGGAAGCCATAGAACGTAGTTATACCAAACAAGATAGAAAGTGAAGACAAGACGACAGTGACAGTCATATGACGAATCATCTTACAAATCATGACGAATCATCTTACTATCATAACATTCATTCATTAACATCATTTATCATTATCTATATCACATTTATGATTCATCAGCAGCATGAAATATGAACATGTATTTATATCATATGCATGTTTCTAAAGTATTGATGCTCTACTAAACAGAAGCATCCGTTCTGTTGTCAAGCCGATCATTTTGTGTCCGGAAGACAGCGGTGGAACATCCCAAGTTCCGTATTTTCCGACAAATTAGATGAGTATATTTTGAATTATTTTGATATTCACTGTGTTAACCATGCATCTTTATTTTCAGTGAGAATGTAAATAACTAACACATAACTAGAAACCATTGTGTAAAACTACAGTGATATCATTGTGAAATAACATTAAGCCACAAAGTGTCATCATTAAGTGAGTGCATCCAGGCGGGCAAAGAACTAGGCCATACTGGAGAGAAATTAGAGAAATGGGCTGATCAAAAATACAAGGAAGAAATAGCTCGACAGAAGGAAGAAACGGAGAGAAAAGCTGCTCTACAAAGAGAAGAAACAGAGAGAAAAGCTGCTCTAGAGAGAGACGAAAGAGCATTAGAAAGGCAACATCAAAAAGAGATGAAGGAAGTAGAGGAAGCTACCAAACAAACACAAATACAGGTAGATGCACAAACTAAGTTAAGGATGAAAGAAATGGAGATAGATTCAAACATCCAAATAGCCTCTAGTAAACAAAAGAGCCAGGAAGAACAAAATAAGTTTAGTAAATATAAAGGCCTGATCAAACCGTATAGCGTAGGCGATTCCATCTCAGCATGGACTGAGAACATAGAATTCCAACTTAAGACTCAGAAAATACCATTAGAAGATTGGGCAATGATCTACATGAGAAATCTCAGTGGGGAGCCATTAAAGGTTATAGAATCGATACCTACAGAACTAAGGAGTAATTATCAGTACATCCACGATAGGATTATGCAGCATTTCCTTCTTGATGCCACTGGGTATCAGATTCAGTTTTCCCAAATAAAACCAAAGCCAACTGAAACCTTTCTAGATTACATCTCAAACGTGCAAAGTACATTCAATAAATGGATTAAAGCAGCGAAAGTGGGCAAAAACTTTGATAAATTACAAGATCTCATGGTAATGGATAAGGTTATATCCACAGTCCCTACCCCTTTTGCTAAATTTCTCCAACAATCTGACATCGAATCCATTGAGCAACTAGAAAAACGGGGGTCAGCATATTTTTCTTCGAATCGTGACATATTTAAGACCACCACACATGATACAGAGATCACTGCTTTTGTTAAGAACGTACCTAGTAGATCTTATAATCAGAAAGAGTATCATAAGAAAGACAAACCTTACCAGAAGCCACCTCAGTGTGGATATTGTAAATTATTTCATCCTAGCTACTCTATGTGCGACAAGAACCCGGCATATCCCTCACATTTAGAAACAGTGATAAAGAAGCAAGAAAGTAGACGAAATTCATTTAAACGTGCTGTTAAATGCTACTTTTGTTCTAGCTATGGCCATTATAGCTCTAAGTCCCTTGGTAGGCAACGAATGAAGGCAAATAATGCTGTGCTCATCGATACGTTATCTGACGATGATAGTGTAATTGACTCTGAACTTGTAAATGTATTACCAGAGAGTGAATGTGAAAGTGTGGCAGTAGTTACTGATATATTAGACTTTAAGAGATGTGACACATGTCACCAGTTTCATGCGGATGGAAAATTGAAATGTGGTCATGTTATACCATGTTCCAACGAAGATGCTAATGCAGCTAGTGCCTCCAGAGGTAATCTGAAGTTCTACGATGCACTGGTCAATGATCAACCATGCCATTGTTTACTGGATAGCGGCAGCACTTTACTTGGTTTAAGAAAAGAGCTAGTTAGACCAGAAGATTACACGGGTGAATTTGTCAAATGCCGTACTTTCTCTGGAACCATTGAGAAATACCCACTGGCAAAAGCGCATATTAATACCCCGTTCCTTACCGGCACATTTACTTGCGCAATCCTGCAAGATCCCTGCACGGATCTGATTTTAGGCTGTTTAGCTTCATTGAAGCAATGTACTGACGACGACATATTAGCCTGGAAACAAACAAACATGGCTAATGCTGTAACAAGGTCGGATACTCAAACACACTATACTGACCTACAAAAGGAGATGTTACAGCTGTTAACACCCAGCTGTGCCAGTAACAACACTAATCGACAAGAATTTATCGAGGCACAACGCACCGATTAAACGATCGCACATTATTTTAAATTGTTAGGTGAGCGAGCGAAAGTGACTAAAAATGCATCTTGGTATTTTAGAATACACAACGGAATTCTCATGTGTTATTACACAAATAATAACCATGAAATTCAGCAGACGGTGTTACCTGTAACATACCGACAAAATGTGCTAAAGATCGCACATGAGTCACCGTTTGCTGGACATTTGGCCTATGACAAAACCAGAGCCAGAATTTTGTCACACTTCTACTGGCCTAAATTCTGTACTGATATAAAATTTTTCTGTCGTTCATGTACTATTTGTCAACATCTTGTAAGAAAGGGAAAGCATGTGACGGCCGAAGTTCAACGGTCATTATTAGCATCTAGACCATTCAAGTGTGTAGCGGTCGATATTGTTGGACCCCTAAATCAGGTGTCGAGCAAAGGAAACCGATTCATACTTACTCTCGTGGATCTATGTACCAGGTGGATCGAAGCTATTCCACTAAAATACATCACCTCCAAATATGTGGCAAATGTATTTTTGCACTTATTTTGTCGTTTTGGCTTTCCACGAACTATTCTGTCAGATCGTGGAACGCAGTTTATTTCGGCTGCTACTCAAGCCTTAACAACATTGTTAGGAATAGAACAGCATTTCTGTACCCCGTACCACCCAATGACCAACGGGATCATAGAAAAAATTAACGGGGATCTCAAACACATGCTGGCAAAAGTAACAGCAGAAAACCCATCTGATTGGGACACGCTATTGCCAGCAGTGCTATTTGCCCATCGAGAAATTCCGCACTCGAGTACGGGTTTCTCACCTTTTGAATTAGTGTATAGGGCGAACCCTCGTGGACCCCTAACAATTTACCATCAGCTAATCACTAGCTTACCAGAAAACCCAACATCAGTAAAACCGTATGAGATGGTAACAGAGACACGCGATAAAATAATGAAAGCGTGTGTAATAGCCAAATCATCTTTGGAGAGAAAAGGACAGATGTACCGCGACTATGCAAATAAGGGTGCTAAAACAATACACCTTGAACCTAATCAGAAGGTTCTACTTTTACTACCAGATAAACGTAATTTGTTACTAACATCATGGCAAGGGCCATTCAACGTTGAACCGAAAATATCAGATGTCGATTATGAAATATCGATAAAGGGAAAATTAAAGATATTTCATATCAACATGCTGAAACCATACTTCTCACGACAAGAACTACCGACAGACGAACAGGATGCACAAACACCAATCAATCGGACGACAGACGTACACAACACAACTACACTAGGTAGGGCGACACAGGACAACGACATCGCAAACACACTTAGCCAGGTAACAGCACACACAGCTAGTACAACAACAGTACTGAACGAGACAGATGACGACGGAATAGAATTACCAGTCCCTACAGTAGACACGACTTGGACCATCGAGAGCATACGGATAGAAACCAAACTTACAGACGAGCAACGACGACAGATAATAGAATTAGTGACGGAGTACAAAGACATTTTCTCCGACATCCCAGGAAAGACAGACAGAATAGAGCACTCCATTATTCTGACTGATAATACCCCAATCAAATGTCGACCTTATTCCATCCCACTAAATTATAGGGCAAATCTCGACAAAGAATTACTATCTCTTGAGTCGAGTGGAATAATTCAGAAATCTCAGTCAGAATATTCTTTCCCTATCGTCCTTGTCGCCAAAAAGGACTCAACAATTCGACTCTGCGTCGATTATCGACGTTTAAACAGAGTGACCAAAATTGATGCTGAGCCAATCCCAGCATGCGAGGATTTGATCCTTGATATGTCTACATCTCGCATCTTTTCCAAACTCGACCTCACGAAAGGATTTTGGCAGGTCCCGATGCAAGAAAATTCAATTCCTTTAACAGCTTTTTCCACACCTTTAGATCTCTATGAGTGGCGATTTTCTTCCTTTTGGCATTCGTAATGCTCCAGCGACTTTTGTGCGTCTAACTAGGGATCTTCTCCACGGGGTAACCAATACATCTACATACATAGATGACATATGTATCCATACTGTAGACTGGACATCACACCTACAGAAACTGCGACATGTTTCGATAGGTTGCGATTATTCGGTCTCACAGTTAAACCAACTAAAGTAGAGTTGGGCATGGAAGAAATTGACTTCCTAGGCCATACCATCTGCAGGGGCCAACTCAAAACAGATGGAAAAATTGTGACCAAGATTCTCAATTTGACTATGCCAACGACCAAGAAACAGGTCAGAAGTCTACTTGGTCTTGTTAATTATTATAATAAATTTATTCCCAATCTGGCGGAAATCACCAGTGTTTTTTCCAATATTTTGAAAGCTTCGGCAAAATTGAATGTTCAAGATGCACGGTTAATTAGTGCTTTATCAAAATTGAAGTATTTATTCAGCTTTCCACCTATCATGCGTTTGCCTAACCAAAATCTTACCTATTTTTTTACGTACAGACGCAAGTGCTATTTCAATATCGGGAGTCCTAGGCCAGTTTTATGAAGTGAAGTTCCATCCAGTAATGTACGTGAGCCGTAAGATCAGCCCAGCTGAATCGAGATACCCAGCATCTGAATTGGAGGGCCTTAGCTTAATCTATTGTGTTAGAAAACTTCATATGTTTTTGGCAGGTGCACAGTTTGTGATCGAAACCGACAATTCTCCGCTTTCTGTGATGCTGTCTGGCATTCCCCAGAACAATAGGGTCTACAGATGGGCCTTGATACTGCAGAACTATGCCTTTACCATCCAGCATTTAAAGGGGAGTTTGAACTCTTTGGCAGACACTTTGAGTCGACCGTCAAACATGGAAATACCTGAGGTACAGGAAGAGATCTACCAGAGATCACCAGAAACAGTGATACTGTAATTGCTATTAAATCAGTGCCGTATGTGGTGAAAAGGTTACACTGTAAGTGCGTTATTATCGCCAAGTGTTTAAACTGTGTAAGAGTAACATTGCCATGATGAGTGAAACGAACAGACGCATAAATAGTATGTCTACATCGCTAACACATATATAAGCCATATTAACATCGAAGTGTTAGATGTGAACCTACATAGATTGGTAGGGAACTATATATATAAACACTATCCAGGAAGGAGAGCATATAAGACTTTGTTTAAAGGAACTATGTTATGAAAATAGTCTACAAAGAACAGTGCTCCATCATCACACCCAAGAGGACGACATTAGTTTAGTGTAATTATATATAAAAGTAATTGTGATATGTATATAACATTGTTTTATAAACAGTACGCATAACTTCATTTTTGTATTAATAATTGAATTGCAAATGTGCAAGTACATATATAACTTTATTTATGTCATGTGATAGTTATAAGTCACCTACATTTAGTTAAGAACGCGTTGAAGTCAACACCTATATTAGGAATGCAATTATTAGATATTACTTTACCTTATCACCGCGTAAACATAATCATTTATAAATTCATTTACTTAAAATATCATTTCTAAACTAACCCAACCATTTAGGAATTAACATCATTTCATGTACCAATAACACTTGAAGGTAACTAACCCATTTTGCTTAAATGTAATTAATTAGTTAGATTATTTCCCTTAGGATAAATTTAGAGCAGCACACCAAAATTACATCAGTTAGTATTACAGGATCGGTAACAAACCATCCTCACAAACTTGTATATTTTGTATAGGCATGACACGTGCAAAGAAATCGCACAGTCATTTGGCGTGAAAACTTGTACAATTCAGCCAATCATTTAGTGTAAATATGTAATGTTCATTTACTTGATATTATGAACTATATTTTAATGACGAATGAATGTTTTAACATAACGAGGGTATGAAAGTGAATGAAAGATGTGTAAATGAGAGGAGAGATTGAATAAAATAGTAAACATTGAGAAAGAGAGAGAGAGAGAGAGAGAGAGAGAGAGAGAGAGAGAGGTAGCGGCAAGTTTTTTGTTCACCGCTTAAAACGTCTTGTTTTGACTTGTCTGTGTCAATCTGTGTAACCAATGTGTTGTCAAGTTTTAAGTGTGTTACTGCTATACTTTAGTAGTATTAAATAGAGAAAATACTTTGAGCATCTTGAAACGGAATTGTGGTCATAAATAAGAATAACAGACATTTGTAGCCACAATAAACCGATTTACGGCGCTCGAAGAAATACACACATGTAGAATAGTAACGCATACACATGTTAGCAAATTAAGTACACTGTAGTTTACTAGACAACACGCAAACAAACAGGAAAACGAACACATAAAAGTTGCATACACCATTTGCTTCAAAGAACAGTAACTCAAATCAGGGGACACAATAACTTCTTAAAAAACCTTAATGTAACATTGATAATATTTCTTCACAAGCGGAAGCTAGAAGGTGAAGAGTAGAACTTAATGTGTACGAGTTGGGGCTGATATTATTGGGAACATGAACATTCAATGCTCATGTGTTGTACTCATAACAGAGTCAACTTGTATTGGGTTGTCATTTTGGGCAATATGAGGACAGGTCAAAAGACATACGTCAACGGACAGAAGTCAGAAGACATGGGTCATAAGACGGAAGTCAGGACATAAGTCATAAGACAACGGTTCCGGATCAAAACAATTCCCAAGAAGATCTATAGCCAACTGTACTGATACGATGGGCTACTCAATTAGCCGAGTGAAGTAATAGAACAGTGTGAGTAAGGAAAGGAGAGAGGTTGTTCTATCCCCAGAATAGAGATTTACAACTTATAGATCTTTGACAAAATTGGACAGCCAATTTTTCAGTGACCATACAACGTGTTACAAGCATGAGTTAAAACGTTGTAACACTACACGGAGAGGAGATGAGCCTGTCAAAGATCTGAATGGGAGTTTACAGAGTTAAGAATATAAGAAATAGAGCTAAGACAGAGACCATTAGAGAACACCAGACGGAAGAGACACAAGCGCTATAAATAGCTTTACAACAGGACACACTTGTGTCAACCAAGAGGGCATTGAGTGCAAGTGAGCGAGGGTTTCCCAAGACACTAGGAAACTCGCCTCGACGAGTAACCATGGAGTACAGGTTACTCTAGTTAACTGACCAGCGTGTTGGGACACCACGCACTCAAGACTCGCCAGCGCACGGAGGATCCAACGTCCGTGTTTGAACACGCAACTACAGGCGTGGGACAGACTGCGACTGAGACGGCTAGAGAGTAGACGTGTTCCTTATGAATACTATAAGTTTATAGACAATAGTGATTGTTAGGCTTTAGATTCCATTCAGTGATTAATAGTATCATTATCACCTCTTCATTGCATCTGTGTAACGTACTATGATGTTTATTGTCAATGAAGTATTCCGCTCGCGGAGCTTGTTTGTAATCAGCTCTAAATAAATTGTATCCTTTTGCAAATGACACGAGTTATTATTTCGTGTGGTGCAAAAGTGAGGGAGTCCTGAAATACCTGTCGCAAGTAAGTCGCTGACATAGGTATCTATATCTACTAGTGTTCTTTGTACAGGTGTTATTGTCAGTGTCTTTATTTTACTGTCATGTAAACTATCACTTAGGAAACACACTTATATAATCATCGTTTCCTGCTCAGCAGAGGCCAGGTTCTTGCAGACCCTCTGGGTTATGGGCCCAGTGCAAATCCCTCTTAGTAAACTCTGCCTTCAATGCTCGAGCCATGACTTTTCTTCTAGCTAGTGGTACAATTTAGTGGTACCTGTTGAAGAGAGAACAAGCCTGGTGAGAGCAACCCGATTCCAACCTTTATTAGGTGAGTGTAGGCCAACGGCCGCACTCAGATCTATAACAGAGAACCAAACTCTGTCATAAGGCCGAGGAGCTCATCACATCGGTCTGAGTCATGGTAAGACAAGGAAAGACTAAATGAAAAGTGCAGAAACCCAGTAGACACCCTACCGGAAGATCCCACTTTACATTTCCTTTATCCCCCCCCCCCCCCCCCAACAATCCTCAATCTCCCTAAACATTATCCCACCACATTGTTCTTAACTCACTGAGTTAATTGATATCTCACACAAGCTAGTTTAAGCAACGTATCAGCCTACTGTTGCCGACGCTCTAATAATACGTTCTATCAACGCACATTACTACACTCGATTCCTAAGAATAATCTAATTTAGGTCTATTAAATTAAATGCCATACCTCCCCCGATGTGTCTCCACCTTGCGGTGGTGGGGGAGCTTGCGTGTCCCATCGACCCCATGTGCTTGCCGATGGATGAAAAACTACATATCGGACGGCTCATGGGATAGGGACCAGACTAAGAGAGACACAGCCTGATGCTCTGCAGGTAGACTGAGAGGATAGCAGTCAAAATTTAATTCAGGTGCACGAGGGCAGAAGTTCTTGGTCCGGACAAAACACTTAAGGCTCCCTGTCGAGGGCTGTGGCTGGACGCCCCTAAGCCATAAACCCTCGGATCTAAGAGACTGGCCGATACCACCTTTCGAAAAATAGAGGCGTGATACTGAGCAAGCTACATGCTCAGGTCTGATACAAGTTCGAAGGCTCTGAGCTGGGGGATATGAGAGATCCCCGGATGAGAGGGCCAGGCCGTTTCTCGTTCACTGCTGCACGAAGGTAAGGTGCTGAGCCGGCAGCACATGTAGCCTACCTTGTGAGCGAGTACAAAAAGTCAGAAAAGTGCCCCAGTCGAAGGAAATGGTTACGAAAACTGTCTGTATCTACCTCATAGAGAGTGTAGACAAAAGTGGAAGAACGTCTCAATGACGCGAAATGGAAATGACGCGAAATGGTTCGCTCCCGCACGGCGAGCGAACCTGTTGCGTGGTCCGAAGTCAAAAGCAAAAGCTTACCGAGTGGATGTCGCTCGCAATCTGACCGCTCCTGGTGTGTGGTTGAGCGACCAGTGGCAAGCGATATGCCCAACACATGGAAGTGAGGAACTAAAGCAGCCATGAGCAGGACGTGGCAACTCCTCGGGTCAGCCCAGTCTCAGAGCAATATGTGCCGGCTCTGCAATTATGGAAGTCTCCTTGGATAGCGAGGGAATGCCCATGGTCTGCCCCTGCCTTCTCTTGAGGGCCGACCGCGATGTCGTTGATCGTTCTATCTTGACCAGCTGAGATGTTGGCGATATCACAACAGTCTAACGTGCCTCGAAACCAGAGGAAGGCTAACCTCATTAAAAAATGCCCGCGGGAAGTCGGAAGTGTCGTCCTACGGGTGGCAAACTAAAAAGTGACACTACGCAATTCCGTCCGAGTGAAATGTCTCGTCCTAATGTCTCTCGTGCTAGGAACAGCTCTGACTACCTAGTTTCCGAATGCCGCTCTTGTTCGGAACAGCTCTGACTAGGTAGTTTTCCGAATGTCTGCCGTGCCTGGAACAGCTCTGACGGACGAAACGACAAGCACATGTCTGAAAACTCGCTGAGTGGATACCGTCTGCAAACTTGTCTGGTTTGTGCGGGAATGGCCCGGGGCAAACGAAATGACCAATATATTGAAGTGAGGATTTAAAGCAGCCATGAGCAGGACTGACGATTCCCTCGGTGTGCCCAGAACCAGGGCGCTATGTGTCGGCCCTGCAACTATGGAAGCAGCCTTGGATGGCGGAAAGTGCTATGGACTGTCCCTGCCTTCCTTTGAGGGATGACCGTTGTCTTCGACCGTTCAACCTTGTCCAGCTGGGATGTGGATGGCACCACAAAAGTGAGAGTCTCCCAGGAATGCTACCTGGTCAAAAAAGCACGCTGTAGCTTGATGTGTTGGCCCAAGGGCGCATAACAGACACACCGCAATCACATCTGAAAAAACACTCCGGATGAACGAAAAGAAGAAATACCATATATTTATTCCGGTTTGAAAATTGAGACTACTAAATCACAAGAAATAAAAATGTCCGCCAATGTAAATCGACAGAAGACACTGTAGTCCCTCTCCAGAATCAAACTCGGAATATCACACACGTCCTTGTGGCTTTCACAAAATTTGGTCAACTCCCCAAAAGTTGTTTATCCCAACTGTTTTAATACAGTGTCTGAATGACGTCACAGGTCTGTCTAGACATTAGGCGTCTAGAAGCTATTTTTCTCTCTCCGTTTCCGACTGGATGTAAACAACTGGCTAGCTGTCCTGCTTTCATCTGGGGAATTGTCCCGGTACTTCAAAAAGTCTTGCCGGCCTGTGATCTAGAGAAATTTTTCCCCACAAAAAAAGATCTTGCCGACTTTTACCCAGACAGTCCGTCTACCACATAAAAGGATGGCTGCCGCCTGCAGACTAATGGCGCGACAGTCTTTCCTCGATCAACAACGCATTACAGAATGACGGCTGCTTGTAGACGTATGGCGCGAATTCTGTCATCGATCGACAACTCCAAGATTTTATGTGACAATTACTCTCCTCATCTTTATCTGCAGATATTTTAAATAAACTGTTGTTTTGTTGTTCTGTTGTTGCACAGCTGTTCCGGCATATACTCTTGTAAGTTGTCGAACCGGAATATACTGTAACAACTGGACAGATTGATGGACAAAGATCTAGAGGAAGACAGTGTAGGATTATACAGACAGCCTTTCATCATGGCATGGACAAATTTTCGATGTCTCAAATCGAAGTTCGTTTGGTGAGCTAAATGCTGACCACCTTATCCTCCATGTAGAGGTTAGTGAGCTAAATACTGACCACCTAATCCTCCATGTAGAGATCAGTGAGCTAAAAACTGACCACCTAATACTCCATGTAGAGGTCGGCGAGCTAAATACTGACCACCTAATCCCCCATGTAGAGGTCGGCGAGCTAAATACTGACCACCTAATCCTCCATGTAGAGGTCAGCGAGCTAAACACTGACCACCTAATCCTCAATGTAGAGGTCAGCGAGTTAAATACTGACCACCTAATCCTCCATGTAGAGGTCAGCGAGCTAAATACTGACCACCTAATCCTCAATGTAGCGGTCATCGAGCTAAATACTGACCATCTAATTCTCAATTTAAAGATCAGCGAGCTAAATACTGGCCACCTAATCCTCAATGTAGACGTCAGCGAGCTAAATACTGACAATCTAATTCTCCATTTAGAGGTCAGCGAGCTGAATACTGACCATCTAATTCTCAATTTAAGGATCAGCGAGCTAAATACTGGCCACCTAATCCTCAAAGTAGACATCAGCGAGCTAAATACTGACCATCTAATTCTCAATTTAGAGGTCAGCGAGCTAAATACTAACCACGTAATCCTCCATGTAGACGCCAGAAAACTAAATACTGACAATATAATTCTCCATTTAAAGGTCAGCGATCTAAATACTGACCATCTAATTTTCAATGAAGAGGTCAACGAGCTAAATACTGACCATTTAATTATCCATTTAGAGGTCAGCGAGGTAAATACTGACCACCTAATCATCCATGTAGAGGTCAGCGAGCTAAATACTGACCATTTAATTATCCATTTAGAGGTTAGTGAGCTAAATACTGACCACTTAATCCTCCATGTAGAGGTCAGCGATCTAAATACTGACTACCTAATCCTCCATGTAGAGGTCAGCGAGCTAAATACTGACCCCCTAATCCTACATGTAGAGGTCAGCGTGGCCGCGAGGCTTAATGGGGGAAAATTGGAGGTGGTGGAAAATGGATGAAATGAGACCACACCATCGGTGATGACCAAAACAAAATCATGCATGAAACAACTATCACATTGAGCGTGTAACTTCATAAACAGTCCGGTGATTTGACGGCAGTGTTCGGGATTAGCTGTCAACGCCGGTCAGTTGGACTTCAACGTTAACTTCCCGATTAAAAAGCAATGGCAAACTACTGAACATAAATTTGCCTAGTAAATCAACCTTGGGTATGGAGTTGTTGGCAACGTTCTGCAAAGGACAATGCACATTGTCCTGTGTATTCAGGCCACACATTTCATGGTCCAAGCACTTCTCATACCCACAGCATGTTCCAGCTAAGGAACATTTTTGTATAGACAAATATCAGCATGTGACAGAATATAATTATGGCGTTGACACATGTGAGCTCAGGGATGGATACAGTCTGTTGGAAATCTGGAAATATGGAGAAGTGTGATATCCCATGATACTCAACATAATAGCATCAGGCATTATTAATGAGTACTAATATTGTATAGCTACAAAATGAGATATACAACAAGTCTAATTGAAGTTACCACACAGACCAGCCATATTTGCTGATCTACCCAGTTTAATCACCACTTAGTTACTGCTGTGGTAAGAATTAAATAAATAGTCAGTTGACTATATTCTGTACAACAAATGCACACACCAAAAAGCAACTAGGATTGTGTACAAAGAAATTACAAGCATCTACCAAGACACCTAAAAGTATACTTAGACAATGATATTTATTGAAATAACCTATGTCAGATATAGACTGACTAGTTACTAAGAAATAATTCTCCTAGTGAAATGTAGCAACATAAGAATCATATATATGACTACAAACATTGAGCTGGCTGCCTACCTGTACTGAAGTCACACTTAATCTAAAGGGAAGAGGTCTATCGTGGGTTTTTATACCTAGCCTAGCAGTAGACACTTATCTCCCAGGAATTCCATTCGTAAATTCTTCTTATCTCCCCCTGACGTTAATTGCAATTATCTCCAAGTCTGTCCAGTCATAAAAATTCTTTCTGCATGCACACTAGCCTTCACACCTGTGGGTCTGACCATTATTAGCCCCCTGAGTCTTATCAGTGATTTCACACCTTGCACCTCTAGTATTCCTGCTTCAGTTTCAATAGCCAACATTTACTTTGTGTGGCCAGTCTTGACACTTCACAGCTGACCGGTTTTACAAGGTCTGTTTTCACACTCTACTGAGTCTGCCGATCTGAGTTGACTTGGCTTGTTTACTGCCCTGGGGCTATTATCTTCCCCTGTGTCAATGTTGTTCACACCTGGGCGATTTCCTACCTCTGCTTATCAGGTGTCATGCCTGGTCGGTTTTCATTACATTGTCCATTTTACTTGCCATCTGCAAGCTTACATCATGGCTAGAGGCTTTTTGTGAATAATCTTACCTCACGACTAGATAGCCGTGGAGTAGCGTGATTAATTCATTCTTTCTCAATTTGGCCTCTCAAATTTGGAGACCAAGAAAAATATTCTGGGATGTTAAGGCGGCATTTCACGACAGAGCTTCCCCCTTTAAAAAATGTTTCTGCCCGAAATCTTTTGTCAACGCACGCCGTACATCCCAGAATAATGCCTAAGCACTCTCCGTTCTGTATCTGCCTAAAGGTTTCCAATATTCCTTGTAGCAGTGGGTTGTCCTGCATCTGCATAAAGACGTCCCATTTCCATACTCCAAGGATACTCTGGATAGGTCTTTGTACCTGGTTTTCGGCCGGGATTCCATGCAATAGCTTTGTAAAATCCGGTAATTGTCAGGAGGTTGTTATTTTATCCCTCTGGGAAAGATCACAATCAACGGGATTCGTCTACGCCTGTGGGCGACTGGCTTAGTCCACTCCCTCGCGTGATTTAATCCTTTCAGCCGAGGATGTCCCCGCAGTGAAGTCTCGCATAAGCTGGCCACAGCAAAGCTTGTCTCCGTGATTTTCCTCCATCCGTTATAGATCTTTAACTGATTCATCAATATCTTCCTTTTGAAAGGAATAATGTTACACATCATGGTCCCATGATATAAATTCAACTGGCGCTTTCCTCCTTAAAAGTCGGGCGTAACAATCTTCCCTCCTCGGTGTCGCGGTTTCTTCCCCTGATAATCAGTTAATGGGCTGAGTTTCTCTACATTAGAGTTTCTTGTAAAAACCGTGCTAGAAATTGTAATAGTTTGCCAAGTTGTCATGCCTTGAGAGATAACATAGTTACTCCAGGGGCGATAAAGTGGTGTTACTTTTGAATAAAGTATCCCCAAATAGCTGATCTACTCCTATCAAATCGACCTGACTGAAGGGCAGATTGAGTCCTAAAAGTGTTGATTCCAAACCACTCTTGACTTCTGTTACTTCAGGTTCCCGTCGCTGGAATACCCTGATTATTTCAGCTATAGCGCTGCTAGCAGTTTCTACCTCCATCTTGTGTGAAGAGTTTTCTTTGCTAGTAACTACAGACAATGTTGTCTGCACAATCTCAGAGTCCATATTCTGGCTCCTAACAATTCCCTGTGTTTCCTGAGTCTCCGAACTGGTATACTGTGAGATAACAACTGGAAATGTTTCCTGGTCTGGATGTTCCTCTCTGGTCGTGCTTTCATGGGCTAAGTCCAGTTGAGGTAAATCCTGTGGTGGGCTGGTGTCTAAGCAATCCATCACATTACGTAAATCATTTGAGCTGATGTCTAGTGTCTTTTCCTGAGCTGCAGCCTCAAAGATCACGAGGGGTTCCGGGTCTTCCTTCATCCCTCTGTCAGTCAAATTTAATCCCACTTCATCCTCTCCTGAGCTGAAGGGAATAATAAAGTCGGTTACCTTTCGATCTCCGACCTCCTTAAAAGATGTCCTCAGGTCATTTTCCTCTTGAGTTTCACCTCTCGTTGAAGTAAAATGAGATTCCTGGGAGTCTTGTACTGGCGGACCAGTTAAATTATCTGAACTGATAATTAGTGATTCTTCCCGCGTTGCAGTAATGAAATTCACCTGGGATTCCGTTTCTTCCTCCCTCCCTATTTCAGTCAGATGTAATTCCACTTCGTGATTCTGTAAACCGAAGGGAATGTGAGAATCGGCTAGGTCTCTGCCTGCGACCTCATTAAAGGTTGTCTTCAGTTCCTCTTTCTCTCGAGATTCATTTCTCGTAGCAGTCAAGTGGTTTTCCTGAAGGTCCTCTACTGTCAAACGACCATTGCCGTGGTGCAAACAGTTATCACGTTTGTGACTGTTTGAAATGCCCTTGGCACGTTTTTTCTTCCCTCTTTTCCGTTTAAGACTGGGTCGAATGAGAACCTGTAGTTCCCGGTCCACTAACTCTGATTCCGCGGGGGTTGGCAAAGATGTCCCTTCCTTCCTGATTGGGTGAGCATCCATATCTCCTACCTTATGTTCCGCTAGAAAGGTTAGCTTCTCTGCATTGACTACTTCCATATGCTTTTTATTAATCTCTGCTTCTTCAGTTTTGCTACGCTCTTTTGCTTCAAATAACTCATTAATTGTTTTAGTCATCTGTTCCTCCGCCATGTCCCACTCTTTCATCTCGTCTCTGATGTATATTTCTAATTGTTCTCCTGTTAAGCCCTCTATTATGCTTAACCTTCTCGTGGACTCTAAGTAATCTGTGCGCGCCTTCAGATAATCTAGATCCTGGGAAGGTGAGTCCATATTTGCTAATGGCTATATTCAGGTAAGCTCCTATGTATCTATCAAATTCAGAGCTAAGCTAGAAAGACAAGAGTGAACCAATGACAGCAGAACCTAAACCAATGTGTAGAGTTTAGCCTCAGCAGTGAAAGACAACTGAAAGTAATATTCAAGTAGTTTCTGGCGACCGCAGTGAAGTAAGTGTGAGAGATATACTACACAGTAATCAGTAATATTTACCTAAATAAATATTAAAATGCACTGCATACATGTCATAATGAAAATGGCATAAGTAAGCATAAAATGGCAAATCAATCAAGCAGTTAAATCATCAAACACATCAATTTAATTATGATTAAAATGATCAGTTATCATTAAATGATGAATGATACACTAAATGATAAGAATTAAAATACTTATCCATAAATGATAGATGAGGTAGTTTTCTCATAAGTTCTTATCTGTTATACACTTTTGAAAAGTTATATCTATACTCTGTAACTTCCTCAACTAAAATTAGCTACATCTGATGATAGTCTATTTTGATGACTGAAGATTACAAGAGTTAACTTTTAAAATCGTATGTCTAGGGTCTAGTACCAGAGTCTATTGAAAGCGAGAAGTCCGAATTCAAATTCCAGATGAGAAGCCCAATCTGTCATAAGTCGGGGTGCCCCACCGGCTAGATGAAAGTATTATTCACTGGCGAGCAACCCCAAATAGTCAGAAACTGACTAGGGACAAAAGCTATATGGCTGAACTACAGATTAAGCCCATGAATATCCAACTTACAGCTCCAAGTGGCTCGTTACAAAATGATATGAACTGTGCTGAATATTCGCCAAGGAATGGGAAAGAGAAGGTTAGCTAAGATAGATGTTTAAGTCTAAATATATGAGTATAGACGACTATCTCAGTACAGGTTTTTCTCCCTGACTGCTCCCTTCCTTGGTGTCTAAGTGAACCCCCATTAATGTACACAACAACACGTATGCACAATTGGAAAAAATATAATGACAGAACTATGAGTTACAATACTACAACATTTATTTACTAATCATAACAATAGACATATGATGGTTTGTACGATGATGATGATGAAATCATTTAACATATTGTTATTGATGACAAACATTACGTAACTTATGTTACTTGATCTATCTGGAACTGTGGTCCAGATCCCCACTCTCCAGTAAACAAAAACAGAACAGCTTGCCGGTATTCTGACTCCTGCCAGTCCTAGCTCTACCTAGTCTTCACTTGTTCTTGAGATCTGTAACATAGGTGCTCCTTGTGAGAGCTTGAAAGAAAGTCGAGAATGTGGTATATCTAATTCTACATCAGCGCAATCCTAATTAAAACATATCATAACACAAACATATACAATGACCAGTCTGGCCAAGTTTATCTTCCAGCTCTACTGCGTTCACCGTCCTCCTTCTCCCTACTGTCTTTAGTCTGGGACGGGCTTTTCAATTGTCTCACACGCCTGTAATGATTATATTTCTGCCGCCCCATGTCCATGTCGCTAATACAGAAATTCTGTGTCGTACAGCCGCTCCGTCCAAAGTTGATTTAGCAGCTCGCAGGATCGGTAATGGTATTATAATAATGCCGGGTCATCCGGGCTTACAAGCCGTGACCAGTAGCTGTGCCAGGTTCCCATGCATTACTGTGAACGCACGCCCACAATACACTGAGAAAGTTTAGCACCATATACCCTATACCAATTGTGGGTAAAGTCTGTACCATTACACCTCTGCTTCCAACACAATCGTTGGCCAATGTGCCAATGCGCAGACAATAGCATAACACTTCATATTGGTAGGTTTGCACATGACAAATCAATATATCAAACATCCAATACACATAAACATATTGATTAAACTAGACATATTATGATACTTTAACATCATAGCATAATGCACTATTTAGTTTTTATGTATACGAAATGAGACGTATATACACAAAAAGAATATGTACGAAGCATATTCCTAGCATCGTATATTCAAATGAAATTACACATACATACATCCAACATATCCGTAAACATTATATTACTTCAAGATGGACATCTAATGATACTCAACATAATAGCATCGGGCATTATTAATGAGTACTAATATTGTAAAGCTACAAAATGAGATATAGAACAAGTCTAATTGAAGTTACCACACAGACCAGCCATATTTGCTGATCTGCCCGGTTTAATCACCACTTAGTTACTGCTGTGGTAAGAATTAAATAAATAGTCAGTTGACTATATTCTGTACAACAAATGCACACACCAAAAAGCAACTAGGATTGTGTACAAAGAAATTACAAGCATCTACCAAGACACCTAAAAGTATACTTAGACAATGATATTTATTGAAATAACCTATGTCAGATATAGACTGACTAGTTACTAAGAAATAATTCTCCTAGTGAAATCTAGCATTATAAGAATCATACATATGACTACAAACATTGAGCTGGCTGCCTACCTGTTCTGAAGTCAGACTTAATCTAAAGGGAAGAGGTCTATCGTGGGTTTTTATACCTAGCCTAGCAGTAGACACTTATCTCCCAGGAATTCCATTCGTAAATTCTTCTTATCTCCCCCTGACGTTAATTGCAATTATCTCCAAGTCTGTCCAGTCATAAAAATTCTTTCTGCATGCACACTAGCCTTCACACCTGTTTGTCTGACCATTATTAGCCCCCTGAGTCTTATCAGTGATTTCACACCTTGCACCTCTAGTATTCCTGCTTCAGTTTCAATAGCCAACATTTACTTTGTGTGGCCAGTCTTGACACTCCACAGCTGACCGGTTTTACAAGGTCTGTTTTCACACTCTACTGAGTCTGCCGATCTGAGTTGACTTGGCTTGTTTACTGCCCTGGGGCTATTATCTTCCCCTGTGTCAATGTTGTTCACACCTGGGCGATTTCCTACCTCTGCTTATCAGGTGTCATGCCTGGTCGGTTTTCATTACACTGTCCATTTTACTTGCCATCTGCAAGCTTACATCATGGCTAGAGGCTTTTTGTGAATAATCTTACCTCACGACTAGATAGCCGTGGAGTTGCGTGATTAATTCATTCTTTCTCAATTTGGCCTCTCAAATTTGGAGACCGAGAAAAATATTCTGGGATGTTAAGGCGGCATTTCACGACAGATATCCCATGTAGAAAGATATGTAAAAAGATATGGAAATAGGGTATATGGCCAAAATATTGGAAGAGAACTATCTACATTCCAATACCAAAAAAAGGGCAACCTGAAATTATGCACCAACTATAGAACTGTTGCCCTGATCAGTTATACAAGTAAAATTCTACTAAAATCATAATGGGAAGACTTCGTAAGAAGACGGAAGAAGAAATTAACGTGGTTCAAGCTGGATTTAGACAAGGAAAAGGAACAAGTGATCACATGCTCATCATGCGTTTAATAATAGAGACGTGCAGAGAATTTAATGTAAACCTATTCTCATGTTTTGTGAATTATTCAAAGGCATTTGACTGTGTACAACATCAGAAACTTTGGGAAATCATGAGGAATATGGGCTTTCCATCACATGTCATACAACTCATAAGAATGCTCCATCTAGACCAACAAGCAGCGATTAGAATAGGTGGCGAGACATCAGGTTGATTTGACATCAAGCAAGGAGTCCGTCGGGGCTGCGTGCTGTCTCCCTATTTGTTTAACCTGTACACCGAAAATATCATGAGAAATGTAAGAGATGATATAAACAGGGAGCTATATGATGCCCTAAATATCGCTGGTCACGATATACCAGAGATTCGGTATGCTGATGAAACAGTTTTGCTATCCACAACACAGAATGGTATAGAAAACCTAATAGCCTCAACCCAATTGAAAAATGAAAATCACAACGTTTATCTTAATATAGCAAAAACAAAGATAATGCATACATATAAATCTACTATGGAGAAAGAAATATATGTTAATGGGGGAAAATTTGAGGTGGTGGAAAATTTTGAATATCTTGGGTCATTGATTACCAACAACGGTGACACAATGAAAGAAATTAAACGGCGACTATCAATTGCGCTTCAAAGACTAAAACAACTGAATAAATTATGGAATGGGACAGACAGAACTACAAAAATTAAATTTTTAAGAGCATGCATCTTTCCCATTGCAATATACACCTGCGAGACCTAACAAGGTCCCTGGGGTGAGGGGTACTTTTGCCATATAATATTACACGGGATAGGTTCTGGGAATGGGTTAAGGTACTCTCAGTATACAACCCCTCCGATCCCTGGTCCCCGCCTTCTCGCACCCTCTCAACCTTGGGACACTAACCCCTAGTGCTCCATCCAGACGACATGACTCAACTCTGGTTTGGTCAAACAAACTCAAATATAAATGTATTTATATACAATATAGTCAGAGGCAAGAGGGATAGGTAAAGGTATCAAGTTTAGACTGTAGGAAGACTTAGGATATGCAGCATAGGTACAAGGTAGTCATCACGAGGCCTTGTCACAATAGTCCACTCGGTCTGCTGTCTATGTCGCCTCACCCGGCCGGAACAGATCCTTCCTTGACTGGTCACGACTGACGTGACATCTAGCCTCGGTAGTCGCTGTTGGGAACTAGTTCAGGACCGGGTAGCCCACCACGTAGACTCCTCGCTGGTGGCGGCTGCGGTGCCTGACAAAGTCTTCACGAAAAAAATGGCATCCCTGCAAACAGTTCTTAGGCACAGAAGGCCTAATGCATTAGTTAGTTAGTTAGTCGACAGATCATCCTCATTGCACATCGAACCATTCAGTCCATACGTGCTCCGATCCCCTCCTCAGCAAATCCCGCAGCGTGTAGCGTCTAACGACACCAGTTTTGTGTTGGTTTATCAGTCTTCTTTGGCTTCCTGCGTAGTGTTCTTGTTTGGCCACCCCTCTTTTAATTTGCTGTTCTCGCAGTCTGGCCATGGTTGTAGATTCAAAGTCATCACTTGGTTCTCGCAACATAGCCTAATACATAGTCTGTAATATCCTAAAGTCCTAGCATAATACATAGACCAACGTGGGTGGCTGCGGTGTGCAGTTCATGTAACGCCTCTCGTGGAGGTCTCTCGCAGATAGTAGTGAAGTTCAACAGCTCTGCAAAATATAATGTCTTAAGCCAAGACCTCGTCTTGGCACACAACAATGTCTCTTGGCCGTAATGGTCGAATAACACACTCAATAGGCACGATTACCTTCATGGTGAGGATGTGGTAGATGCTGAGGTCTGTTATGTGGCTGTACCTCGACTAACAGATTGGCCGGCGTAGACTTGGCGAAGGCGGACCATCTCACATTACACTACCGGGCGCTGCTCCAACTCTGGGGAGGTTACGCTGCTTGGTACGTGGAGTTCGAGCCATAATTCTCCGTCTCGCCATCTGCAAACAACCTAGTCGACCTCGCAATCACAGGTAGGTTCTGTAACAATAGGACCTAGTGAGAGCAACGCCTAACAGCTTCCAGGGTATAAGCATGACATAAAGGGATAGCCTTCAGAAAAATAACATGATATAACCATATACATGTTCCTGTGATCTGTTTCATCTGCATTGATGTTGGCTGTAGTGAATCGGGACTCTCATCTGTCAGACAGCTCCAGGAACCGCTTCGTCAAGTAGATCTAGGATGCCGCTCGGACAGATCCAGTCGATCAGTCACAGGTAGCCTCAGGAAGTTACCTGAACTCTCACTCATTCTCACCCCTTTCATAGACCACCTGGAGGCTATAGATTAGTGTCAGGCAGTATCACCCTTTTCATGGTCTTGTCAACATCCGTTTCTCGCTCTGGGCTCTCCCGCCCAGATAGCTGAGAAACCATATTTAGGTATCTGCCTCTTCCCTCCTTAAAGTAGGAGAGGTTCCACTCTACTCCAGTCTTTCTCCCCCCCCCCTCCTCCTGGTGTTATCAAGGCATGGGTCCCCCTCCAGGGAGCAGGTGCATGACCGCACGTTCAATCACCCATTCCTAATGGCGTGACTCTGTAGAACGGTGGAGCAGTTAGCTCGAACAGTTTAATCCCTTTCAGAAGGCTAGTAGCCCCCTCAGCTCTATCTCTTTCACACACATCCCTCTCAGGAAGAACGCATATCACTCCCAGATAGGTCCTCCTCAAGGACGAGATAAGTAAAGGACAGTTAAGAAGAAAGCAGATAGAGAAAATCCAGTGGCCACCCGAAATGGCGGAGACGGCCTTCATTCCCTTGGTCGACCTCGGAACTACGTGCAACACTTCTGCCGACACTCGCATTTGACTCCTCTCGATTTCCCCAGGCATACGATATATCACACGATAGGGTTTGGGCCCCATACTGCCGGGTCCCAAAACTCTGCGACGCTTGGCGGAACCCACCGGATATGACCGCTTCTGACCGCTCGGCCGCGCCGACGCTCTTCGATAAATATTTTCGTGAACTTAGGTCATGCATATATTCTTTGTAAAGGTCCTGATGTCCTGGGCCTTTATATGCCCTTCTGAAGTGGCGATTATTTGACTGCCGACGCATGGAATGTAATTTTAGAATGGTTTTACAATGCCCGCAAATCCACCCGCACTTTGGCTATCTCCCACTTAACACGGCCTCTGTGCAATGCATGACCTACTTTACACGACGCCGACTACCGACTTAGCTGGTCGCCGCAAATACACACGCAATTCGACAACGCTATAATGTAAATGTAAATTCAATTACCTTGCTTAAGAACGACTTCTTGGAACTTGTCCCAGCTTATGTCGGGGCACATTATTGCCTATTTAGACACAACTAGAACCGCGGCACCATACGTCTTGAAGCCAAGCAAACTGTTGACTACGGAATGGGGACAGTTGACATTGTAGTGCGAGCGAAACTGCGACTTTCGCTCGCCACAGGCGGGAATTTGCCTCGAGTGAAGCGTGCAGTAATTCAATGCGACGCAGTTTTCGTGAAGTGCTCTTTGGTGGGCTAGAAAAACACTTTCCAGAATAGCCCTTCCAGAACACGCTAGAACAGTGGTTCTTAACCGGTGGGGAATCCCCCCCCCCCCCAGGGGGGTAATTTTAGGGTTTCCAGATTTCAAGATAGCAATAATACAAGAACCAGTTACTTGATACTGTTTTTCCCTCTAAAATTTACGGTTCTGCACTTCTCGCCCTAATGAAATTTGTTTTATAACGTAAGTAGACCCGCAAATAACGTTTTATGTAGATGTATAGACTTGTTCTAGTATGTGTTATTACATTTAGCTTCCATTGTTAGGTATGCTGTGTAAGGAGGGGGGGGGGGATTTATAGGGAGGAAATTAGAAAGGGGGAATGACGTTCTGAACATATGGTAAAGGGGGCATAAGCCAACAAAAAAAAAAAAGGTTGAGAACCACTGCGCTAGAACAATCTAGACCGGGGAACCCCGCCTGGTCACTTTCCGCTAGAAATAGCCGATGGTCTCCGGTGTCAAACTGGCCGCGGACCGCATCACTCACCCGGCCCGTTTTGTGACAGACCTGGACACTTACTAAACAAGCTTAACAGCGCATAAATGCCTTTGAATATATTTGTTGTAGACGAGTTCTAAGAATATCTTGGATAAAGAAATCAACAAATGCATCCATACTTAAAGCGCTGAATATTGAAGAAGGTTGGTTACTAAAGACGATAAAACACAGAAAATTGAAACGTCACGAAAGTTTAGAGGGAACAATAATGGAGGGGTATATGCCTGGGAAGAGAGGAAGAGGACGGCCAAAGAGAAGATGGGTGCAGGATGTGGCGGATGATCTCCAGATAGGTGCATGGGACGCGGGACATCGTGCTTATGATCGAGAGGTTTTCCGGAAGGTTGTTATGGGAGCGAAGTTCTGCAAAGGACATATTATTGAATGAATGAATGAATTAATTAATTGCAAGACATCCCATGCTGATGATAATAGCCATCAGCTGTATTGTTCAGCAGCGATGTTTTTTAAACGAATGATCGCAGTGGGGAGATTCATTTAAAAAACTGAAGTCTTCAAGAACTAGCGGTGGATTTAGTGCTAAATCATGGATCAAAGAAAAGGACCTTGCAGATAGTATAAGACAATATACAATAGAGAAGTATATTGTTTGCGAGAACTTTAATGCAGACAGGGGGATATTCACAGCTCAAGTTGATTGACTCTATGTGGCATCTATTTCATTATGTCTCTTTGAGAACGTGGAACTGAATGTTGGTGTCAAACACAAGCAACGTCTGTATCAAACTTTCAGTAGCCAAGTGTGTGTGAGAGTTCAGCAGTGACGAAACATACAACCGCTTGTGACGTGGCTGTTGTTGCTATCAATGCTGGTGGTGTGCTGTATTCATGTGTCAACTTTATAGAGAAGAATAGATATAGGAAAATGATTCTCTTTTCCTGTTTTCTATTGGCATGAGTGATATTTCATATAATGTTCAGACAAGCAGAAAAAACATCTAATGGCAGTGGAAATGTGGTTTCTAAGGAAAATGCAAAGAATACCATGGGCTGACAGAAATACCGACGCGCAAGTTCGCGTACATTAAGTAAATGAAAACCGCAAAATTAGTAGATACAATAGACGTAGACAGTCAACATTTTGTAGGGCACATTGTGAGAATAGATAAACTAGAGATATTGGTGACCACTGGCAAGATTAAGGGCGAGGCAGAGAAGTTACTATCCGTATGGCTTGGCCACGTTACATGGTCGCGTCACGAACACAGTGCTGATTCACTACTCTAGTGATAGTGTAAGATTTCGAAATATGACGTCCAAGCTTATCGGCATGGCATATGATGATGATATGTCATACTGAACACACACACGCACACACACACACACACACGCACGCACGCACGCACGCACGCACACACGGAGAAGATAGAGACAGAAATGAATAATATGGAGGACATGGAGGGAGCTGTAGGAGACTGTAAAATACCAGACGGCCTGGTATGGGTAGTTTTATGGTCTGGGCTCCAATGGAGGATAAAGGGCAGAAGATAAAGTTGTTTCAACATGCTCTCTTATATACCTGGAACATAATGTAACAACTGGGTAGATGAATGGATAAAAAGGTAAAGGAAGACAAAGTGAGATGTTTCTTGACAGCATTTCATTAAAGCATAGAATAAAATTACCTCAATTATTGGTACATTATCCTAGTTATCCCGAACTACAATAAATATTTCCACCCATGCCAGCCAGCAAGATATTTGATGATTATGCTAATGATGATGGTTAGCATTAGTATATTTAGGCATTGTTGTTTTGTTTTTAACCAGAGATTGAAATGGGGAGAACACTTACCTTGATTCTTTTACAGAAGTGAAATCTCCAGGAACCAGATGTGGATTTAGTGCTTCGGCGAACGGTCCAGATGGTGAATACGACGATATCATAACAGAGTACAAGATAATGTGCTGCAATGTTGGCGAGAACTTTGATGCAGACAGCGGAATATTCACAGCTCCTGTTGATGGACTCTATATGGCTGCTATTTCATTAAGGGTCTCGAAGAGATCATACGTGTGTGTTAGTGTCGAATACAAGCAAAGTCTGGATCAAATGTTGAGAACTACCGTGTGTGAGAGTTCAGCTGTGACGAAACAAACAAGTGCTTGTGGTGTGGGTGTTGTTGACATGAAAGCTGGTGAAGTCTTGTATACATGTGCGGCATGTGCGGTCTACCCGGAAACGAATCAGTATATCTGTCGGGTTTACTTTTCATGTTTTCTATTGGGATGAGTTCTATGACATGGGAGCCGCGTTAACCTAGTGACTAGACACTTGCCTGTCTCACTAGAGGTCAGGGGTTCGAAATGCAGGAGGACGGGTTCGAATTGTTAAACTTGACCTGGGCAGACAAATGGCTACGGGAAATATCTTGGGAAGTAAAGGCGGCCGGCGCGACAATGACCACATCAGCCCCGAGTGTCGTCTGGTCTATACAAACATGTGTCTGGTCTATACAAACATGTGTCTGGTCTATACAAACATGTGTCTGGTCTATACAAACATGTGTCTGGTCTATACAAACATGTGTCTGGTCTATACAAACATGCGTCTGGTCTATACAAACATGTGTCTTGTCTATACAATCATGTGTCTGCTCTATATAAACATGTGTCTGCTCTATATAAACATGTGTTCAGCAAAGTTATGTGCCTTAAGCCGTGTAATAGGGACCTTGTTTATATGACTTAGGAAAGTTAGCCTTGGGGCAAGTGTTTCTAGAGCCATATTCTTATAGGACAATCGACACTCAGGCAGTGATGTGGTTCTAGACTCATATTGTTACAGGATAACAACCGACACTCGGGCAGTGATGTGGTTCTAGACTCGTATTGTTATAAGACAATCGACACTCGGGCAGTGATGTGGTTCTAGACCCATATTGTTATAGGGCAATCTACACTCGGGCAGTGATGTGGTTCTAGACCCATATTGTTATAGGGCAATCTACACTCGGGCAGTGATGTGGTTCTAGACCCATATTGTTATAGGACAATCTACACTCGGGCAGTGATGTGGTTCTAGACACATATTATTATGGGACAATCCACACTCGGGCAGTGATGCAGTTCTAGACCCGTATTGTTATAGGATAACAACCGACACTCGGGCAGTGATGCAGTTCTAGACCCATATTGTCATAGGATAACAACCGACACTCGGGCAGTGATGTGGTTCTAGACCAATATTGTTATATGACAGTCGACACTCGGGCAGTGATGTGGTTCTAGACCCGTATTGTTATAGACAATCGACATTTGGGTAGTGATGTGGTTCTAGACCCATATTGTTATAGGATAACCGATACGCGGGCAGTGATGTGGTTCTAGACCCATATTGTTATAGGACAACCGACACTCGGGCAGTGATGTGGTTCTATACCCATATTGTTAGAGGACAATCGACACTCCGGAAGTGATGTGGTTCTAAACCCATATTGTTTTAGGCCAATAATCGATACTCGGGCAGTGATGTGGTTCTGAACCCATATTGTTATAGGAAATCGACACTCGGCCAGTGATTTGGTTCTAGACCCATATTGTTATAGGATAATCGACACTCGGATCATACGGGTGGAAGATGTTAAACACATTTTGAAAAAGGCAAAAGACACCACACCAGGGCCCGATGGGGTCAGGTATGGCCACATGAAGGGTTTGAGCGATGCAGACCTTGAGGAGATGACCGACTGCTTTAACCAGAGCATTAGGACAGCATCAGTCCCCCAGGATTGGGTGCACAGCTATCTCATCCGTCTCCCAAAACTATTCAAGGATCATTCAAAGCTTAGCGGCTTTAAAATAATCACCCTTCAAAAAACATTTGGGAAGGTTCTCGAGAAGATAGTCGCTGTCAAGCTGCAAGAGTTTTTGGAAAGGGGGAAGCTTCTGCCAAGAGGCCTGGGGACCTACAGGCCAGGAAAAGATACCTGGTCAAATGCAGCCACTTTTGCCTTTGACTGTTATGAGGGGTTCCAGAGTAGACAGTAAACGATGGCGGTAGCGCTTGATCTCGAGGATGCGTACAATAGAGTTCGATATGATATTTTGATGACCGCACTGATGGAGAAGGGGGTCAATCCCTGGCTGATGAACTGGATAGCAGCCGTCCTGCATTCTCGTCGGGTTGCTCTCCGTCTGGGTGCATGGACCTCAGAGCCACATATTTTAACACCGGGACTTCCACAGGGATCAGCAATCTCACCGGTGCTCTGTAACGTGTATACGAGCAAAATTGTAAATCTAGAAGCACCAGGGGTTGGAAGAATACTAACATTTGCAGATGATATTCTTGCATATAGGCAGGGCAGAGATAGGGAGCAAACAGCCCAGGAGTTACAGGCGACAGTAGATAAAGTGATAGACTGGTGCACAGAAATTAGTGCTGTCATCCATCCGGAAAATGCGGCTGTTTTGTGATGCTCTCTGGACAACAGGATTGTGAGAGCTGATGTCCCAAGCCTGGCGATAGATGGTAGAAATGTCAGCAGAGAGAACAAACTGAAGTATCTGGGGATCACATTTGACAGGAGCCTATCCTTCAAGGACCATGTGGAGACGGTTGTGACAAGATCTCAAAAGGGACCCAGTGCACTTAAAACTATGGCTGCAATGGACACAGAGCAGAGAATGCTTTTCGCACTATACCAGCACTTGATCCTCTCAGTAATTGATTATGGATTAGGACTGATCACTGTCTCAGAGAGCCAGCTGGTGAAGTTAGAGCGCATACAGAACGAAGCTATGCGGGTCATTCTGGGATGCACCAGAGACACCCAAGTAGTGTGTATGCGTTACATCCTTGGTCTGCCGACTGTTGCTGGTAGGCTCAAGGTGATGCAGGCGAAGGCATACCTCAGACTAGCTGCAGACACAGACCACCCACTGCATGAGGCGCTGGACGCAGTTAAGGGTCAGCGACTGATAAGATGGAAATCATGGATGGCTCAGGCGGATGATACGATCAGACAGATGTGCCCCTTGGAGAACATTAGGCGAGGAGAGGAGTGGGTCAGAGTGCCAGCGGAGCAGTCAGTCTTGTGCAGAGTTATAATCACATTAAGCCGGGAGTGCAGGGAGTGGCCAGCAGGGGCCACGGCAGTGGAAATCCAGCAACTATTTCAGGACAATGCTCACTCGAGTGATGTGATTATCTACACAGATGGTTCGGTGTCAAGAGGTGAGAGAAGTGGCTGGGGTTCATAGCCAAAGCTATTGGTCGACGTTTGGCGCAGGAGAGCCTGGCATATGATACCACAACATCCAGCTTAAGAATGGAGGTTGAGGCAGTCACTGCGGCTCTCCGCTGGATGGAGAATACGACACACACACACACACACACACACACACACACACATCGTGATTGTAACTGACTCAGAAAGCATGCTGACGAGGGTGAGAACGGGCAGGCTTCGTGCGGAGTGGCTTGTTTCGCTTCGGAGGTCACGGGTGATAAGCATCGCCTGGATCTTTTCTCCGGGGCATGCCGGTGTGCTGGGAAATGAACAGGCGGACAGATTGGTTGGCTCTGCAGAACTTGATGGAGTATTGATACATAACAAGCCAGACCTGGTTGCGACATTGTGGGAGCACGTGTACACCTCGGAGGAGCAAATGGATTACCATGGTCTGGCAAGAATGTGACAGCGAGGCGTGACGAGCGGATCTGGCCGACGCTCAACGCTCAGAGGAAAAGCGAGACGGACATATAATCAGATTGCTAGTGGTACTATTGGTGTTGGAACTCTTCGCTGGCTGCTGAGGATGGGTACGGAGCGCTTATGGGAATGCCCGGAATGCTGTGATGTCGATTCCTAAATCAATCAATCAATCAATCGACACTCGGGTCGTGATGCAGTTCTAGACCCATATTGTTATAGGACAATCGACACTAGGGCAGTGATGTGGTTCTAGACCCATATTGTATTAGGAAATCCGACACTCGGGCAGTGATGTGTTCTAGACTGATATTGGTATAGGCCAATAATCGACACTCGGGCAGTTATGTGGTTCTGGACCCATATTGTTATAGGACAATCGACACTAGGGCAGTGATGTGGTTCTAGACCCTTATTGTATTAGGAAATCCGACACTCGGGCAGTGATGTGTTCTAGACTGATATTGGTATAGGCCAATAATCGACACTCGGGCAGTTATGTGGTTCTGGACCCATATTGTTATAGGACAATCGACACTCGGGCAGTGATGCGGTTCTAGACCCATATTGTCATAGGACAATCGACACACGGGCAGTGATGTGGTTCTAGACCCATATTGTTATCGGACAACCGACACTCGGATAGTGATGTGTTTCTAAACCCATATTGTTATAGGACAACCGACATTAGGGCAGTGGTGTGGTTCTAGACACATATTGTTATAGGACAACCGACACTCGGACAGTGATGACGTCAATATCTCCCGGCAGCCTTTACTTCCCGAGACATTTTCTGGTTCCAGTTTTTGCCAGGTCGATCTGGAAGCCGAGGTCAATGTTAAAGACCTGATTCTGTGCTAATTCGAACCCATGACCTCCGTATGTCTGGCAGCTAAGCTACCTCAGCACACGTGATGTATCATGGCGGTCTATATTTCAAAATTAACTGCTGACCTTTGCTTGAATTTGTTTTAAAAGACAAGGGGGAGGTGGTCGTGCGCTTGTGGGACCAGGTACACCAACCTCAGACCACTAGATGTACACCAACCTCAGTCCGCTAAATGTACAACAACCTCAGTCCGCTAGATGTACAACAACCTCAGTCCGCTAAATGTACAACAACCTCAGTCTGCTAGATGTACAACAACCTCAGACCACTAGATGTACACCAACCTCAGTCCGCTAAATGTACACCAACCTCAGACCACTAGATGTACACCAACCTCAGTCCGCTAAATGTACAACAACCTCAGTCCGCTAGATGTACAACAACCTCAGTCCGCTAAATGTACAACAACCTCAGTCCGCTAGATGTACACCAACCTCAGACCCCTAGATGTACACCAACCTCAGACCCCTAGATGTACACCAACCTCAGACCCCTAGATGTGTACCAACCTAAGTCTGCTAGATGTACAACAACCTCAGTCCGCTAGATGCAAAACCTTACTAGGGCTCAAACCTGAACTCAATGTATCGGACTTAGGAGTTAAAACTGACGGTCTTCCAATGGAATCGGACACAACCAACCAACCAGGGAACAGTGCGGTTAACATGTGCCCCAGCACCCAGACAGTAGAACGACAACCAGAAAACAGTGCGGTTAACATGTGCCCCAGCACCCAGACAGTAGAACGACAACCAGAAAACAGTGCGGTTAACATGTGCCCCAGCACCCAGACAGTAGAACGACAACCAGAAAACAGTGCGGTTAACATGTGCCCCAGCACCCAGACAGTAGAACGACAACCAGAAAACAGTGCGGTTAACATGTGCCCCAGCACCCAGACAGTAGAACGACAACCAGAAAACAGTGCGGTTAACATGTGCCCCAGCACCCAGACAGTAGAACGACAACCAGGAAACAGTGCAGTAAACATATGCTACAACATGACGATTTTTCTTTGTTTTTCTTTGTTTGCTTTTGATAAGCCAAGAAAAGCGTAATCTGTAGGAAGCGCCTTTGGAAGACTGGGAATGTCTGTTTGTTGTACCTGTCTTCCCTTGAGGACATTCTGATCCTTTGACCACACATTCTCATCATCTTCATTACACTGTGCCTCACAATGTGGCGTATGCGGTCATGTCTATCTTCAGATCTCGGTATTTGGTGTTCGGTATCAATTATATTGGTGATTTACCTCCATATCTTCGTCTTAGACCACCACAGGTCCTTGCACTCGGTTTTCGTCTGCCTCTTCTACCACTGATCTTGCCAGTCGTCGCCATCTTCTCCCCTGTTCCTTCTTCCACTGATCTTGCCAGTCATCTCTATCATCTCCAATGTCACCTTCTTCCACTGATCTTACCAGTTGTCGCCATCTTCTCCAATGTCTCGCTTCTCATAAGCAACAATGGTGCCTGTCCTTTGCAGGATGTGTGCGTACAACCCACTTTGTGTGAGTGTGAGTGTGTGCATATATATAATTATCCCACTTTGGAAAAACAAAGGCAGCAAAAGAGACTGCACACAATACAGAGGCATTTCACTGTTGATTCATACTGGAAAAATATTTTGCAAAATTCTGGAAAAGATTACGAACTACTTTAGAACCTCTGCTAAGCGAAAGACAACTTGGATTTAGGAAAAACAAAGGATGCACAGACGCCATTTTTGCTCTTAGACAACCTATAGAAAAATCAATCGAATTCAACGAAACACTCTACTTAGCCTTTGTCGACCAAGAAAAGGCATTTGATAGAGTAGATAGAAACAAGCTGTGGGAAATCCTTAAACAATATGGAGTGAGTACACATCTAACAAATCTATGTAGAAGTTTATACAACAACAGTGAATGCATAGTGAGAGCAACTGGAGGACACTCAGAACCCTTCACCATAAGATCTGGAGTACGACAAGCTATTGTCCTGTCCCCTCTCTTGTTCATAACATATATAGACAACATATGTAAAGAAACCAGCCAAGCAGAGACAGCAAGAATACCGCATGACGAGAACACAGAAGAAGAACCATCTGCAAATTACACCATTAGAGAACTCCTGTTTGCGGACGATCAAGTACTAATAGCAAAATCAGAAGCTTAATTACAAGACCACGTGAATAATCTAAACGAAATGTGAAGGGAACATAACATGAAAATTAGCACAAGCAAAATAGAGGTAATGACTATGACTATGGAAGAACAAACAACAACAATTTACCTAAACGAACATCCCTTGAAACAAGTAAAGAGTTTCAAGTACCTAGGAAGTATAATATCATCAAATGGTAGATAAGAAGACGAGATCGAAAATAGGTGCAATAAGGCAATCAACTCATTGGACAAATGGCACCAATACTAAAGAACAAACATGTATCAATAACTACTGAGAAAGCACTTTACAACACAATCTTCCCACCAACTCTATGCTACCAATGCCAAACCTGGACAATGACAGAAAAAGAGAAAAGACAAATCACAACAACAGAAATGAGGTTCCTGAGAAGAATACTCAACGTATCAAGAAGAGATAAGATCAGAAATGAAGAAATCAGGACTAAAATGGGGGTTAAAGCAGCACTAGATTTTATTAGAAAGCAGCAAGTCAAATGGTTAGGCCATGCAAGTAGGTTACCAGTCAACAGCATGCCACAACAGGCAATGACGTACAGACCAGATGGAAACAGAGGAAGAGGCCGACCACGTAAACGTTGGACGGAGGGAATAGCAGAGTCCATGGGAATGTCGATATATGAAGCCCATAATCGGGCACTCTCACGAAGTTTATTCTTCACCTCGACACCGCAAGGTACAAGAGGAACATGATGAGATGAGGTGATATATATATATATATATGTGTTGATATATATATATATGATGGTGCAACTTCTGAAGAATTTGAAATCAAGAGTGGAGTTAAGCAAGGTTGTGTACTGGCTCCCACCCTCTTTGGAATATACTTTTCACTTCTACTGAAATATGCATTTCGTGATCAGGATGGTGGTATATACATTCACTCACGCTCAGATGGCGGCCTCTACAATGCTCTGAGATTGAAGGCTAAGACCAAAATTAGGAGGGTACTGATCAGAGAGTTGCTTTGTGCAGATGATGCTGCAGTTACGATCCACTCTGAGGAAGAATTGCAATGTCTACTATCTGCATTCTCCAATGCTTGTTCTGAATTTGGTTTAACAATTAGCAAAAAGAAAACACAGATTATGTCACAAGGTGCACATGGGGTACCATCAATCTTTATTGACGACGCCGAACTAGAGATAGTAGACCATTTTACATATCTAGGATCAGTGGTAAATAGCAAATTATCCCTAGATCAGGAAATCAACATCCGGATTGGTAAGGCAGCAACAACAATGAACAGGTTAAGAAAAAGGGTCTGGGAGAACAGGAAGCTTACTGCCAAAACAAAAGTCCTTGTCTATCAAGCCTGTGTCCTTAGTACCCTTCTCTATGGCAGTGAAACCTGGACAACTTACTCACACCAAGAGAACAATTTAAACAGCTTTCATATGCGGTGTCTGCGAAGAATACTTGGTATCAAGTGGCAAGACAAAATCACAAATACTGAAGTATTGGAAAGATCAGGTTGTGTGACAGTTTATTCCATGCTCAGTCTTCGTAGACTTAGATGGATAGGACATCTTAGGAGGATGGATGATGGTAGAATACCAAAGGACATCTTGTTTGGTGAATTACAGACGGGTAGGAGATCTCAGGGTCGGCCTCTACTACGATACAAAGATGTGTGTAAGCGGGACATGATTGATACAGGCATCACCAGGTATGGAGTCAGTACACCGGTAGGCTCCCGGAGCTCTACAGGAGGTACATTGACGACTGCTTTGGTGTCTCGGACATGCCCTTGCCTGACCTACAGAACTTCATTGCCTTTTTTTCAGACTTCCATCCCAGCATCAAGCTTACCTCCACCATTTCTTCGTCGGCTGTCAATTTCTTAGACCTCACAGTCTCTTTAGGTTCAGTTGGTCTATGCACGACGGTTTATTATAAACCAACTGACTCGCACTCATTCCTTCTCTATACCTCCTCCCACCCTCCCTCGTGCAAACGTTCTATTCCTTTCTCCCAACTGTTACGTCTCCGACGACTTTGTCAGGATAACAACGACTTCCATCAAAAAGCCCACGAGATGCTTGATTTCTTTCGCCTTCGTGGCTATCCTGAGAATGTTCTATCTACAGCTCTTCACCGCTGCCAGTCTATCAGTCGCACTGAGGCTCTCTCCTCCAGGCCGAAACCACGAAACAATAGACCTGTCCTCTCACTTACTTATCATCCCCACAATATTGCTGCCAAGAATATCCTTTTTAAACATCTATCCATTCTCCGGGAGGAATCGACCACTCGTGATGTCTTCTCAGAGGCTCCTCTAGTGGCATATAAGCGGGATCGTAACCTCAGAGATGTGCTGGTCCATAGCAGGCTACCCCAACCTCACCAGTCTCTTCCTGGCACGGTGGCGTGTCTTCGATCGGTTTGCAAGACCTGTCCATACGTACTTCAAACCCAGAGTCTGACATTCCCTAAGACGACCTTCCACATCCGTGAGGGTTTCTCATGCATCAGTCGCAACGTCATCTATGAGATTACCTGCACACGTTGCGACATGAGATATGTCGGGTAGACAGGATTACGTCTTGGGGACAGATTTCGACAACATCTTTCTGACATCACCAGCGGCGCCCAGAAACCAGTATCCATACATTTCAACAGTCCTGACCACCGTGGCGTGGCCGACATACAGGTCACGGCCATCAAATCATGCGCATCCCACGAACGGGATCGGAAGACATTGGAACACCGTCTCATCTTCCAGTTGGGCACACTCTCCCCTCACGGCCTTAATGTCCAACACAGCTTCATTTAACTTCCCACCCCACCCCTCCCACCCCTAGCTTACAGTCCACCATCTGGGTACGTGCAGATCCTTTGTATGACATCAGTCAACTCTCTTGGCGGATTTACGTTCGGTGTTTTGCCATCATTTTCTGAACGACCGCCACTCATGCCTCTCTGTGTGTACTAACACTATATAGGTTTCCGCAGCGGTGTTTCGAGCGTTTAACGATAGTTGCTAATTGTCATCTGCATCCGTAACATCTTTGCCGGTCTCAAATTTCACTTTTCCTCACACATGGGCGCGTCTTTACCCAACTCCCTTCCCGCTTGACCTTTGACCCGTGTACCATACATCCGGTCTATTGATCCACTGGCGCCCTACGTGTGTCAGACCTTCCAAGCTAGGACACAGTATTCAGATGAGTACATTCAATTTTAATTAGTTTAATAGTTTAATATTGTCATAGTGTGTTTCATGTAGTTTTGTGTTGGTTTGTATTTGTTTGTCCTGTGCTGACTAAGGCTTTGGCCGCAACGTCCAATTTGTCTCTTGTAGTCGTGTTTTAGTAAAGCTCACAATCTACTTCTCGTTTATTTGGGTGATTCATTCATTGCCAGGCATTGATAATGCACATTGGGAGCAAGTCGCCGCTGAACGTGTTGCATGGAGGGCAAATATCAGAAATGGAATAAAGTCAAAGGAGAAAATTATTGCAGAAAAGTCACACACCAAGCGTTTGAGACGTAAGATGGTGCACGATGGTGGAAATGACCACGTGTTCAGATGCACCCACTGTGAACGGACATTTACAGCGCAAATTGGCCTTATCAGTCACACTCGCTACCGCCATAGTTAAAAGTTATTATGCCTTTTTAAAGCACAAACTATCGTCTGTCAAGACGGCAAGTTGCCAATGTGTGTGTGCAATATATATATATATATATATATATATATATATATATATATACGTATGCACACATATATATATATATATATATATATATATATATATATATATACATATATATGTGTGTGTATGTATATACGTATATATATATATATATATATATATACATATACATATACATATACATATACACATATATATAAATACACACACACACGTATACACACACACAGAGACACACAAACAAACACACACACACACACACATATGTATATATATATATATATATATATATATATATATATATATATATATATATATATACTGAAGAGAAAGAAGATGATATTAAAGAAGACTTTTATAATGATCCGGAAGATGTCATAGAAGAAACCTCCAAACAGGACATCCTGATTGTGCTGGGAGACTTCAACGCAAAAATAGGTAGAGAGCAAACTCATAAAAAAGTTGCCGGTATGGAGAACCTACATACAACTTCAAATGATAATGGATGGAGAGTCATCAACCTAGCAGAAGCCAAAGGACTGCAGATCAGCAGTACCAGACTGCAAAGAAAGGATATACATAAACAAACTTGGAAATCATGTAACAAGAGAACCTATAATCAAATAGATTACATTTTAATTAACAACAAAAATGCATCAAACATACAACAAGTTAGAAGCTATAGAGGAGCTGAGTGTCACAGCGACCACTTTCTCGTTTGGGCAAAATTTAAAATAAAACTTAAGAGAGCTTTCTATGCTAAACTACAAAGATTACACCCAACATATAACAGAGAAAAACTACAAGAAACTACAGTCAAAGAGAAATTCGCAGATGAAATAAAATGTAAACTTGAAATTCTAAAAAATTCTACAAGGAAAGCGTTGACCAAACTTGGTTGAACATCAAGAATACAATTCAAACTACCGCAGAAGAATGTCTTGGTGTGTTAACCACGCATAGAAAGAACAGATGGTTGAATCCAAAATGTGAAGAAGCAGTCATTAGGAAAAATAATGCCAGACAGCTATGGCTAAATGACATCAACAACATCCAAAAGGAAGAGCAATATAGAAATGAATGTAAAGAGGCTACAAAAATAGTTCGACAGCAGAAGCGAGAATATATCAGTAATATAATCAAAGATATGGAAACTAATCACCAGAAAAACGAATCCAGATAATTTTTTAAAGAACTGAAGTCAATGAAACGAGGGCACCAACACAACACATATGGTTTAAAAGACAAAAATGGGAATATGATAAATACCAATGAGGAAATGTGCAACACATGGAAAGAATCCTTTGTTGAATTACTAAATTGTGAAGCTCCAAGTAACACTTTTCCGCAGGAAGAGGTTCTAACGTGTGAACCACAAATTGAATAACCTAAATTTGAAGAAATCCTATATGTAATGGCATGCCTTAAAAACATTAAGGCAACTGGGGCTGATGGAATTGCTGCTGAATTTATAAAGGCAGGTGGCCATGCATTACATCTAAAGTTATACGAACTAATAATAAAGATCTGGAGGACTGAAGAAATACCCCATGACTGGAAAGAGTCATTATTGATACCTATCTTTAAGAAAGGAGACAAGTTCCAGTGTGAAAATTATAGAGGAATATCACTACTGTTCATAGGCTATAAGATACTATCCGCAGTACTACTGAATACACTAAAACCATATTCAGAATACATATTAGGTGACTACCAGGCGGGTTTTAGACAAAACAGATCAACAATAGATCAGATATTTATCTTAAGACAAATAGCCGAGAAACATTGGGAATATAAAAGAGATCTCCATAACATTTTTGTGGATTTTAAAAAGGCTTATGATAGTGTCCATAGGAATAGTCTATGGAATGCTATGCGGGAATTTGGAATACCAAGGAAGTTAATCAACATGACCAGAATTTGCATGGAAGATACTTATAATATAGTAACATATAAAGGCAGGAAATCAGACCCTTTCCAAATAACATCTGGCTTGAAACAGGGTGATGCACTATCGGCGCTACTCTTCAATCTGGATCTAGAGAAAGTTGTAAGGAGGGTAAAGGAGGAATGTGATATTGGAGGAACATCCAAGCTGCTTGGCTATGCAGATGATATAGATATTATAGGGGAAAATGAACAAAAGACATTGGAAATATTGACTCACTTAAAGGAAAAAGCCCAACAGATGGGGCTGGTTATCAACCAAGATAAGACAGAATATATGGTAATTTCAAGAGAAGGAATGGCTAAAAACTCTGGCCACATACAAATAGATAATATAACTATTAAAAGAACGGAAACATACAAATACCTGGGTACAATCTTCAACTGCTCCAACATCATGAGGGGAGAAATACAAACTAGAATCAATTCTGGAAATAAGATATACTATGCACTAAAACATCTACTAAAATCAAAGGCGTTATCTCGTAACACCAAGATCACAATATACAAAACACTGATCAGACCAGTTGTGCTGTATGGCTCTGAAACCTGGAGTACAACGAAAGGAGACGAAGCCTTGCTACAAACCTTTGAGAACAAAGTTTTAAGACGCATCTTTGGGCCATTAGGGATACACAAAGTGGAGAGTGGAAAAGAAGAAGTAACAAAGACATTTATGATCTGTTTAAGTCCCCACTAATAACTGGTATCATGAAGGCTAATAGACTACAATGGCTGGGGCATATAGAAAGAATGGAAGATAATAAGGAAATAAAACTCGCTTACACTCAGGAAATAAATTATCGTAGACCCCGAGGCAGACCAAGAAAGCGGTGGAGAGATAATATATATACAGACCTACAAGCACTTGGAATCAACGACTGGCAAGAGAAGGTCAACCAGAGAGACGAATGGAGACGGATTGTATCTGCAGCAAAGAAGCTCAATGGCTCGGAACGCTGAAGAAAAAGAAGAAGAAGATATATATATATATATATATATATATATATATATATATATATATATATATATATATATATATATATATATAAACTAAATTGGCACCTTTCCGTCTTGACAGACGATAGTTTGGTATATTGTGTTTAAAAAAGGCTTAATAACTACGATCCATGGCGGTGGCGAGTGTGGCTGGTAAGGCCAATTCTTGCTGCAAATGTTTGCCCACAGTAGGTGCATGTGAAAACATGGCCACTTCCACAATTTTGCACCATCTTACGTCTCTCACGCTCTGTGTGTGCTTTATCTGCAATCATTTTCTCCTTTGTCTTTATTCCATTTCTGATAGTTGCCCTCCATGCAACACGTTCAGCGGCGACATGTTCCCAATGTACATTATCAATGCCTGTATCAATCATGTCCCGCTTACACACATCTTTGTATCGTAGTAGAGGCCGACCCTGAGATCTCCTACCCGTCTGTAATTCACCAAAAAAGATGTCCTTTGGTATTCTACCATCATCCATCCTCCTAACGTGTCCTATCCATCTAAGTCTACGAAGACTGAGCATGGAATACACCGTCACACAACCTGATCTTTCCAATACTTCAGTATTTGTGATTTTGTCTTGCCACTTAATACCAAGTATTCTTCGCAGACACCACATATGAAAGCTGTTTAAACGTTTCTCTTGGCGTGAGTAAGTTGTCCAGGTTTCACTGCCATAAAGAAGAGTACTAAGGACACAGGCTTGGTAGACGAGGACTTTTGTTTTGGCAGTAAGCTTCCTGTTCTCCCAGACTATTTTTGCTAACATGTTCATTGTTGTTGCTGCCTTGCCAATCCTGATGTTGATTTCCTGATCGAGGGATAATTTGCTATTTACCTCTGATCCTAGATATGTAAAATGGTCTACTGTCTCCAGTTCGGCGTCGTCAATAAAGATTGATGGTACACCATGTGCACCTTGTGACATAATCTGTGTCTTCTTTTTGTTAATTGTTAAACCAAATTCAGAACAAGCATTGGAGAATGCAGATAGTAGATGTTGTAATTCTTCCTCAGAGTGGGTCGTAATCGCAGCATCATCCGCAAAAAGCAACTCTCTGATTAGTACCCTGCTAATTTTGGTCTTGGCCTTTAATCTCTGAGCATTATAGAGGCCACCATCTTTGCGTGAGTGAATGTATATACCGTCATCCTGATCACGAAAGGCATATTTCAGTAGAAGATATATATATATATATATATATATATATATATATATATATATATATATATATATATATATATATATATATATATATATGACGTGTCTAAATGATGGCAGAATTGCCAGGAAGGCCAGTAGACCCGGTGAAGAGGGCAGTGTGGTTGCCCTGTCTGTTGCATCATCAGTTTACATCCCAGACTGCCAATGATTTCCTAGATGATCCTAATTGTAACCATAATCTCTGCATTATTCTCGTTTCGAGCGTGGTAATATCAAACTATAATCAGCGATAGGTTCTTTCAAGGACAGTAGTGTGACAGGGACGTCTTGTGTCACTTTATTATTGCTATGGGCTAGAAACGGGATAACGAAGGCAACAAAAAGTACCGTCAGATATGAAATTATTTGGCACCCAGCACTCATACTCTAAAAGGGGAAAGTGATGGGTGGGATATACAGCGTTTCTCCTCTGTCTGGGACTGAGGATCCAGGGAGAAACGAACTCGGGTGAAGGAATGAAGAGGGATCGTCACGAACGACGAGTATCCCCTTACTGATGACCTCTAAGCCTTAAGTAGATGCATTGCCAACGAGCCCTTGCCGACGTAACTAGGGGTATTGGGATGCGGCTACGTTGACATTCGTTATGGAATGCACGCTGACACACAGTGAACATAACTCATTTCCTCAGAGTTATAGAATGGCATCATGTATTGATTCTATACTCATTTCGATGTTCCATCTACGCACACAAAATAAATATTATACACTTATCGTACCATGGCCTGCTATCCAGGATACCTAATGATCTACAATTGTCTACACACAACTCCTCTAAACCCTACTTACCTAAGTCCCGTTAAACATGGCCGCAGGCGCTTACATTCACAGGCCGGCAACCTCTACCCACGACACCACTGGACTTCGTGCTGTAGAGTGAATATGTCCGTCCGCCTGGTCGCGGCAACGCTGTTCTCAGCCATCGGTACACGCTTAAGATATCTAGCGTACACTCAGTTACTTGCCGTCGATGTCTCTCGACGTATCATTCCGACAGTTAAGATTAAGTTCTCGGCTCCCTGCCTGGTCATATGATGTGTACCTAATCGTCTCCTGCTCTCCGACTGCCGTCTCTGCTTACCCCTTTCTCGACCTTTCCTATCACGTGGCCTAATCCTCACAATTCTATTGGCCCTTACGAATAACCGCTCCCCGGTGTATTCCTTTCCTCTGATTACCCATGACAATTTATCCTATCGTTGTTCTACAGTAATTTACTCAACGAGACTTTACTTAACCAGACTCATGGCATATGCCCCTCGCAATTTCAAAAATGTTCTACATTTTTGGGTTCTTCCTTATCTCTACACTTGACATGAGTCAGCTTGGTCGCACATATCTGTCTACTGCCTCATGCCTTAGAGCTTGCTTCTCAGTTCCCTTTAACTTCCCTCTGTGTTACGTTGATATCCTGCTATACCTTCACACAAATTATCTCGGACACGAATATCCGTCTATTCCCAAATAGACCTCTTGTGGCCTAACCCCCATTGTGTTCGGCAAGTTGAGGACCAACCTCATATCAGTCCCAATGCTCCATCCCGGACATTCCCATATGGTTTCTCATTTATACCTCGGTATAAGCAACTGACACCTTTCTCCAGCCCTTAAGCCCTGGGTGCAGGTACGTGTGTATTGCAGACATATCAATTCCACACATATTTTGTTTAACCTCTTATTTTGCCCCTGAGTAGTCTATGCTACGCCTGTGGATCTCTTTGGTGCGGGTACATATGATTTCTGCATTTGTCTTGTCAAAGTGTGTGGGGTTGGCTGCCATTAGTTACTTTTTGCAATGATGTTCGCTTGTGCCCTATGGCTAGATATTCCCTTCACTTGCCTTCTCTATTTGTTCTTGGTATTATTACTACTAACTTTCCCTTGTCGTGTTCCGAATACCATGACCCTTATGTACATCTATTACCATGCCACAGTACTTCATGTTAAAATATATGTACAACGTACCACCACTTGGTACTATTATCAATGGTACTACTAATAATCCTACTCCACTATTCTTGTATTCTCATTTCACCTTCCCTTGTACTCTGTTCTTTCTTTCTCCCATTCTCACTAGTCCATTCCATTCTCTTCCCTTTCTTCCATTTTCACTTGTGCTATGATCTCTCCCTTTCATCCTCTCTCTTTATCCTTCCATCGTTTGTCTTTCTCTCTCTCTAGTTTTTTTTTTTTTTTTTTAAATATTGTTTCATTGTTTAATATGTACTCTGTCTCACAACACGCATACTTGAACCTCACATGTTCCATCTATGCCTGTACGCGTCCTGTATACCGGTGTGCAAGTAACCAGGTTGTGTTCAAATTAATTCTCATTCTCATTACTCTCAGTCTTCTCGTCCCCTTTCTCTCACTTCACTGTCACTCCTCATATTCTTATGTTATGTACATGTTACCACAATCACATACGTTTCTCCTACCAATTGTACATGTCTGTCTCTCCAATATACAATATTGTAATAAAACCTGAATAGTATATAAAATTGAACTCACATGTAATATTGCAAGCACTATTCTCACGTTCACTCGCACATCATTAACATCTTTGTGACATCAATATGTATCACTGGTAGTAGTGTCTCAGTTAACTTCTTCTTCTTTTTCTTTTATGTTATGGGTGTCATCTGTGATGTATCGTGGTTTTAGACCCACTGTCAACCATTCTGATTTCGCAGATGTCGATGCTTCTTTCCTTCCTTTGCGATCGTTTATCAGTTTCTACCAACATCTCATTTTGTACATTCTGTGTTACAATCAGGTACTAGTACAATCAATAATGTTACAATTACATGCATAATGTTTATGAATATACATGGCATGATGATTATGATCGTACGAATGTACTGATGTTTATGTATGTACTTATAAGCCATTAAAATGGTATTATTTATATCTATATGTATTGTGAGTTTTGTTTATTGAATTATTGTGAATGTTATTAACTATTGCTCCATAATTAGTTCTGGTTGGTATCTGTCTTGTCTTACTGTATCTTCTATCATTCAGACTCTCAATCTTCACCTGAGTCTGCCTGTCTCAGCCCCTTTAGTCAGCTAGCGAGGTAACATCTTTGAGGTACCTTCGACACTATCTCTTCTGCTCAGTCATTTATACCCCTTATCTATCTGAAATTAATAACAGCCTTGGGTGTATATATATATCCATACATACATATGCATATTTACATTCACAATTGCATATTATATTACCGCAATCATATCAAATTTCCTACGTTGACATGTTGTTATCATGGTCAGTACACCAACGTGCTAACCCTGACCCAGTCACCTTGTATGAACGCATGGTTTGCTAGATGATACTATGACATGGATTTCTAGATGATAGTATTACCGTATGCCATATTGTACTATCGGTATTCTGTCCCTCTTCTGACCAGATCCTTTTGTCATATATTCGGTGTGACGTTCCTTAGGCCATGTCATGACTAGCATTCACAGATCTCATATATATATATATATATATATATATATATATATATATATATATATATATATATATATATATATATATATATATATATATATATGTTTCCGGATCCTGTCAGGGATGTGCACTACTGACGAGCTCAAACGAGGGCGAAACTCGAGTATAGTGCTTCCATATTGACGTGAATAGGCCTTAGGTTCATACCAGAATACGATCAGCGTTGCCAGTAGTGGGTTGTGCTCAATATTTAAATTTCAATTCCCGAAACAACCAAATAATCAATTTGATTATTGCTCATTTGATTTTAGGAGGCCTGGTGTTCCTTGCCAGTGAGAAGTCCTGATCAGTTCGGGTCCACATCGATTGACGGACGTCATTCGCGGCGATTGGGCAGTCTTGAGCATAACCTACGATGGGTAACGTTGTAATAGTCTGTTGTGATAAATTGGCGTGTCCAGCGTGTGCCGCATGGTTACACACCCGCTTCACACGCCAGTGATTCGGGGCTTGTTTCCGGATCCGGTCAGGGATGTGCACTATTGACGAGCTCAAACGAGGGCGAAACTCGAGTATAGTGCTTCCATATTGACGTGGATAGGCCTTAGGTTCATACCAGAATACGATCAGCGTTGCCAGTAGTGGGATGTGCTCAATATATATATATATATATATATATATATATATATATATATATATATATATATATATATATATATATATATATATATATTAACCACAATATTACACATCTTTACTGATTTTACATGTAATGATTTACCATATCGTAATGTCACTTCAATCAACATTATACCTATCAATGCATTCATTCTGCTACAACAATTATATCTAAACCAATCACATACACATATCTAACATTTATACAATCTATGCAGTATCTACAATTTACATATCACAAGATACGATTTTTCTCACATTGGAACGTGTGATGTTATCCTGTGAGTGGTAATAATGATGTTTTATTATTTTTAAATTTGCAATTTCTGTTTGCTGTTATTAATTTTGACACTGCCTGCTGAACCCAGTGAGTATACGCTGTTACCAGTTTATGATGTGATTTGCCTGGTGGTATAGTGTAACGGTGAGTCTTGAGTTTTTTGTATATCTTGGGGTATACTGTTGTTTCCTAAATATATGTGTTGTTCTTGTATTCCCTTCTTTCAATATCCGATGACGTATTTTCTTTCCCATAACCATAGTAGTCATCAAAGTTAAGAATGTTATAACCCTAAGTCTGATGCACTCTGCACATGTCTGACGACGCTGCCACTCCAATAAGCCACATGCTATTGGTGTGACTGTTGGCTGTTCATGTGTCAGTGGTTTATCTGTCTCTTTGTCAGTAACCTGTTCTATGTGGTGAGTTTCTGATTTCTTGTCACCTTGTTGACAGTGTTTCTCAAGAGTGGTTTCTTCTTCTTGCTTGTTGCATTTCTCTGTCTGTATGTCTGGGACCAGTATGTCTGTCCGTTTGCACAGTTCTGATACCCGTCTAGAATCCGTTGGTTACCCTGTGGTGTGACCACTTTATCTTCTTCCTTGTCTGTCTTAATAAGCTGTTTGGAGTCTGTATTTTCCTGTGTCATCTTACCATCCCATCTTTGGGCTTCATCTTCTGTACACTCTGTCACTCCAGGTATGTTACCTATCATTAGTCCTGCACCTGGACTAGGCAACACTGCTACTCGTATTCTTCCTTCATAGTACGGGCAGGATATATGAACCCATGCTATAGCGTATTTCTCAATTGTACCACCGAAGGTACTGCACGTCACGCTCTCTCCCGTGTAGTCGCTACTCCTTACCAGGCTATGATCTACACCAGTTATTGACGAACCTTTATTCCTAACACAGGTGGTCAACTTTCTGTTCACGAGTGCTTTGTGGGATTTTAAAGTACCGCTAAGAATACTGCTCGCATTCGACTTCCGTGCAGGCACTGTCTGACTACACGCAGGGTTACCGATCTGTTGTCTTTTATGTCTGTCTGTCGCTATGTATCCTAAGTCTGTCTTTTGGTCATGTTCTTCTTCTCTACTAGACACAGCATATGATGTCTTTGTATCTTTAGTTGGCTGTTTCAGTTTACATCACCTGGCCCTGTGGCCCCAACTGTTATAGACCCAGCATTTTAGGTTCTTTCCGTTGTCTTTGACTGTTAATTGTAATGTCAGTTTCTCTTTTTCGAAATTTAACTTCTCTATTTCGAAAGCTAGTGTTGCTTTTTGTATTGCTAATTTCTTTTCTTCGAGCTCTGCCTGTGCTGCTAATTTCTGAAGCTCAAATTCACTACCTGCTGCTCTATCTTCTCGTTCTTGCTTCTGATGTTCACTCACTTTATTCTCCGCCCATGTCATAAGCTCTTTCCCTGTTAAACCACACTTCTCACCTAGAGCTATGAAGTCTGCCAAGGTAGACATGATTATCTTCTATCTTTTAGTTCGGATATCTATATTACTATATGTACACGCAGTCAGTGTTACCGCTGATCTTGTTTTGGTAACCTGTAACCTGTAACAAATTAGGTTAACTAACTAACATAATCCCTGTGGAAGAACAATCTAATTCATCAGGCTGATTGTACAATATCATACAAAGGTGTCTGATAGCTCTCTGTAATTGAAAATTAATTATAAGTAACTTGCCCTGTATATATCCAGCGATGATGTTTCCAGTGGCTTGATCCCGATGCTCGGTTCATTCCGCTAGCTTCCGGGCTTGATACAAATCAGCGTGGCCGTCCCCGTTTCACTCACATGTCGACAAGGATAAACTTGGTCGTCAGGTACAGCCCCTCACCAGCGGTGTATATATCTCCTAGGGTACTACTCGCTGTCCTAGAACACATTTCTGGAACAGATACTAGTTTTGACATGATTAGTCTATGAAAGCACTATAATGCATGCAGCCCCCAGAAGACGGCTTTACACTGTTATTATTATGGCAGGATGCCATACTGTTTCTGTATTTATATTGTTTCGGATTTCCTGATATTTAAGGTGTTGTCGCTTATGCACAACGCCAAGTTAATCGGAAATAGTAGCGTTGAGTATCGACGTGGGTTCCGTTGTTTGTATTGCCGCTACTCATCTTCTTAGCTTTTGTAGAATCGGCGGCTGACTGCCCTATTGAAGTATCATGTTAACTTTTATGATGATACCCCATTTTGAAACCATCACATGAATCAAGTCGCCACATATCAAAACTTTTGCTTTTCAATGTTCTTTGATACAAACGATCCCTTTCCTGAGCTGTTGAATATCGCTCACTGCGAGTTACTTTCTTGTAAATAGCATTGCTAAGTTCAACCGTCCAATGCTCTACACCTAGCCATGGTTTTCTGTTAGCTGTAATTAATGTGCTTGTACTTTTATCTTGTTGGTGTACATAGCCTTAACTGTTTATGGCCTATTGAAGAATCTGTAGCTGATAATACATCTTGTTGACTACCATGCTAACCATTCCTTTTCCCAACTTCACATCATTAGTGTCAGCGCACATCAGTTGGTGTAATACTCTGAAGTTAGCAATCATTTACTGAGCTATTGACGTTGACTATCGCTCAATGTGGGTTCGATTGTCATTTGCCTCAATTTTGCCGAGTTCTTTTGAAGGACGTAGACCCCCAAGTTGTCAACGCGCCCTTGCCGACGTAACTAGGGGTATTGGGATGCGGCTACGTTGACATTCGTTATGGAATGCACGCTGACACACAGTGAACATAACTCATTTCCTCAGAGTTATAGAATGGCATCATGAATTGTTTCTATGCTCATTTCGATGTTCCATCTACACACACAAAATATACATTATACAATTACCGTACCACGGCCTGCTATCCAGGCTACCTAATCATCTACAATTGTCTACATACAACTCCTCTAAACCCTACTTACATAAGTCCCGTTAAACATGGCCGCAGGCGCTTACATTCACAGGCCGGCAACCTCTACCCACGACACCACTGGACTTCGTGCTGTAGAGTGAATATGTCCTCCCGCCTGGTCGCGTCAACGCTGTTCTCAGCCATCGGTACACGCTTAAGATATCTAGCGTACACTCAGTTACTTGCCGTCGATGTCTCTCGACGTATCATTCCGACAGTGAAGATTAAGTTCTCGGCTCCCTGCCTAGTCATACGATGTGTACCTAATCGTCTTCAGCTCTCCGACCGCCGTCTCTGCTTTCCTCTTTCTCGACCTTTCCTATCACGTGGCCTAATCCTCACAATTCTATTGGCCCTTACGAATAACTGCTCCCCGGTGTATTCCTTTCCTCTGATCACCCATGACAATTTATCCTATCGTTGTTCTACAGTAATTTACTCAACCAGACTTTACTTAACCAGACTCATGGCATGCATATACTCTAATATAGTGAGTGAAGAGAGTGAGAAAGAATGAGTGTTGTGTAAATGGGTTCCTGATGTGACTTGTGCCGGACCTGTACCAGCTGGAACCGAGGCCTTCCATGACGAAGCTGCTCGAGGGGCTGCCTGACAGATGATGGTCTAGTTCACTCAAGTCTACTCTCTCTCTCTCTCTCTCTCTCTCTCTCTCTCTCTCTCTCTCTCTCTCTCTCTCTCTCTCTCTCTCTATCTATCTATCTATCTATCTATCTACCTATCTATCTCTATCTCTATCTATCTCTCTCTCTCTCTCTCTCTCTCTCTCTCTCTCTCTCTCTCTCTCCCTGCAGAACAGGGTCAGATAGAGCATAGGTAATATGTCTGCCAAACGCTGAGGGCTTGTCAGCCCCGTTCATCTGTCTTGTACAAATGAGTTGTAGGGTTCTTTCACAGATCCTCTCCTTACAGGATCGGCCTTCAAGTGTTGACTGATGAAGAAGCTTATGACGGGTAGGAGAAGGAGGAACAAGGCTAGCTACCGACTCCAGTGAATATTCAGAATCCTCTGCGTTGGATCAGCGCACTGGAAGTCCCCTTCAACAAATACTACCACCCGGCCTGAAGGTCCCTCCATCAAACCTCTAGTCAATATCCCATCATCTTGATAAGACCCTTCTACTGTTACACTCAGGGTATGGCGCAGACACTATACTGCCAGGCCACGATGAGGCCGAAGGTGACGGTATCATGTATGCTATGCGCTGTTAAGCTCCTACGTGAAGGTTCATCGTCTAGAGCTGTGTGAGGCGACACATTTAACCAGAGGTGGTGCCAAGGTCAAGACATTGCTCAGTTGAGACGGCTACTGTCTACAAATGAGGTCACAGCGTTGACCCACAACGTTTGAACATTTGTTAGGAAGAGATCTCCCTACTTCAGTAGTCCAAATTGTTTCCGAAGTGACGGCTACTAGTGTCAAGCAGTCTAGCAAGTCTTCACTAGCAAAGAATGATCCTAGGAGATCCGGTGAGATAACTGTAACGACCAAACATACAGACAACGACTGGATTCGCCCGAGGATGATAGCACAGATCTTACTCTGCTGATCCTTCTTTATCTATCTACCTGCTATACCCACTGCATCAATCTAAACCTATCCTCCCCTGTACTATTATGTATTATACATTTGAATGTTCTTTATCATGACGTTACCCAGTTGATTTGTGTCGTCTGGATTGAGCCCCTAAAGGTAAAAGTCCCTAGGTTGATTGAGTGAGAGAGAGCAGAGTCCAGGTTTCTGAGGGGTCGGGGGACCAACTAAAACTTTGTCTTGGTCAGAGCTTATCCTGAAGTATAAAGTGTAAATATTGCCCAGCCTACCCCACTGGCATTTTAACACATAGTAAGACAGAGAATATTTAACTCTAACGTGAAATTAGTACTGGTGTATAAAAAGTTTCTTAAAAGTCGACAGGGTCGACTACATTGCACCGGATTTTTATCCCATATGGCTCAGTCTCTTTCCGCAGAGCGGAAAGGGTCGCACAAAGCACGAACTCAGTAGCTCTAGCGACGACCCACAGGAGTTTTCGAAAAATGTCACTCGTGAACCGAAGGACGCGGCCCGGAATCGAACCAACAACCTTCGGAGCCCGAGTCAAACGGCTTAACCACTTCGCCACGAAGACTCCCAGTACTGGTGAATAAATCACATTCATGGAGAACAGCTACTAAAACTATTACTAATATACTTGTAACATTCAGTGACTGGCGCGAAGAATATATGGTCTAAACTGGTATAACAGAATCACTTATGCGGAGCTAAAGACACAAATAAATAGATTCCAGGGAATCAAGTAGTGAGGTAGAGACGCCGGTGCTTGAGTGGACAAAAATTGAGACAACCGGACAATAATACGCTTAACATTTATGTTTTTATTTCATTAGTACCCACAGGGAGAATGAAATATAGGGAGAACTGAAAGTAAACAGAGTAGAGAAATAGACAACGGTGAACAAGATGGGGAGGGCATGGAGGCTGCAATATATAGGGCGGCTCGGTGTGCGTTGTTGGAGAGTCTGTGCTCCAATGAGGGTAGAGGACGGCAGAAGTAGAGGCCTGGAGACTACTTGAATGGGCTGCTGTTGTAGAGGCCTGGCGATAACTTGAATGGGCTGCTATTGTAGAGGCCTGGCGATAACTTGAATGTGCTGCTATTGCAGAGAACTGACGACTTCTTGCTATTGTAGAGGACTATAATTACACAAGATACTTTGCTTCCAGCAGTCATAGCACGGGGGTCATTATGTAGTGCCATTGTTTCCAAGCATCTGATCCATAAGCAAGAGTGCGCCAGGGAACAAAATGGATTGACGAAATCAAAGACAGGATACACCGATCTGGCGCTCTATTCCTCCCTACAACGCTTGACGGCAAAAGTGGAAGATGATGATTATGATTGTGTTTCCTATGGTTCCTAATGTAAAAGCAACAGACGTGTCCTAGACAGAATACTCTTAAGTAAGTATTTGTTTCATGTTGTTCTGGTTATAATGTTTAAATATAAATCCAGCAGACGCTAATTTGGTCCGACCAGTATGGCTCTGGCGTCGACCTAGCTTCACGAAAATGGGGCAGGACAATTTTCAGAATAGCATCAGTATTGTCCGGAGAACTTACCGATACAGCATATAACGCTGACGGCCTCTGATTACCGGGAGTGGAATTACCGTCCTGTAAACGAATGTTTGGTCATCGTAGTGTTTTTAAAAATAATTTGTGGCTGAACCACTTGGACCATGACTTATAAACGTTTTTCTCCAGTTGCATCTCTAAATTTCAGTTTATTTAAACTGTGTTTATATTTACCGATCTCCGTGGCAAAGGCGTTACGGACGCAGTTCGTAATTCCGCTTACCTGCGTTCGAAACATAGCTACAACCGATTTGGCAGCAGACCGTGTCGCGCTAAGTTTTACCGTGTTGGTAACGGAGCCGGTCGTTCAGAAAGCATTGGCAAACTACTGAACGTAAACTTGTCAAGGCATAAACAACAGCAGTGCTGGTGTTGACAGCGATGTCCTGTAAATAGTGAAACAGAGGTGAAAACAGGAGCAAGGACCACTTACTTCTGCTACGGTGATGTGAGGAGAAGAGCGCAACCATGACTGCGTAGGGCCGAAGAAGAAAATGAATAAAGAGAAAGAACCTCTCACCGTCCTCGGTTAACAAGAATAGGAAAGAATTAAGGTTTAAGAAGATTCAGGGTGGGCCGACAGGGGATTAGGACAATATTCTCCAATTCCAGACAAAGAATTACTCCGAGGGCTGTTCTAACACCAATGACTATAATAAGAGTCTTTCAACTAAACGACAAAGTAAGAATAACATAAGCTTCATTTGTTTATTAAACTTCTAAACTTTACAATAATATACAGACATGTAGCATCAACAAAGAAGTTAGGATACAGCAAAAATCAAACAGCAAAAACACTAATCCAACAAACAAAATTCCTAAGTGTAGCAAAAACTTCTAAGTACAGCAAAAACTAATACAATAAAAACTTCAAATCTACCAAACACTAATCCACCATATACTAATCCATCAAAAACTAATCCACCAAAAACTTCTAGTCCACTAAAAAAATAACCAGGAAAATCTAAAATCTAAAAGTAGAATTCTGGCTTTTCCACTGCAAAACCTTTCTGGGTCTAACTAAATAAATTTACAATAGGCATTGACGCCTCGTCACTTGGTGTGGTGGACTACGGAAAGGGCCGGTTCCACCTGCGCATGTCTTTTTATGCTGGGGTCAGAACGACTCCCAGAGTTCCAGACCAATCAGACAGTCCGCGCCCTCTGGCAGAATTCCATCATCATTGCGAGCCGAGTCAATAGGATATGCAAGTTTCTATTTACAGTCAACAATTTAATCTTATTTAAACAATATGTACTTTTATAGGTAACAATTTAAGCTTACTTCAACCAAATTTATATGTATAGTCAACAATTTCAGCTTATTTAACTAAATATGTAGTTATTATATTCCTTCCCATCACGTGTCCCCGCTTCCAGTCCTCCTCCATGTTCGACAACTAGCTGACGTCACCTTTAGAACTCGACCACCCAGTTCCTCGGCCCTGCCTTGCTACCAAACTATAGACATGACACTCCGTCAACCATGTTCATCATGCAAACCCGCTTTCCTACCTACTCGAGCGAAACTTTGCTTCTTTCCTATGGGTCGATTGCCAGCATCACACTCGCCATCACAACCCAGCAGCCGCGATTTATTCGATTCTTTAAACTGAAGCCTGCCTCCAGATAATATACTCCAGTTGTCATATAGTTAGCATTGTGCTGGCTGATTATCGTAAACATGTGATTTTATGTGCACAGAAATTATATGTAGTTGTGAAATAACCATGAAAATAACAAACATTATAATTGTTTACAATTTACAAAACCGCCAACATTAGATTTGAGAAAACCCTGATATCGTTTTGGGGTTAAATAACTTGAATAAAAAGGGTAAATGTAGTCCTGCAGCAGAGACTGCCATTGAGATATGAAGTGTCCGGTCTTCTCATATACTAGGTCAGCATATAGGAGGTGCGGTGCCTGGTTACCTTCCCAGCTTCCTGTCATTTTTAACAACTCCCAGAACATTCTGGACATATTCGGTGCCCATGTTGATGAGACTGGGTCGACCCCAGAGCTGTACTGGCGGGACACAATAACCCTGCCTCTACTGGGGCTTGAACTCGCAACACTGTCTTGGCAGGCTAGCCCATTAAATACTTTGCCACCGTTGTTACTAACCCCTAATCAAAGAGTTTTCGTAACTTGTGCTGTTTCAATGTTTACCTGACAATGCCAATGCTATAAATATATATCACGTGGATACTTAACGACTATAACCGGAACTATACGAAATAAAAACTATATACAAGTTCATAGACGTGAATACCACCCCCCCCCCCCACACACACACACACACACACACACACAAGAGTGGAAACATTGGCACTAAGTAATGGGTAACCATGCTATAAGAGTGGACAGTATTTCATCTGTATCATTCAATTTCTCTATAACGCGGGGAACCACCTCAGATAGTCACGAGCCAGTAAATGTAATCTCAGATATCCATTTCGGGAATTCCCTTTCTGATATAGACTTCAGGTGTTGCAGTATCGCACGTACATTTTGTTTCACAGAGGACCAGGACTTCCACTACTAACCCACGATTTCTGTTGTCCTTTCTTCTTGGATTTTAGGCTTCGCAAGGTTTGATAAACTGTATGTACACGTTTAGTTTAATTGCTGATTAATCACACGCATTGCTATAATATGTTCTGGTTTAATCGTTGAGTTTCGATTGAGATTCGTAATTCTCAAGCAATGTCCAGGCTTTTCAGAGGATCTGCCCCCTTCTCTATGGCTCATAGACTTCACTAAAGCCTTCCATGTTGGCTTATGCTAACCAAGATCAAGGTACATCGCCAAAGTCCGTCAATGTATCCTAGAACTAGCACAAATTGTATGTTTAAGTATATGACATGTAGCTTTCCTTGTTTGCACTCCTATTGTTACACATTGGAAAAAAAGGAGGGAAAAAAAATGCTCCTGAGGCAGTTTCTTCCATGACATTATCAGCGCAGTCCTCTACCAACTTCGATAGCGCGACCGTTACAGTTTGTGTGGTTGGTATTTACTCACTGATGAAAGCTTTATGGCTTCAACGCCCTTTTGATCTCTAGTGAACCTCCCTCTTGGCTATGGGTTGGAGTCATTACATGTGACATTTTAGTGGGCAACATCATGTGACATATTGGTGGACAATATACAGAGATTAACTGGAAGAAACCTGTTTGAAAGCACATTGAAAACTCAGCTCAAAAGGTGTTTGAGACTCATTACAGCTGATCTTCATCATAAATTGATGGACTCGAAAGTGTAGACCGGAATACAATGATATACATATGAAGATAACATAAACAGGTGGGCTGGGAATTTCAGAATAGAATAGAAGACAATAGTATACATTAGAAGATAACATAAACAGACAGACTATAAAACTTAGCAGCAAGACGATGGTATAATGAATCCGCTTGACAACCCATCGGACTGTTTTTGAGTCGGTGTTTCCGACTCTGGTGTCTTTTTCCTCCTTCTCTGCTGTCTTGGTTCTTGACTGTGTTGGGCTGTCATTCTTCTCCCTCGTGGCAGCTTCAGTAATAGCTGTAGTATCAGGCTCTTTGATGCAGCTAGCAGGTGGGCTCTAGACGTTCTTCTTGTTGTCGGCTCCCACGCTGCACATCTTGGTTACCGCGTGTTTCTTGTTGTTGGACTTTCGACGTGACATTTTTCCGCGTATCGGGCTTCTTGGCAGAATAATGCGATTTGACTTGTTAGCGCTCGCAGTGCGAATGACGCGTATTAAGAAATCCTGAAGCAGCTACGTGAAGAGAATCTTCACATCCGATTCTTGAAGGCGGAGCGACTTCTCACCTACTCCAAGATACCTACAACCTTGGCAGTGGTGACGTCGGAGGGCAGCGAAATGTCGACCACAGTATCATTCAACAAGAGAATGCAGCAACCAGAGAGATTCATCCCAAGAATCACGCAATGTTCCAGATGTCAGAGGGCCAGACACAGCAGAGCTACGTGTCGCAGTAAGACGGAAATATGCCGATACTACGCCGATCACCACAACTTCAAGGAGTGTCCGCTGGCCAAGCTGGACACGGACTTCCGAGCTCCTAACAACAAAAGAAAGTGCGCCAACTGCCTGGGCAAACATGGAGCAAGATACCTGGGCTGTCCGTACCTTCACAGACATAGAGACGTCCTAAAAATCGCCATCATCACAAAGACACCATTCAAGGAAGCAATGCGGAGGGGCGAGACAGCCACGGGTATAGCCCAAGCTGAAAGAGATCAACTTCAAAAGCAGATAGACGAGTTGAAAAAACAAGTCAAGGCACTGCTGACGACGACCCCAAATAACGACAACGAAAAACTCCTGGCGGAAATGAAGGAGATACAGCAAAACATCAAGCAAGAAGTAGAACATATAGCACTGATTAAGAAGGAGAATGAAGAGATCCTACAAACCATTAAATCAGAGAGAGAACTACAGAAAGCTGAAATGGAAATACTCCGAAACAAAACCACAGAAGGCGAACAAGAAACTACAGAGAAATCGCAGGATGAAAACCAAGAAACCGAGCTGGAATCACAAGCGAAAGCCAGCAGCCCAAACACGACGCCCGAATTACTCAAAGGGAAGCCAATATCCCACTAGACATCAGAAGAAAATCGAGATGAGCACCCTGACGTCGGCATAGAGGACGTCCCGAAGCCAGAAGTAGAAATAATGTTTTCCGAGAGAAAGAAACACTACGAACTCACGTGCGAGGAATACAAAAAGCGCATGGAAGAAAAAAAAAAGGAGAAGTACAAGAAACTCAACGGAAACAAGAAACCAATACCCTGCTTTAAAGACACAATATGTCTTCCACATATGGAACCCGCAGATGAATACCCATGGCGGTACTACATTGAAGACGGAGAAATCAACCCATGGCTGAGCTCGGAGGAAGCAATAAAAAGACAACAACAACTCAAACGCGGGAAGTGGAATGAAAGAAAGCGCAAGGAGGCACATCACATCGAAAAGCTTCTACAGTTACTTCACATTGAGAAGACAAAATACCAAATAAAAAGTCCTTATAAGGACTGCAGCCAGTCAAACCAGGAGCCTGCACCAACAAAGAAAACAAAAGGAAACATGCACAAAGGACAGCCACCGACCGATCCCCCAGCTGGAGTGGGATTACGAAAAGTCCTTTTAAGGACTGCAGCCAGACGAGTCAGGAGCCTACACAAACAAAGAAAGCCACAAGCACAGACGAGCACAAAGGATAGCCGCCGACCGACCCCCTGCTGACGTCACAGACACAAACGATACATAACCAGTCCGAGATAGGACTCACAAGACAAGAAGTAGGGTGAAAATACCCACAAAAACCACGGACCTCAACAATAACCACAGCTGATGAAGCAGGTTAGACGAGGCCGAATTTGGAATTTTTGTTTTTGAAAATTGGAATTGGAATTGGAATTGGATGGTATAATTGATAATATAACAAACAGGATGACTATCTGGTGTCTCCTGTGGCTCAAGACTGTCCCTGCTGTACGAGGATGCCCTAAGGAAGCCATTAACGCCGTTCACTGCCTCTTGCATATGGGTACTCGTGAAGTTTTGGGAAGATAATAGGGTGGTTTCCCCTTGTCTTCCACATCCACATGGGGGTCATTTACCTCTGCTTTTGACAGCCATTTCCGACTGTCAGGACAAGTGAGTGCCCCTGGTCCCCTGGGCTGCGTTAGCCCCACCGTCGTATGTTTCCCATACTCTACCATACGGAGGTGCGGTTGGGATTTCCACTTCTTAAAGTTATTGTCCATGATGGCCATAACTGTCCAGCACGTTTAAAAGATGGCACCTTTTTTACTGTATGGCAGTAACTCGTGGAATGTAAATGAATAAATAAGGAAGAACTTAGAAGCAACATAAATGTGGTTACTGAGACGAATGTTGTGAATTCCTTGGACTGCAAGAGAAACTAACAACGATTGCACGAAAGAGGCGAAAACATTATATACAACAATAAGAAAGAGACAAACAGCATTTTTGGTCATGTGATGAGAAGAGAAGCATTGGAGAACATTGTGACAACTGCAAATATCAATGGGAAGGGGGGCAGAAGCAGACCAAGAGAAATCATTATGGATGGATTAAGACGGTGTGTCAGCGTGTTGGATGTCTAGGTATCTGAGCTCGGGCTCAAACAGGCAACAATAACTCTGTTCAACATAATATAGCAACTTTAATGAACATTAATCTACAGTGCGTTAGCGCAGTGGGTTTAACAAGCTCGCACTGGCGTTGCATATCACAGAGGTTTAACATCACACACTGATTGTAATAAACATTCTATTCAAACTATCTCGCAAACTATCTAGTATATGTCTATAAACTATTAAGTCCCTCTAAGGCAGGCCCTGTTGCCTCTCCGATGTCCCGTCTGTCTCTGCTAGTTTACCCGTGTCGCAATTCGACACGGGTGGTACCTCTGTCCGAGTTCCTCGTGGACCCCGCAATAGGCGGGCCACATCAGTGTCCACGGGACAGTGGACTCACTGACCAGTCCTTCGAGAAGGCTCTGGATTACTCTGGCCTTTGAGTGACTTACTTCTTTCCCTTGGGCGGGAGTTATAGCCCTTTGGCTAATGTCTATTAATGTGAGGCGGTGACAGGATTCCCCCCTCTCCCCCGATTTGATGGGTTGTTATAAGGTAATTAGTTCTGTACTAATTCTGTCACAGAATCACATAAATATGGTGTTTGTAGTTTGGTGGACAATAACTTGGTAACCCACATATTGGCATCAACACTCATGTATTCTCCCATACACCACTTCTCTGATTTGCTGAAGAGGTCTCTCTCTCCTGTGTCCTTAACAATGCTTATCTGACCGAAGTTACGTGACGTTTACTAGTTGTTTCTACAACCCGTCCTTCTCAAAGTATCCTATTGATACCAAGATAATTAACCTCTGTATTAGAGAGGATTAACAAGACATAAGTCTTGGCCAATTAAGTACACCTTCAAATCTTGTTCTGTGTGTGCATTTCAATACACTTTTACTCTCGTATGTTGTATAATGCTAAATATGCAGTTATGCTGTTATTTTCCCATCTGACTACATGTGTCCCTGTTGGCTTGTTAGTGTGCTGACTAATAAGTTGCTGCATCTAATAAAGTGACTGTATTTAAATTGATAGTGTTCAGTTTTAAGTTTGGTGTAAAGTGTGTGCTGAATGTGTGGCTTATCTCCAAGCGTCACGAGTTGGATACCCTTAATCATGAATTACCCCAATGTGTGTAATGCATGATCAGGAATTCCAAGCAGTGGTGCTTAGATGTAGTATCCTAAGTACTGTAGATGTAGTATCCTAAGTACTAAACATGTATCAACAATTAGACAAGTACTACAATTTACATGAAAGACGCAGACAAATTAAAATAAATACGTTTTGCGTACAATTTGTCCGCTCAGTATATCGTTCTCTCATTTAATTCATTCACTCTGTCATTCACACACCTTTCATTCAACATAGTATTTGGTTAAAATATATAAGTAAAGTTGAGGTAAGTGTTATTGCCCTTAGAAAAAATGGAATATACGATATTTTCCCTTTAAGAAAATACGTACTTTTTGTACGATGACTCAACAATGGTTTATAATTTACATAGAGAAACTTGCATAGGAAGATTATTTAGCCTATGACTAGAAATACATGTAATATTATGGTAGAAAATGTACAAATTACATGTTAACATATTTTATATACATAACTCAATAGAAATATAATACATATTGAATACTAAATTAATTAATTAACTAACTAAATCCAACGATGATGTGCGCGTTGTCTTCCTGTTGTTAGCGTGTCGTGCCATGAATGTTAATAGTTAGTATGGCTGTTTCTTGAGTGTTGTAGTCGACGTAGTTCTGTTTCGGCTGCTTGCAAAGTCTCGTAGCAACAGCAAGTATGGAATGTTCTCAATGTCGCGTATAAAGTGTTCTTACAGCTTTCAGAGTCAGTTCACTGGTTGAAATCATTACACAGTTAATGTCTCTCGCTCGGATCGTTCTAAAGCTTGGGCAAATGGTAGTATAGCTCTTAAAGTATAGCTCTTAAAGTTTCATGTTCCTGGGTGTCATAAGTAACCTATTCACTGAGGTGTTATTACTTCTAAATGAAAGTACTCTAGCGGGTGTAGAGTTACACTGTTCTATGCCACGGAATAAAATATCACAGTTTCTAGTATGGCGAATGATCAATGTTCCAAATGTTATTCTGCTGGCGCATTCGTCTGCCGCGATAAAATGTTGGCTATAATGTTATCAGTGCCTCTGATATGGCGGATTTCGAAGTCGAAATCTTGAAGAAGAAGACACCATCTTTGTAAACGATGTTTTTTGGGAACACCTTGCTTTAGCACCAACAATGGCGAATTATCGGTGAGAACAACGAAGTGGGAACCTAAGAGGAACTTAGATAATCTAAGCATACAAAACAATAGACTTAATGCCTCCAATTCCACCGTAGAATAACGGGTCTCTGCTTTCTTCAGCTTACGGCTTACGTAGAGAATTGGGTGTCTCACTCCATTCACTTCTTGCATTAAACAGCCTCCTATTGCGATAGCACTCGAATCTGTGGTCAAAATAAATGGTAAATTTATGTTTGGTAACAATAATACCGGTGGATTAGCAAAAATGGATTTCAATCTGCATATTGCATCCTCTAAGCGGGTACTTTTACAAAATCGTTGTGGGTGATCTTTTGTCAACATATTAGAAAAAACTGATGTAAGTTCTGCCCAGTTGGGTATAAATTTAGCATAATAGTTTATGAGCCCTAATAAACTACGAACTTGCTTCTTTGTAGTAGGAACTTCTAGATTGAGAATTTTAGAAACAATTTTCTCATCTGTCAACAATTTGCCTTCAGAAATTCTATGACCAAGGAAGTCTATTTCTTTATAGCCTATTTCAACCTTGGAAGGTTTGATAGTAAGTCCAAAAAGAAAGATTTGGTTGAAGACTTGTCGGAGTGTACGTAGGTGAGACGTCATATTAGAAGAATGAATGCATATATCATCAATATAGGATTGCACATCCCTGATGCTGTGTAATAACAATCTAGTTAACCTAACAAATGTGGCAGGAGCGTTCTTAAGGCCAAATGGAAGATATCTCCATTCGTATAAACCAAGAGGTGTTGCGAATGCTGTTATATGTCTAGAAGCAGGGTCTAGTGGTACTTGCCAATAACCTTTCGCTAAATCAACCTTGGAAAATATGGATGATTGAGACATATTCAATATAAGGTCTTCACAGCTATTCATTGGCTCTGCATCTGTTGTGGTTATTGTATTTAACCTTCTATAATCGATGCACAAACGAATCGTTTGGTCCTTCTTTTTCACCAGGACTATCGGTGAAGAATATTGAGACATAGATTTCTGAATTATTCTATTTTTCTCTAGATCCAAAATTTCTTTGTCTAAATTTGCTCTATAATGCAGAGGAATAGAATATGGTCTGCATTTGACCGGTGTCAGATCTGTCAACACAATTGAATGTGTTATTTTGTCAGTCCGTCCAGGTTTGTTAGAGAAGATAGATTTATACTCATTAATGAGGCACAAAATGTCTTGTCGTTGCTGTTGTGTCAAAGTGTCAGAGATTTGTATGTCCTTTATACTACCGTCGTCATTCATAGTTGGTACTGGAATTTCAGTATTGTCTACGTCTGTCTGATTTATTACAGATGCTACTGTTTGTAAATTGTCCTCAATGTCATTGTCGTCGTTGTCAAGATTAATCGTCGTCAATATGTCGTCAAATTGGTTGTCGTTGTCGTTGTCCCATATTGTCGGTAATGTAAATATGTCTTCGTCGTCTTTGTTGTCGTAACAGTGCGTCGTTAACGATGCTTCGTTTGTCGAAGTGTCATTCAGTTCGGTAATTGTCGTTTCGTTTTGACTTAAGTTTAATTGAAAAATATCTCTGTTCGCTGTGAAAAATGTGTTCCCCTTGGTCTCTACTTCCTGAATACTTTTACAGTCCATTTGTTTCAAAAACTTAGCAAAAGGTGTAGGGATTGTGCTAACTATTTTGTCAATAATAATAAGTTCTTTAAGTTTGTCATGGCTGTTGTTAGTTTTAGCTGAGTTAATCCACTTTGTGCAAACATCTTGAACTGTAGACACGTAGTCTATGAAGGTTTGATTTGGTTGTGGGGATAATTTTGCGAACTGTTGTTGGTAACCTGCTGTATCTAATGAGAAATGTTGGAGAATGCGTTGTTTTAAGTAATCATAGTCTTTTCTCATCTCCTGTGGAACTGTTTCTATTACTTTCAGTAGTTCCAGAGCTAAGTTTCTCATTAAAATAAATGCCCAATCTGATTTTACGATCTTATGGTAGGACATTAGACACTCAAAATTTTCCAGGTATGCACTAATAGAATCTCCTGAGCAAAATGCCTTCACGAGGCCTTTATACTTGTTATATTTTTGTTCCTCCTCCTTGCTTCTCAATTTATTTACAGATATTTCTACGTTGGAATCAATCTCCATCTGTTTTAATTTTATTTGTGTATCGGCATTCAATTGGGCTAGTTTGGCCGCCGCCTCAAGTTCCATCTGTTTCTCTTGAGCCTGCAGTTGCATCTGCATCTTTTTCTCTTCTGCCTCAATTTGTATCTTCTTTTCCTCTGCTTGCATTTGCATCTTCTTTTCCTCCGTTTGCATTTGCATTTTCTTTTCTTCTGCCTGCATTTGCATTTGTTTTTCTTCCCGTTCCCTCGCTCTTTCATCACGGGCAATGTTCTCTACGTGTGCTTTTTCTTCACGGGCAATGTTCTCTGCGTGTGTCTTCTGTGCCCACTCTGATAGTTTCTCTTCTTTATAACCTAATTTCATACCTAACTCTATACATTTTTCTAAAGTAGACATCTTGTTTTGTAGTTGTTGGTAATTTTACTTAAGTTAAATCCCTTAGAGACAATGTTGGGGAGTAGAAAATTTAGTTATCTCCCTTAATGTTTAAATGCACAACTACAAATGTAAAGTTATGTTGGTTACAAGGTTATGAATATACACATAAATCAATGCAAACAAAAAATGTTACATGGATGAAAGGTGATAAGTACCGCTTAGGGTTGCAATGGGCATGATATGAAACTTATCCTCTAATTCCAGAACTTGCGAATGTTGTGTTGTTCTCTCGCCACTGTTGGATAGATTACATAGGTTACAAGCACCGCACTTCACGGAACAATCTGCTCGTAGAATGAGAAAACATTAGTAACAGTCAAAAAATGTCACAATCATGTCAAAATAGTTTATAGTAATAACATCATCGAGAGACTATCTGTAGAGGGACTACTATTAATATTAGTTTATTACGCTAGATAGCTGCAAACAGTTAAATTCTGTTGAAAACAATTAAATTTGTTTAGAGATAAATTTGATATTATTTTTTTGAATTTTTACTTGGCAATCAATAGCCGTTTGAACATAAAGCTTATGCCAAAACCGAAGCTTGGCCCCCAAAAAGCCTGTCAGCGTGTTGGATGTCTAGGTATCTGAGCTCGGGCTCAAACAGGCAACAATAACTCTGTTCAACATAATATAGCAACTTTAATGAACATTAATCTACAGTGCGTTAGCGCAGTGGGTTTAACAAGCTCGCACTGGCGTTGCATATCACAGAGGTTTAACATCACACAATGATTGTAATAAACATTCTATTCAAACTATCTCGCAAACTATCTAGTATATGTCTATAAACTATTAAGTCCCTCTAAGGCAGGCCCTGCTGCCTCTCCGATGTCCCGTCTGTCTCTGCTAGTTTACCCGTGTCGCAATTCGACACGGGTGGTAACTCTGTCCGAGTTCCTCGTGGACCCCGCAATAGGCGGGCCACATCAGTGTCCACGGGACAGTGGACTCACTGACCAGTCCTTCGAGAAGGCTCTGGATTACTCTGGCCTTTGAGTGACTTACTTCTTTCCCTTGGGCGGGAGTTATAGCCCTTTGGCTAATGTCTATTAATGTGAGGCGGTGACACGGTGGCATGGAGGAATATCATCAGCAGAGTTGATCCAGAACACCAAAGACCCAGATCCGAAGGCAACGCCAGCTGGCAGGGCACAGGATGATGATGAACACACAGGTGGACTGTAAATTTTAGAATAGAAAACAATGACATACATGAGCAGATAACATAAACAGAAGCACTACAAAGTTCAGATAGAGAGACGTGATATCAACGGGAAGAAAATATAACAGATAGACTAGAAAGATAACGGTAGACGAATTTCACGAAGAGAGTCACAAATGGAGTTCTAGTGAATTCGATCTTCAGTGAGAAGATGACAACTGATATGTATAAGATAGCTTTCAGTTTAGCTGTAATCTCAACCCAGCTTAACCCTTCAAGGACGTGTGGGTTTTCCTATCTTTAACTTCGGGATTTATCTCTGGTTGATTTGTCATAAAATGTTACATCAGTTGGACTTTGGCTTCAGAGAGGCGTTGTCGTTATTTGGAAGCTGCTCGTTCGAACCCTGGTGAGGTTGCTAAAGATTTCATTGTTTTTAATTGGTTAGTATGTCCTCTAATCTCTACTTATTTAATATAATTCTGTAAGTGTTAATCAATAGCTACGAATTCATTGTTCGTGGTATTTCAATGCCATCTGGGATTTACAGAGTGACATTAGAACAACAATAAACAACATGTCTGAGAGCAGTTACCAACTTACGACATGTGGCAGAATAAAAGAAATAACTCATTCTAAGTGACTACCTCTTGTGATGAAGTGGAAAAAGTAACTTATTTTAAGTAAATATCACGTATGGTCAGTCTAGTAGAGACATTTACTCATTCGAAAAACTAACACTTTTTGTAGAGTGATGAAATTAACTCATTTTAAATTACTAACAATTGTGATAGAGTGAAAGCATTGGCCCATTCTAAGTGACAAACATTTTAGCAGAGTAGATACATTAACTCACTCTGACTAGCAAATATAAAAATTTGGAGAAGAAAGAGATAACCCTGTTACTGGGGGATGGCCTTGAAGAAAGTATTGAGAGATGGGGGAAACTAGTTGAATGGGCAAGGGTACACAATATATTAATCTCTCAGTAACATCCTAGACGCCTTTGGGCATGGAAGAATCCAGGAAACAATTGGACAGACATGATCACCAACCTCACACGACGTGGACTTTGAGAAGAAGAAATGACTGTCACGTGTGGTTGTCATCTTCTTATAATCCAAGTCGTGCGGAGTTGGTGATCATGTCTGTCCACAGCCTTTTGTCTCTCCTGCTGCCTATCCTTGATGATGCTGATGTTCTTCTATGCTATAGTGTAAAACCATCTAACAATCTTATATCTTGGTCTCTCCCTGCCTCTCCCCAATTCCAGCTTTCCCGTCGTGACTACATACTCCAGCTTTCACCGCTTCATGACATATACAAAGAATGTGGACCATCTCTCTTCTGATGCCAGTAACCAGTTCTCTTTGTGAGTTCACTTCATACAAGATATAATCAATGCTCTTGCTATCAGTTTACTGTTTTCATTCTTCTATAAAAAATAACATCTCAGAGGCTTGCACATAATTCCCCACTTGTCCACCAAGTTTAGATGATTGACTTCCGTACATTAGGCTTGTCTCATTATAACTCTTAAGAATTATGTTCCTTACCTCGACTGACAAAGATCAATTGCAAATTCTTCATCTTGCAAAATTAAATCTTCGCTTCGGCTACTCTACATTTTATTTCTTTGATACATCTTTCATTTGCTGTGATTAACTTATTTAAATAATTACATAATCTGACCTTTTTTCAGATTGGTTCCATCCACGTTGATGTTGCATTTGGTTATAGATATTACCATGTAATATATTTCTTCTCTTTTTCTGTTCTTCAGACCGCCCTTTGTTTTGACTTTCTGCTACATTTATATCTATCGCTTGTTGTCACTACGTTTAATTTTCAATGGCTAAAACCATGACATCAGCAAAACGCAATTAATTTAATTCATTCTTTCTGTTAATGTTCTCTAGATGCACATTTCGTTGTATGTGATTACCTTCCACATATCCACACTTCTAACCTCCAGCTTTCGGGTTTACTTTATTTCTTATTTTTCTCATAATTTTCATTAGCATTTTAGTTACATGGCTCATTAAACTAATTGTGCCATGTTATCCACAATCCGTTGCAATCTTACAAGGTAAGCGGCAGGTCATACAATGTTAGCGACAGACCATACAACTTTAGCGACATGTCATACAAGTCATATAGTAGACACATTTTGAACGGACAATACATACCACTAGATCAGCGATACTCCGACATCAACTCGCATTATATTCACACATGACAATATCCACCAACGTCCTACAGAGTATTCGCGTGTGACATTCGGTTAATATTCAGAGGAGGCGAGTGTGCAATTGTAAATTAGAATAAGTGATTGAAAGTTCCTGTAGTTGATGGCAGTGTTAATCCTTGAGTGAAAGCAGCAGTAAGAAATAATGAGTTTGCAAGACAGAGTAATGAACTCATCTGTTGAGCTGTAGAGCGAGAGTACATTATTGAGGGCCATCATATTATGTTAAGTTGTCTATGGGATTTAATTTGATTCTCTATTATTTAGCCACTTGATGTGATCATGGAATTCTACCATAAACACAAGGAGGAAAATAGTTCACTCCTGTTCATAGCTGTATTTATGAGTACTTCTCCATTCTCACTTATCACCCTTTTTAATTTACTATAGTGCTAGCAGGATATTGATTGCTCACAACATATAAACAACCACTGTTGAACACCACATTTACTTGAGGTACACATCAACAAATTTTTGGACAAACAGTTCAAGTATTAAATCAAAATCTGTAGTTACATATATATGTGTAATGAACACTATGCATTTTCAGACAGGCATGGGAATTATTTGCATTGTTACAATATAGTACCCAGTGACCCCAGAAAAAAAACAAGGTTATTACAAACAACACAACAACCACAAATTGGGTCTACTTTCATTTACCCTCACAATTAAGGCAAATAAAGATCTAATTAAATAGAACCCAACATATCAACATTTGGTTCTGACACCTTTTACCATTCTCTCATTTTAAAAATAATGAGTTGGTGTTAAAATACTATACCATCTATACCATTGGAAAAAACTACTGACCTGTTACCTTCAGAAAAAAACCAACATATAAACAGCATTGTGTACTACTAATTAAACTAACTAATAGAGTCATTTATCTCCTGGTGTGCGGTTAAGGGTTCATCTTTGCTGTAGATTAGATCCTTTTCCCATTATCTGGGTACCGAATTAATGCACCCAGTTATGTTCCTAATATTTATCCAATGGTATTGGCTGGTGCAAATTATACTTTATAATCCAAGAATATCCCTCCGCGGGCTAGAATATTCGAGTACTCTGTTGCAGTAGGATTGGTGTCTTTTTGAAATTTGGGGCCTCAGATTGGTCTAACTTTCCGGAATTTCCACTTAAGCTCTGCAGAAGGTACTTTACCATCTCACCATACATGGTGCAAAGTAGACGTCCATCCAGCTGCTCTGCTTCTAATATCAGAATCCCAATTAGTTCCACAAAGATTTTACACCCACCAAGTCGCGAGTCTATAACCCATGGCATTTAGGTTGACATTGGACCAGCAAAGAGTTAGTCGTTGTTATCTAGTCCAGTGTAGAAACTTGTATGACAAAGGCATCTCCTGGTAGTATCTGTGACTAGGGCCACAATTGATCTATACCTACATATATCCAAAGATGAATAAATCCAGCACAGTAACAGGGTTGCAAACAATTAGATGATTCCTCTTGTTGCAGATGTAGAGATATTTAGCTGCTTTTATATTGTCTTTCTGATGGTGTTCAGGTTTTGGAACCTAGAGGTAATCTGGTGTAGTTATGGTTCAGAGATTCTGAAGTTGGTACATTGATTGTATTGGCCATAATGTTGTTTCAGTGTCTCTTTACATTTGTTTGAGTTGGTGTTCATAGCTAGAACTTGGTGTTGCATGGCTGGAACCTTATGTTTGACTGTCGCAGCTGTGAGACGTTCTTTCGAAGACTTATCCATTGTGGATATTAACTTGGTAATCCAACCAACAGTTGAAGGTTACTCACTGTTAGTTTTATTAAACTTGTAGTAGGATTGTCCCATAGTTTCACTGATTTTGCAGAGTGACTAGGCTTCAGGTGGTACTTCCCAGCAGTAAAGCAGACGATACACTGTTGTCAGTTACTCTGTTGATCTTCATCTTTGTAGATTATTAGATTCAGAAGTCCATCCTGGATATTCCTACTAAAATAGGACTTCCTCAATCACACCGTCAGTTGTCTTCGTATGTATCTCTTTTGCTTGCGTTTGCAGCTTATGATTGCAGCAGTAAACATTGATGTATTTATAGATCCAGAACATGGTTAAGCCATTTAGTCCTGACTCACCTTCATCAAGCTTTTAACCCAGGATCCTGATGATAGTTGTGAAATGCAGTCCCACCAAAACCACCACTCGCTTCTCTTCTATAGAAAAGGGATGACAAGAATACAACACGAGCATTAACCTATTGTGATGTGTTAACTTTCACAAGACACTTACAAACAAAAAATACAACCAACAAGAGGAGAAGGGGAAAGTAGTCGGTGTCCACGTTAAACTGTCCCTCGTTTGGTTTGGTGTAGAGCCATTCTGACTCTAAATAGTGAGTAAGGTATTTTCTCACTTATATTTTGTTCTGTAGTTACTGGGACTATTAGATGAGTGAAGTCATTCTGTCCATCCAACATGTTGACATTGTATCTCTCATTCTTGAAGAGAATAGCCTATACAGAATCTCTGTGGTTTCTAATGCCGCGTCTTCCTTTCGGCACTATAATCATCATTAGGTCAAGACTATTCAACATTGGCTTCTTAAGTACTGACATACACATGGATTCTTCCATCAACATCCTCTAATCCCCAGGTGCAACATTAAAATGTATATTCCCACAGTAAAAAGTAACAATCAGAACAGGGAAAATTCGCATACCAGAAAAAACATACATGTACATTTCTCTGATATTAAGTACATGATAATTAATCATAATGATGATGCAGGGAGCCTAGGTTTTTGAATTTTCTTCAGGGGTTAATCCATAAACTAAAACATCCATTATTTTCCTCCACTGTGTACAGCACATGAGGATAGTAATCGCTGTGATATATTTTGCCAATGACTGCTATTATTCGGAGTGTATTTATTAGAATAACTTATGCCGCAGGGCCCAGTTTTCTGAATATTGCAAGCAATTTATTCACACCAATCTTCGCTTCTGTTCCTACTACGGTGAGGCGATGGGGAGTGAATCCTATCCGAACATGCATTTACATCACGCGTTTACTTTAATTGTTCATGAATTTATATTCTCAAACATGGCATTCCCTAACATTATTTTATGAAATGATTATATGTTCACCCTCATATGGAGTGGTTACTAATCTGTTAACAAAAGGATGGTACTAAAATTTAGCACTATAGTTCCAAGTTACAGATTATGATGTGGTAAAGCATTTGATCGCCTGACTAAGCAAGAGTCAGGAATATGCGTAATCATTTGTATGTCCCCGCATGGATAAAACTCCTTTGAAACTGTTCTTTAGAGTTCAATGTCTACAGTACATAGATTATTTGCAGATTTCTAAGCATAAAGAGTGAGAAATTGTTCACAGTGCATGGAAGTTTTAACATAGGAATATGAAATTGACAGACACAAGTTCTCTACTGAAGTATGTAATCAAGAGTCTGTTACCACCTTGAGAAAATGCCTAGAATGTGATTTTGACCTGAGTTTGATACTCTACGGTACAAATAATATTTCTAGGTTATAAGCACTACTAGTTAGATATAAGTTCATAATGCCTATAAAAGGTTTTAACATATGGATTTGAAATGGTAAAACAGGAAAAATTACAGCGTGGCGCCCACATGTGTTTCATTGGTAAACATCATCCAACCTGGTTTAAGAGAATTGTTGACTTATTATTCTAACTAATTCTTAATTAAACATGCTGGTCTATGTAATACATAAATACATCTTAATAATGTAGATATAACATACCAATAGCTGAAGAGAATCATGGTTTTAAAAGGCAAAAATACCTTTCCCCACACGGGGAAAGAAACCCCACACAGGGAACGCACGTCTGCTCTTTGTGTAGTACTGACCAAAAATGGCTACACTGGGCCTTTGTTTTTCAATCAGTCCCGGTCTTGTCAGGTACGTGAAAAAAATAAAGCCAAATAAATTAAGCTGTGCCACGGTCAGTCTATCGCTGTTTTATTTTCTCCTACATTAAGTAAGTTACTTAAACAGTAATTGAAAGGGGTTGTTTAGATTTAAGGGAGTCAAAAATAGGAAAGGGTAAGGACGTTTTATTATATCACACATGACAATATCCACCAACGTCCTACAGAGTATTCGCGTGTGACATTCGGTTAATATTCAGAGGAGGCGAGTGTGCAATTGTAAATTAGAATAAGTGATGGACAGTTCCGGTAGTTGATGGCAGTGTTAATCCTTGAGTGTAAGCAGCAGTAAGAAATAATGAGTTTGCAAGACAGAGTAATGAACTCATCTGTTGAGCTGTAGAGCGAGAGTACATTATTGAGGGCCATCACGTGTAACGACCAAAATCAAAAGGCGTTTTAGTACGACTGTCCGTTGCGTCTAAAAGTACCTGAGCCTGTGAGTGAGAGCATGTAGGATGTACATGCTCAGGGAATAAATGTTACAAGAGCTCCGTCGTGAGTCTGGCTTGATCTGTCGCCTGAGCATCTTCCAGATTCTTGTGAGTACGAGCCATTGTTTCAAGTCATCATTGTCAGCAGTAGTATCAGTATAACATATGGTGAGAAGTGCCTTGAAGAGATTAGAACAAGAATCACCGTGGTGAAAGTAGCCTTTTGCAAGATGGAAAACACACTGACCAATAAAATGATGTTATTTGCAACGAGAAAAAGAGTTTTGAGGTGCTACATAGAACCTTTACTTGTGTATGGATGTTTGCAGAAAGGACAATAAGCAGACCCCAAAAAATATCGACTGAGGCTATGGAAATGTGGTTTCAGAGGAAAATGCAA